>WBMV01008462.1:588659-624801 GCA_013396655.1 Campylorhamphus procurvoides
GCAGGGCGCGCCTCTTCGCCCGCCCGGCGCCCCCGGCCCCGCGGGAGGAGGAGGAGGAGGAGGATGGAGGAGGAGAGGAGGGGGATGGTGTTACTGCGCGGCGATCTCCGCGGGGGCGCGCCGCGGCATCGCCCGCACTGCCGCTCAGTGCCGGGGTGGCAGCTCCGACCCTCTCCGTGGCTCNCCCAGCGCGGCCGCGGCGACAGCCCTGACAGCTTTTCTGGCGGACACCAGGAGGGGTTCGGTTCGCCTCAGCCGCGCTCCGCACCGGAGTATGAAACCGTTTTCCCGGATCTGAACTGGTCGCTAGGCTGGCAGCAGCAGCATCTCTTATTGCATCTCCATGCGAGTTCTCACGCTGCTTTGCTGGAAATGTTACCACACGCTCTCCAGCAAAGCACTCCGGGGATGCTGCCATTGCCCCGTGAGCCACGGGTACATTGGGGGATGCAGAAACACTAAGGGCCTTTGGTGGGCTCTCCACCTATTGTCATTACACCTACTGATGGCGAAAGGGGAGCAGAAAATGCCTGCTGGTGCAGCAGGGCAAGGGTGCTGCTGCCAGCGCAGCTCAGGCAGTCCTTTACCTCTTGCACAGAAGTGCAGGACTGGAAGAAGTTCAAAGAGAGTCATACAGCAAAATTTAAGGGGAGAATAAAAATCCATTAAAAAAAGTAACACCTGACCGTTTAGAACCTGAATCCAGCCTCCTAATGCTTAAAGGGTGTAATAAACACTAGGGTGGGTGAAAAATTATTTAAAGCAATGGTACATAAATATGTAGAAGAGCAATGAAAAGTGCACAACAGGGCTCTCGCAGGGTATGGGTAAAAGACAGAAGCAGGAGGGGGCCACAAGTTGAGCCCCAAGACATGGGAGTGCAACACCCCAATTCAGGCTGCAAGGTCTATTGGCCTCCTGCAGCTGGTGCAATATAATCCTGGGCATGAGCAGAGCTGTGAGAGCAGGAAGCTCACGATGGATGGTCAGAAAAATGCCCTCGCCCACTCCTTATCTCTTTAGCTCCTTAAACTGCAATACAAAATTTCTTCTGCACCTCACGTCTGCAGACAGAGGTGCTCCTGCAGTGTTTGCTCCCAAGCAGTCAAATGAAATGATTGCTTCTGGGTGAAAGGGAGGGGGCAGAAGGCACCCCATAATCAGGATCTGCCTTGCCCCCAAGCACCACGTTTCCCACTGCACAGTGCAGAGCCTGGAAGACCCAGAGATGCAGTGAGATGAAGCCAATGGCTGCACACAAGAAAGTGTTTCTACCCTTCAAAGCTCAGTGGCACAGGACATTGCAGACCCCAGGAGCTCACTGGGGCAAGGAAGGGTGGGATGACTGCATGCAAAGCAAGCTTGTTCAGAGTTAAATCAATGAAAAACTCGGGGTGTGTGCATGGCAGGAAAGCATGCAGTGTTGGCATTATCAGAGAACTTTACACTTCAGGTTTTAAGGAATAAGGATCATGACCACATCTTTTACCACTCCTTCTGCCATGTCCCAGAGCACGTGGTGCTGGCCTTGTGGGAAGATGCTGGGCTGACAAGTCTTGTGCTCTGGGAGATGTTGCACCTCCTTGACAGCCTGTGTAGACCAGGGCCTATTGCCTGTGTTGAGAGGGCATCCTGCAGCAGTGAGGGCAGAGGTGGAATGACAGGAGGGACTGGGGTTGGATTGAAACTGAGATGGGGGATTGCTACAGCAAAGCAGAGCAAAAAGCCTTTTAGAAATAGGCAGGTGGTCAGTATCTCCCACATGAGGGCAAAAGTACATGAATTCCATCTTGGCTACCCACCATCTCCCACCCTGTGGCACCTGAGACCTGAATCACTTCCACAGTGAGAGGTGCCCTGTACCTGTAACACAACCATAACTAATTACTGCTCCATCCCAGCTGCAAACCTCCTTCCCATCACGGTTCCCACCTTGGAATGGCACAGTTACGTTGCAGGGATCATGCAGTGGCTACCCACTGAGGTCTCCTCCACCACCATGAACCTTCTCCAAAGCCATCTTTGGGCCAAGGTCAGGGGATCCATGTCTGGATGAGGGTGACTTGGGTGGGAGGAAAGCACCAGAGAAGGGCACATGCAGAGTGTGTAAACCCAACTGCTCACACCTGCCCTGCTCTAGACACATCTCCTTTCACTCTGTCCTGTGGTGGGGGCAGGCAAGGACACGAGCATTCACTCAGGGAGGAAGCGCAAAAGCAAAGGACATGAGCAGTTAGGGAAAAATGCTTTAATAAGGAGATGAGTGAACAATAAAGAGAATCACTTGATTTTTTTCCCTCCCATTTTTTTTGTGTGTGCATCCTTCACAAGGAAAGTATCTGGTCCTTTCCATGCTTGGTCTCTGGCAGCCCTGCTGAAGGGACAGCAATGGGCAGCCTCACATGGGAAACACCCTCCCTACCAGCCCTGAAGTGTCAGGATCATGGCCTCCACCCCACTCCACTTGCCAGCTTAAACACTCAGGGACAGCTCCATGATCCAAAACATTCTGCTGCTTCCCCCAGCTCTCCTATCCGTTAGTGCCTCATTTCCACCTGCAAACAGAGGGACCTTGAGCCTCAGCTGCTGCAGCTCTGACAGAGCCCTTCCCTACCTCTTGGATCACTCCTCCCAAAAACCCACGTCCCATTTTAGCTGCCACAAGAATTGTTTAATTCCTACTCCTTTGTGATGGACTGCATGTGCCACCTGCTAGCCCCAATTTAAAGGACAAAAATAATCCCTGGTTGCTGCCACCTGCTTGCAACATTCCCTAAAGGTGCACAAGGCTGGGGGCACCTGATCAAACTCAAGAGGAGGCCAGGACTGGCTGGCCAGAGACATCTGCATCTTGTACTTATCCAGCTTATTTTACTGAGTAGTGGCATTTTGGCTACTGGGAGTGGCTTTTCCAGAGACCAAGCAGAGTGGGCACCTGTTGGCATCTCCCTGCAGTGATATGGGCATTGAGCAGGGCTAAAGGAGCTGGGAGCTGATTTCCAGGCAGGTGCCTTCATGGAGGCAAATGATTCGAGGAAACCAAGAGCTCTCTCATCCTCTACCCTCTTCCTACCAGAACTCTCCCCGTCTTATTTAAATTCAGCCCTGGCAGCTGCGCTTTTTACAGGTGCTAATTCGAGCAAAGTGTCAAGAAATCCCCGGAGATGATGCTATTTACAAGGCACGAGGGCGGCACGGAGCTAGGTTTTATCCGGTGTCGCCGGCATTTCAGCCCCTGTTGTCGCTTCCTTCCTCTCGCATGAAGTCCTGCGGGAAGAGGAAGGCAATGTGAGGGACCAGGAGCTGGGGGTTTGTTGCACCTGCGGCCTTTCTAGGAGCAGAAGGTGGGGCAGGCTGAAAGCAGGCAGCTCCTTGCAGAAACAAGTCACATGAGCACTGTCACGCTGCTCCTTGACTTTCGCCCAAGAGAGGTCAGGTCCTGCCAGGAGAACCAAAGCCATGCATTAGCTCTGAGCCTGGGTGCAGAGAGAGAACCTTTATAATGCTGGGTGAGGAAGTGAAGGACAGTTTTGCATGGGGTACCTTTTCTGACTACCATTACCTGCAAAAAGCTGCCCAAGACACATAGCATAGGGAGACAGCAGGGTCTGCAGCCACCCAGCTGAGTACAGGGGCAGCAAGCAGGGGGAGGGAGCAGCAAAGAGAGGAACCAACTGAACTTGGCTGAGTCTGTCAGTCAGTTCCTTAGCACTACCACAGACCCTATCCAGCTGGAATTTGCAATTTGCTCTCTCTGGAACTTGAAGAGGCCCTCTGAAGACGCTGCACAGATATTGGGCAAAGGGGGCTGAAGGTTCCCGTGAGCACTGGAGGGTTTGTGCAGTCACAGCTCAGTGAAAAAGGGCAGGATAACAAGCATATTACTCTGTGACTTTTCCTTCCTGCCACCAGCAGCGACTCACACTGAGAAATGTGCACTGGGATAATAATAACCAGGCATACCAAGGGACCGATAGCTCTCAGCACTCTCAGGGCAGACACCCAACAAGTTATTCTCCTCAAGGGAAAAACCATTTTCATTCTATTAATGATCCCTGATACATTGCCCAGTTCCTGTATCCTCACTTGTGGCAACAGTGGCAGGAGGGTCTTCAATAAACACCACTGGCTGGTTTCTGCAGTTGACCATGGCCAACTAAATATCTTCCATAGCTGTGCTGACATGAGAGAGGAGTGATAGAGACCTGAAACAGGTCCCTTCAGCAAAGCCCAGGTTCCCTCCCTGTAAAGGAGAGCCTGAAGGATCTATTTAATAGCAATCAACTGCAGCAGGCTTTATGGAATTCCTGACACCTCACAATGCCCACAGCTGCTCTCCCCATCACCTGGCAGAGATATTCCTGCCTTGTGCTGAAAGCATGGACTGTGTGTGGGTTGCCCTCATGCACCTCCCTTCATGCCAAGGGGGAGCCTTGTTGCTGCATGGACATGGCAATTACTGATGTGTCTTGTGGTCTGTGGGTGCCCAGTCCTTGTGCGTGCCTCATTTCCTTTAGAATGAAGCACATCTCCAGCCTGATGGGGCACAGGAAAGGTTTGACAATGTGACCAGGACACAACTTCACCACTCCAAGCCAGAGTCAGAGCAAGGTATTTCAAATCTCATGTCTTAAAGAAAATCACTTGCCACTTTTTTTGTCCTGTACTTTGATCTCCAGCTGGTTCTCCCTAGTGTGACACAACCAGACATCCTGTTTCACTGCATCTTTCCCTAGTCCCAAGCTGTCCCTGGGTGTCCTTACACACTTAGACCTAGTGGGAGCCAAACTCACCCCACTTGGGCTGTGCAAGGCTGTCACAGATCTCCTGGCTGTCCCTGCATAAGCCCATGTGAGCTTGGGGCCACAAAGCCCCACAAGGTGACTCTCAGGGGCTCCTCACCAGGAGCCATCCCTGCAGGAACCAGTACCATCCTCTGAGTGGGTCAACATGTGGCTCTGAAAGGCAATGGCTCCACACCACCCTGCCCAGGTCTGGGCAACACAGACCTGCTTAGAGGGACTTTTCCCTGGATCCAGGGCACAGGGATGTCCCTTCCTCGATTATTCCCACACTGCATGGGAATGAAAAGGGGAGCTCTGTGGGTCCATGCATTGTCTCTTTTGCCAGCCCTGCTCCAATCTGACCTTCCCAGGTGGAGCAAAGCCCATTCAGCAGCTCCCCCCGCCCAAGCCAGTGACTCAAAGGGATACCGGGCAGTGCTGCCCCAGAACATACTTCCCGGCACGGAAACCTGCCCAGCCACGGGGAACAATATGAATGTGCGTGTCCCTCGAAGCCCCGGGCATCCGCGGCGAGGGGGCGGTGGGCGCGCGGCTCGGCCCGGCGCGGCCCCTTTAAGGGAGACGGCACCGCTAGGAAATTTGTGAATGGCTGGCCACGCCCCCGGCCCGCTCGGCCAATCAGCGCGCGAGCCGCGGGGCCGCCGCCGGAGCACGGAGCGCTCTTAAAGGCGCCCCGACCCCGCCCGCCCCCTCCACGGCACAGGACGGGAAGCTCCGAGGTGACGGTCACAGCTGGTCCAGCCGCGGGGCGAGGAGGAGTTCCTGAGGCACAGGCACGCCCATGCCTTCCTCAGGAGTGACACACCAGCAACGCAAGACCTTAGAGGGTGGATGATGTTGAGGGATGAGGTGCCAATTCCCATGCCTCGGCTTTACGGTTTGGCTGGGACATGGGATGGGCAGGTCCTAAGGGCTGGACATCCACACTGGCCAGAGCACACAGCTGGGATGAGTTTCCCCCAAAGGCCATGAGCTGCCGAGCCATGGTGTGGGGAGAGCAGGCGGCTGGGAGAGTGGTTTCATCACCCTGCTCTTGTTTTGGAACATAGCAGGAACGTGGGACCGCTCCCATGGCCCCAGAGCTCCAAGGCTTACGAAACCTCCCTGCAAAAACACCCTGTGAGACTGAGCTGTGCAAAACCTACCACTGCACAGAGGGGAAATAGCTGTGCAGTACTTGCTAAGGGAGAGGGAATGAACAGTGCAGCAACAGGACTGCAATACGCACGTGAATCTGCTTGGCTTCAGCACCAAACTCAGCTCCAGGTCCTGCCTGGTCTCCCCTGGCACCGCAGTGCAGTGCCCCCTCCCTGCTGCCACAGCTCCTCCTGCAGTCTGCTGTAGCCCAGGCTGTGAAATGATCCCGTCTAAAAATACCCCTTAAAAGGGGGGAACAGCCTGGCAGGATATCGCCATGTTTCCTGGACACGTGCAGGTGGGAATCTGGTTGTGAGGCTGGGGAAGCGATGCCAGCCAGGCAGGATGGTCTCCGTGCCAGGGCTTTGGGCACAGGCGCTGGTGTACCTGAGCAGTGCCAGCCCCAAGAACTATCCAGGCCACACACTGCAGGAGGCCTTTGCCTGAGGCTCAATACTTGGAATAATTTTTAGGTGCAATGTCAGTGAGACTCCTGCAAGGAGCTTTGTACCTGCAGGCTGTAGGGTGCAGGCAGGTCCTGCCTTGGGGCAAACACTCTCTTCCTGCAACAGGGCAAGAGATTGGCTCCAAATGCTGGCACTGATGCAGCCACCCACCGTCTAAACTCCCAGAGCAGGCAGAGCGAAGCCAGAGGAGCCAGCACACAGTGCAGAGCACCTTTCCAGGGACTCACCCTTGGATTCACAAGAGGGATGATTTCCAAAGCCACGCTCAGTTACTGTCCTCCCCCTGCACTTCCCCTGGCTCCTACCAGTGCTGAGGATAATGCATCTCTCAGCATAGCTTGATACTGATCCTCCAAATCCTAAAGACTATAAACCTTCATGGGCAGTTATCGTGGCTGCTCTATTTATAACAGTGCTAGTACTGCCTCTGCCACCAGAATCCAGATCTCTGTCCAGCCTCATGCCATTAAGATGCAGTGACATTCCCCCAGCTCCAGCACTTCAGATAGAAAGCAGCTGGCCTGCCAAGCTCTGCCTTCAAGCTTGGTTTGTTTTCTTAAAAAATGGCGAGGAGAGCCTGTTTGTTTTGCAGAAACGCACCCAGGATATTTGTCCTCACTCTCGTGAGATGCTGGGGTAGATATGATGGGGAGTGGAGCATGGATGGGCAGAGGACAGGGTGGCACATCCCATATTGTGGGTATGGAGGCTCTTGAGAACCCGTTGTGGGTTTGTGCTACAGGAGATGGGCTCCATTACTTCACTTTGGTTGCAGCGGGAATATGGTCACCTCACAAGGCAAAGCAGAAAAGGAGGAACCTGGGTGCTGCTGTGCAGACCCTGCACTAGCTTATTTTGGAAACTTGATAAACAAAGCAGAGACCCAGCAGGGACAGTGCAGCATCTCATGCCGCTCCTGGCCAAGGCACTGATGGGACTGACCCCTGATCAGTCCCCATCCTGCTGGAGATGCCTGTGAATGGTCTCAGTTCTTGCTTTTAGAGCTACACATGAAACCCATCAGTGTGAATCTCAACATGAAAATTGCTCCAGCAGCTATGCTCCCTTGGGGATGGGCAGACACAGACACCAGATGAAGGCAAACAGAGCTGAAGCATTAATCTGGAGGGAGGATGGGTGGACTCCAGGCTTGTCTGGATATTTCTGGAGTATGGCTGTCTGTGGCTCCCCAGAGTCTCTCCCTCACTGTCCCCTTTCTGCCACTGCATGGGGAGTGCTGCATGCACCCAGACCATCAAAATAACTTCAAAACAGTGATAATAACTTGGATGAATGGAGAGATCAACAGCCCCAGGTCTGGCAAGGCTTTTCTATGCTGCACAGACAGAAATGCCCTTGTGTCTGTCAAGGATCTTCCTTTTGCTGCTGGTTTTAAACAAAAAGCCCCCAAGTAGAGTAGTAATAGGTGGCCATGCATGACATTTTGAGTTGACAGCCTGGTGGTTCTACTGACTTCTTCATACTTTGCTGAAGCTGTATATAGGAGAACTGAAGTCTAAGCATGTTCATCTCTGCAGCAGGAATAGCAAGAGCCTCTAGAAAAGCTGAGGCCATTCAACCCCAAAATGTCCACCAAAGTGACAGCTCTTACTGACAGCCCTTGCTGACCCCCGCTTTGAGCAGCAGCATCACTGGGACACAGGCAGCCAGCTGCTCAGCTGGGTGCCCGTGCTTTGCAGGGCTGATGTGTGGTTGAATCTGTGTGTGTTTTACTGCAGACAGACACCCTCCTGGGTTCAGCACTTTGGCTTTCGAGCCTGTATCTACAACATCAAAACACCAAACTGCTGGAGAGCATCTGAATGCCCTGAAGCGACCTCCAGGCACAAAGTGGCTCAAATGATGCTGGGGCAGCAGCAGGGGCCTCTGGGCTCCGGGTTGCTGCTTTTCTTCTCTGCTTCTCCTAAAATAAACATGCTCTCCAACTTCCAGGGGAATGCAGTGGGGAGGGAGGAGTTCCCTCAGGAGCTGGTTGCTTCTATTCTCCCATTGCTTGAGCATTAGCCGCTTCCCAGGATATTAGGGTTGCAGGGCTGTTGCTGCTGGGATCAGGTTGAGATAAAGCAGTGGTCAGTCTGGCCTGCAGCAATGGCTTTAGCTGCCTATCCTGTCACCCACAGAGACGATATGGGGTGGTGGGGACAGCAGGACATGTGCAACCAAGCAAGCTGACAGAGGCTTCTTAGTGGGGCTGAATTCAGTGTCAGACACTTGCCCACAACAGAGATCTGATTAATTTCCCTGACACTCCATGCAATAGCAAACAGCCCCTCTGTGCTCCCACTTTCACACACCTCGCAGAGAAAATGGAGAGTGGTGGGGCTGCAGCCAAGCAGGGGAGTGAGGAGCTCACAGCAGACATCTCTGCAGCTGCAGCATCTGCCACACTGATCTCATCCTGACCCGCTGCTCCTGCCAGGCAAAGGTGCAGAGCACGGGAACGCCCTTCTCTCTGGCCAAAGGCATATCGGGAAAGAGGAAAAAGCACTCGAGAGAAGGACAGTGGAAGCAGACAGCCGGTCGCCACACTGGCCTGGCAGCACGGCTTGCCTTTCTCTGCCAAATTCCCCAGGGAGCTCCACGAACCTGTTTGGCTCTCGAGCTGTGGGTTATAAGGTAGAAGGATGCATCTTCTACAGCCGCAGGTGCAGCAGGGCGGGCTTCTAACACCGTACCAGGGCATTTCTTTCAGGGCTGTAACCTTCTTGGGACACAGGGAAAGGGACTAGACACTTTTGGCCTCAGCCCAGCAGGGCTAAAGCACAGACTGCACCTGTCATGCTATGGGCAAGCTCAGCATCGCCCCACACACCCCAGCCTGTGACCCCTGCCAGCAAGGTTTCCTATTCCCCGGTGATTTCAGAGCACACGTGGAATGCCTGCCCCCCTCAAGCAGTCTCACTCGTACTCTCCATCACGTTAAGCCCAGCTGTTGCTCAGTGTCAGCTGTAGGTCTGAGCAAGGGCAGAGCCCTGGTGCTGGTGTCAAGCAGCAAAGCAAAGGAGCCCTGTGGCAGGTGGGAGGGATGCAGGGGCAGGCGAAGGCAGGAGGGGCGGCGCTGCACTGGCACGACGACAGGGATGAAGTCAGAGTGGCTGCAGAGCCGTGCTGGGAAGGAGGAGAGAGAGGCAGGGGAAAACAGCGGCGCTTCCTCGCAGGCGCACAGCTCTACTCATCAGCGGCATTGTTCCCCTTTCATTTATCTTTACAGCTGGCTGCTCTCTGCACAGAGAGCTGGCTGCTCTCTGCTGGCTGTTCCCTGCTCTCTCCAGGAGCAGCCGCCTTCTTGCCAGCCTGTGAGCACAGGCGAGTGGCATCGGCCAAAGGAGCATCCTCCTGAGTCTTCCCGCTGCAGACACACATAAGCCCTGAGCAGCTCTGCTAAGGCAGCTACAGGGTTGAAATAAAGGATTCAGCAAATAAAACCCCACAAGCCCCAGAGCTCAGGCAGGATTGTGCCTTTGTATGCCTCAACAGGGCACTTTGGCTGGGAAAGTCCCTTTGCTCTTGCCCCGCTCAGGGTGAACATCCACTTTCCCACAGAGGGATGGTTTCAGCCCACCAAGCCTCGACAGGAAGCACATGTTGTTGCTGTATTTACCGGCACCACTTCCTTTCTAGCAGCCATTTGCACACTGCAGGGCTATTCAGAGGACATCCATATCCTCGCCAGCACACAGAAGTTTCCTGTTCCTGGACGCATTTGTGCGGAGAGACAATTTATTTGTCATGCATCTTCCTGGCTAAAGCAGGTTAAGGTGGCTTTTGCTCTGCTAACACTGCTGGGGAGAACTGAGGGCAGGTGAGAGGGAAAAGCCAGGACAACATAAAACTAATTTACATCGACAGATGCAATAAGAGCATAGCACTTACTTCAGGCAGGACAAGCCAGTTCATCATCTTGCCTTTTATCAGTGGCAGGGTGTCCACCAGAGCTCTTGTTCCTGGGCTGATAGCACCAGGGAGGCAGCTGCTCTGCCCTGCAGCTGGTGCTCCCCTGCCCTAGCATTAAATATCACTTATCATAAAAGCTTCCCTGATTCTTCCAAGTGCCATTTGCCATATTTCAGGTGCTTTTCTGAAACCCACTTTGGAAAAGCCAGTGGCAAAAAAACAAGCCCTGATGGCTGGAAAGCAACAAGTCCTCAAAGAGCTGGGCAGGAGCTGGGTGTGTAGGTGTTATCCAGCATGCTGGGGCTGTTGAGAAGTGACACAGGAGGTGATGCTGGCAGGAGCTGAGGTGTCCTCAGTACCTTCATGCAGGAGTGAGGGGTGAGAAACAGGGCCCATGCTGTGGTGGATTACCAGAGCTTGTCCCCAGGCACAGCTGATCTTGTGTCATGGTCCAAACTGCTGACATGGGGGGACTGTTGGAAATGCTCCCCCTTCCCCAGGGCAAGGCCTGTGTTCAGCAGTGAAGGTGACATCTTGAGGAAAGACTCACCACTGTGTTAAAGGACCCCATATTCCAGCCCAGGGGCTGCTGCAGAGGAGCAGTGTTTGAGCCTGCAGCTCTCCAGCACTGCTTGGTTCCAGTTTCCAGGAAAGCTTCTGAGTCTCCACAGAAAGCTCAGTTTCAGGCAGGACTACATGCATGGCTAAGCCTGGCACTGCACACTACCATCCTCACAGCTTTGCACCTCCAGGTCCCTACTCTGCCTGCAGCCATGCTGCTAAGTGGCCATCCTCTGGGATAAAAGAGGCTGCAAATGAGAGCCCTGCCAGAGCACAGTCCTCCCAGAGTCCCATCGAGCCCACCCAGGTCCTCCCTCTGGAGGCAGTGACTCCCTGCTCAGAGCTGCCAGCTGCAGTCCCTGTAAATGGGTGACCCCAAAAGTGCCAGTGCCTGGCACTGGGGCCCGGCCCCATGCTGACATAGGCTGGGAAAGAAGGAGACTGAAAATAAAAAAAAAAACAACCTCAGAAAAGAATGACAGGAATTATTTCAGGTCTGGAACAACCTGCCTCACAGTGAGCGAGTGAAGAAGCCAATCTGTTTAGTTTATCTAAGGGAAAGTTAAGAGGGAACTTACACGCATCTATAAATACCTACATGTTGGGAACATTTCTGATTGCCAAGGTCCTTTATGCTAGCAAACAAAGGCAGCAAAATTTCCTGGTGCTGGGAGCTAAAGCAAGAGAAATTCAGGCTAACAGTAAAGTACAGATTTTTAATGTGAAGGATAAATGACCATCAGGCCTGCCAGGCCAGGAACAGAGCAGATTCCCTATTGCACAAAGCCTTCATATTAAAGCTAGGTGTCTGCTGCTAAAGTAGACATTGCAACTCATCCAGGTACATTTGGGGTTGGATGCAAGAGCACCCCATGGCCTGGGACAACTAGGAAGAAAATCCCTTAAAATCTGACTGTTTCCAGCTGCTCAAGCTTTCACCTCTCATGGGTTTTGCCCTGCGGGTCCCTTGTGGTGGTGGTTCCCACCCACTGGCAAATGGAAACCAGCAGACAAGCTCATCTTCATGTCCTGTTCAGAAAACCACTGTCCCACCCTTCCAAAATTGGTAAAGATGTGGTGAATGCTGGAAAATGTAGAGAGAAGCAAGAGGAAAAGGAGAAATTAAACAGTAAGGGAAAAAATGGGGTGTTACCCATTTTATTGCAGACCAGAATAAGAAAGGAAACATTTAAAAAAGGACAGAAAAGAGGCAGTGCAATTTTTGTATTTAAAATACTTTGGAAGAAGGCTTAGAATCAGCAAACAAACATTACTTCAAACTATGCCAAGAAAAACAACATTTTCATATAATTTTAAATCTGTGGTGAGCTCCATCCATCCTTGCCACTTCATCCCTCCCAGAAGTGCATTTTGCCCTTCACTCATCCCTAAAAGTCCCCTCAAACACGTAGCCCAAACGATGCACTCGCAGCAGGAGGGAGCTGAGATTTACGATGCACGTCCAAATAAATGGTCTTTCCAAGTAAACAAGACAGCAGAGAAAAGCTCCCGGTAAGCTGAGGAACGGACCTGCCATTTAAGAGCTCAGAGAAAAAAATACAGAAATCTGCAACGTGGGAGCGTGCCAGCGCTGGGGGCGAGAGGGACGGGGCTGGGAGGATTTCCAGCTCCACACAGCCTCTATTCCTGCGCCATATCCACCTGCCCTCCGAGCCCTGAGGGCTGACACTGGGTCACGGTAAATAACAATGCAAGGGGAGGATTTTGGGGTCGTCCAGCCCCCGGCACAGGTGACTGCTCGGTTTTTCAGTGTGAGCACCACCAGAACAGCCATGAGGAAACACTGCCAGCCCCAGGGGAGGGAAACACCTCCACGGCACCATCCCCACAGTACTCCAAGCACGTGGCCCCACTGCTGTCCCTCAGTGCCAGCCACTGACAGGGTGGGATGTGGCGTGGGGTGCTTGGAGGCTCACCTGGGGCAGGGTGCTGTGAGAGCTGAGCACCAAGCTGCAGACACTGGCTGGTGCCTCCGTCCTCCGTGCTGTCACCCTCACCAGCCGTGGTGGTGTTGCTGGTGCGCTGTCCCCACTCCCTGTGGGAAGCCTCTGCTCACGGTCCCAGGAGGAATCCTGAAACGACACAGGGGGTACATGCTGCCTTCAGGCCCCCCACGGCTTCTAGAAGGGCCAAAAGGAGCTTTTACCCCATGCAAGGGGCTCATAGTGAGCATCCCACCACTGGTGTCAGTCTGCCTGGCCCCAGCCCCCTGGGCAGCTGGGTCACTGCAGGCTTTCTGGCTGGAGGCTTGGGGGCTGTCCCACTGTGGGGTTACACTTCATGTTTCAGCAACACAGGATGCCTCAAACACATTTTTTTGGAGAAAAGAGGAGGGATTTGATGGTGTCAGTGCCTTGGGCTGTGTTCAATGCAAGGAAGCCCCAAGACTGGCTGCTTTGCTCATCCCTGCTGCAGATAGGGCATGGTGGGGGGAGCAGGGGCACCCTTTACACCAGCTGTGCCAGGCTCACAGCTGCTTCCCTGCTTGTTTCCACACTGATTTTTAAAATTCTTTATCGACTGTCACATCTCCTCGGGGACCCATGGACTGGCCTGGCTGCAGAGACTGGTGGCTGTTACCAGCAGAGTTCACTGGTGGGTGGACCATGGCCACAGGAGACCCAAAAAGCCAAAGCAAGATCCTGCTGCCTACAGTAAAACATCACTAAAAATCAATTCATAAACACATACTAGATTTGCAGGTTTGCCTTTAACTAGAGGGACTGACAGTGTAAAGGGGGTCAAGAAAAAATAGGACTAAAATGTTAGAGGGACACAGATATCCTCCTGCACTGATTGTGGGCAGTTTTGTCCCTGCTGTTCTTGATCCTCAAACTCCTTTAGATTGTTCTTCCTTAGATGATATCATTCAGTTCCATCTTCCCTCTGTGACACTCAGATTTGGTGTCCCCTCAGGTATATGATGGGAGTCAGTTTAGTCTGTGAGGCAGAAAATGGTGTTTATCGGATAGGATTATTTCACTGAAAGGAGCAATCCCTGGATTTTTGCCTTTCTGCACAAACAGTCCTGTATCCCCACATCAGGGGGGTCCCACAGCATCCCCTGGCAGGGCACGAGGCACTGAGAGTGGGACAGGAAGATGGCCTGCAAAGACACCAAGCAATTTTATTTACCTTGGTGTCTTTGAGATAAGTAAGACCCTACTGCACAACTCCTGCCTCCCCACCTGGGGCTCTGTCTTTCAAAAGCCTTTAACCAGGACACCCTTTAAAAGGCTGTTGAAAATTAAAGAGAATGCAAATAAGAGAGACAGAAGTTATCTAAGAGCTGGGAAAAAATCCTGAAAAGGGAATCTTAAAGGACTCAACCTACTTCAGTTATCAAAAGCAGCCTACGAGGTGGCTGGATCAGAGAGCTGAAATGCCATGGGAGACAGCACTAGACAGGAGCAACTAATCCAGCTGCAATAGCAGAGCAGGAACCAGAGCTGTTTGCATTAGGAGTAACTCAATTAACACTTGTGAACCAGAGAAGTTGCCTCATTAATGAGACAAGCTATGACAGAGAAGGTGCGGAAACAGCCTGGATGTGAGCTGGGCAGGCTGTGGTGGCCAGCAGCCTCCCCCTGCCTCCTTCTCAGTGCAGGAGTGTGCAGGCTGTGACCCCACAGTATCATGACAGTGGCTCTTACCTCAGGTAGGTTTTGGGGCTCTCTGGGTGTCACCGCAGAGCTGGGCTCGCTGGAACCACACTGCTGTCTGGCTGTGCCATGATGTGCATCCAGGCTCGGAGATTGCAGGGGTGCGGAGCGCAGTGTGAAGTCATAGAATTCATGGATATCTGCAAAACAACATGAGAAGCATCCACAGGACCTAGGAGGCAGCCTGATGCCAGCTCCTGCATGGGGTGCAGCACCTGTGCCCTCCCACTCTGCCTCCAGAGCATTGTAAGTCTGAGCCCTCTGTGAGAGGCTGGCACCCTGGGAGAGGGCTCTGCTGGCTCCCCATGCTTGCTGCGTTGCCCACCACACCCTCTCTGCAAAGCAGAAGGTGTAGAGGGGTGCCTGGCTCGGCATGCAGTGCCCCATAGCTCTGGAAGGCATGGGCATGTCCATGGAGCAATGACTACACCGTCCACAGTTCCATGCTCAGCAACATCAGTGTGAAACTCACCCCATCCTGCTTGCCAGGCTGTGCCACCCCCAGGCATGGTCCCATGTCCTTTCTGCTCCAAAAGGCCTCCTGCACTGGGCAGCCCCTGCCTTCCTCCCTTGCCCTGACATGGATGGGCATTTCCCTCCCCAGCACCCCTGGCCTGTGGAGGGGCTCCCTTCCTAGGGAGACAGGCAGAGGGCACAGGGCACTGGGAGAGCAGGCTCATGGTGTACAAGCTCTAAAGCTGGTGACTAGAGCTGTGTCATCTCCAGCTCCTTCACTGATAAATTCCCTCTTCCCACCCGGCACAATGCTACCTGCATCCTGCCACAAGCAGACGTCAGGTATCCTCATTCTGGGCTCCAAGGACCTGAGTCTGCTGCTGTAACCCACAGTGGCTCTGGAGAGCAGCATGGGAATGGGGTGATCCAGCCCTTGCTGCTCCAGAGGCAGTTAGGGGTGACGACAGGACCTGACAGCACCTGCCCAGAAATAGCTCCAGAGGGCCTGTGGGAACCCAGACCCCCTCCTACCCCTGCCAGAAGGATTCCATGGAGCAGCAGGGCTGCAGTGGGCTTTGCTGTTCCCTAAGGAAGCCCCTACTGCTGTGCACTCAGGCAGCTGCTGGCCCTTGGCAGCCCCCAGTCCATCTCCAGAGCCAGCACCTCCATGAGAGCAATGAACATCAATATATCCATAGCATAAGTGTTTAATTTCAGAAAGGGAATTATATCAAAAGTGAGAAACCTTTTTTATGACGAAACTGAAAGGGGTAATAAAAATTTGTGAGAGGCTCTGAGCCTATTTAGAGAGATCCACTGGGATATCAGAGCAGACATGCAGTGAGTGGCTTAAGGATACTGTAAAGGCAAAAGAGAAGGAAGGAAGGCTTGACCTCAGGAAAAAGGAGGCCATGGAAAGTGAGAAGACATTCATCTAAACAGCTGAAGCTGCATCTAAATGAGAAAACCAGAGAGGATGGTAAACGCTGCCAGGTAAGAGGTAAAGCTCCAAAAGGTCGGCCAAAAGAGTTTGGTAAACGCCTTGCAAAAGCCATAAAAAAGTAATAAATCCCTTCAAGCACCTGGGAAACAGGAAGCCTGGCAGAGTCAGGAGGGCCAAAAAGTCACGGCAGCATAAATAAGCACTTGGAGCAGGAAAAGCCACAGCAGGAACCTGAGTTCATTTTCTGTACCTGCGTCTGCTGTGGAGGAAGCCGGAGAGCTCCTCTTCTGTGAGTGACCCCAAGGCCAAGCAGTGGGGCCCAGCCTGAGGGGGACGGGGCCCTTCCCATGGCACTCCCTGGGAGCCCAGGGGTGAAGCGGCTGCACCAGCCCCTCAGTCTGTGATTTCTCACCTGAAACTATGCCACACCAAGGCACCACAGGGTATTAAATGCCCACATTACAAAGATTTCCAAAGGAAATCTGATGGGCACTTGGCAGTGTAAGCAGGGACATGCTGAGCAATGTCTGAAGCTGTTTTCCAGGCACAGTGAGATGCTCTGCCTAAGCACAGATACGGCACCTTGAAATTTGTCTCACAAGTTTATCAGTGCAGGCCTGAGCAAGGAGGGTCTGCTGATCAGTGATAAGATCGAGTGAGGAGGGTCTGCTGTTCTTAGTGCTGAAGAATGCTGAGACCAGCTTGACCAAACTCCCAAACCCCACCACAAGGACATGTAAGACAAGTGCTCCCTGACTGAAGGTGGGAGCAGCAAAAATGGTCAGGCTCTGATATGGAAGTGAGAGACAGGAGTGGTGTAAAGAGCTGCTCACACCTTTTTCAGCACAAAGCATAATTTGCTGATTAAACCTGATAATACGTAATCTGAAAAATGCAAATGACTGAGAGTCAATCACTTTATACTATAAAAGGCCAGTCCTACTTTTGCACAGTGAGGACTTCTATCACACCTCCCTAAGGTCTGTGAAGATCCTTCCCTTGAGTGGGGATGCCCCTCACAACTACTTCTTGAGTTTGAGTGAAAGAGATTTGCCCAAGGTCATTGGTATGGGTGAGTAACATCGATCTCTACTTAATAATTGTTTACCTAGCTTTAATGTAATTGCTTCAATATTGCTTCAAAAGCAGTGCACCACACTAGTAGTTATAGCTATCCATACTGTGTAGTAAATCCTTAATCCTGTGGGACAAAGCTGTGTAAAAGTTCAATTACACCTGTATAATCTTTCAGATGTAAATCATTGACAAAGTCTGGGGCTGAGATTAGATCCAGCTGCACCCAGACTCTTCTCTGAGGAGTTTAGAAAGCAACAGGGTCCTTTCTGCTCCACGTGAATTAAGGGGAGGGCTTCTCTAATAAACTTTGTCTGAAGCTCCCACTCTGCCCACGACACCAGCGAAGTTTCACAGAGCAGGACTGCACACCCAGACACAAGTGCCCATCCTCTCTCCCTGTGCTTAACCACATGCCAATCACTGCAACAGCACATCCTCGCTGCAGATGGGATGAGAACAGCATCGACCCCCATCTTCTAGTTTCCTGGGGCTGCCTGGTCTGGTGACCTCCCAGCTGCAGGGAAAAAGCTGCTATAAATCTCAGCTGCTGGCAGACCAGCTGGGTGCCCACAGGGAGCCCAACCAGGCTCTATGGCTGCCTGAGCCCAGGGAGCACTGTGGCACTGCCCAGTGTCAGTGCTGCTTTTGGAGCTGCTGTTTTGGGATGCCAGGCTCTGTCCTATGCCCTGGGAGACAAGGGGCAGCTGGCAATGGTGGGAGCAGTGGAAGTCCCCAGACCTAGCCACTGCACTAGGGGTACCCCTCCATAGCCCCCTAGCTGTAGAACATGCTGCTGGCAGCCCCTGAAGCCCTCCCAAATCAGACATGACGTCACAGCAAGCAGTCATTCCACAGCCAGACAAACTGGACTTTGTTTTCATGCTAAAACATCTCTCCCTCTGGTTATAAAAATAATAATTGCATAACAGGACAGCAGCGGCTCCTGGCTGCATGGATTGAGTTTGAAACACACAAAACTTTGCAAGAATGAAACCAGGATTTGAACAGCCCCATTGTGGGGGTGCAGTGCTGCCGGCATCCCCGTTTGCCACCCATCTGCTGCAGGAACACAGCCCGGGGCAGCCAAGCTGGCAAGGCGCCTGCAGAGCAGAAAACTTGTCCCCTGAAGCAGCTGCTCTCCACCTCCAAAACCCTCAGCCCAGTTTACGTGCTTGCCAGAAGAGGGAATTGCTGCTGGCACAAGGAATTAGAAGAGTTTCAGGATTGGTAACATGGTTCAGGCAGCAAAGGACATGGCCACGACAGGAGTACATTTTAGGACACATACATGTGTCATTAAAGATAATTTAAATATATACCTCATTTCTTACGAGCATCACAAATTGCAAACAAATCTGCCTCACCTGTGCACTTTAAGAGCAGCACTACCTGAAAAACCTCTGTAAGAGGATGTTTTGGTAGCCAAAGATGATGCTGCATGTTCTGTCTTACAGCCCAGTTTCTGTGTGATGACAGTGTAAATCCATTCTGGATCTAATAAGAAAAAGTAACCCAAGATTTATAGAGATTAAAATTTTTCTAGCAGTATCCTCCTAAGGTTAATTCGTCAAATAAATGTCACCAACTATTTCTCCAGCACCAGCATCTGAGGGCTAATGCAGCATCCTTGTGCCAGCCAGCACATGCAGTTCCAGAAAATGACATTTCTTCCCCAATATGAGCACTGACACCAGCTGCATCACCACAGATTTATCCCAAGCAGAAACCCCAGACTTGCACCAGACCCTCAGCCGTGGCCCCACTGCCACAGTAGATCTTTCAAGCAAGCTGAAAGTTTCCATCCTTGCTATGGGCAAATTTGCAAGAGGAGAAGTCCTCAGAGCTGGAAATCCTCCAGTTTTCCACCCTGGCCCCTGCAGCCACCCAGGGAGGCCACAGTTACCACTCCCAGTAGTGCTGCTGTCGAGATGAACTGCTGGCTGGAATTTTGCACCCAGGGAAGCACTGCCTGCCTCTCCAGCCTTCACCATAGCTCTGGGAGGAATCTTTTTTGGGGTAAAAGGAACTGCAGGCGAGGGTTGAGGTCCAAGCAGCTGACAGATCCTCACTGAAGTCTGCACCAGCCACTGCTCAGACACAGGAGAAGAGCTGAATCTGAGGGATTTTGGGAGGAGCACAGCCCCTTGGGCTGCTGGCAGCTGGGATGGCTGGACATACAAAAACCCTGCCTGTCCATCCAGCTTCTCCCGCTGCAAAGGGCACAACAGCTCTTTTCAGCCCCGGCTCTGGGAAGGAAAGGTCACGGAGCCACTTCTGTGTGCAAGCCCCATCCTCCCTGGCAGCAGGAGAGGAGACCAAGCATCTCCCTGAGGGGCTCCCAGTAGCAAAGGGGAAGCAGGGCCACCATGGTCCCAGCCCAGGCTCCTCGAGCACCCTTTTGCTGGGCTGTTTCCCTGCAAGTCACGCACTTGGCTCCACAGCCTCAGACACGGGGAGAGAGGGGCCAGCAGAAGGGAGCCAGCACAGCCTCCCTGTTTTCCCTCTGTGCCGCCAAGGAATTTGTTTTGTGCGGAGCAGGGTTTGGCACATTCCAGTGCAGAGCAGCTCCTGCACCGCTGTGCTGTGGCACCCGCTGGGACAGGAGCAGTCCTGGCAGAGTCAGTGTGCCCCAGGCATGGGCAGCTCCAGGGACAGGGAGGTGGTCAGGGGAGTCTGGCAGAACACAGTGCATGTGCAAAGAGACACTGGGCAGGATCACAGTGAGAGATAGATCCAGCATAACACAGATGCATCCTGGACACAACACAAGCTTTATCTGAACATCCCAGCAGATCCTCCCCTGGAGATGGACAAACTGAGATTTCTGGAGTCCCCAAAACAGATTATTCTTTTAAAAAAAAATTATATGGAAAGTTATATTCCTGGCATTTTTCATATGGCCTAACTTGGCAAACTCCATGATTTTTATCACATGTGGTAGCTCTTCTACGGGCTAATGTTCAAACTCCAGTCAGCTAATGCATGCCTTAGAAAAGCTCCACTTGCAGGAGTGGACAACCTGATGACAGGGCTAGACCATGCTCACACATTCAATATCCCCTGGGGTTGAAAAAATGCAGGGCCATGTTGCTGAAAGGCTGCAAGAAGAGGCAAAGTCCTCTCTAGAGTCAGAAGCATCTGGCATGGCTTGGAGCAGTGAGACGGGAGCCTCTGCACTGAGAAGTGTATCAGTGGCTCTTCTGCAAATCCTCCTCCCTCAGATAAACACTGAACCAGTGCTGTGACTGGGAGAAACCTCAGAGACATAGCAGCCCACTGGGAAAAGGAGGGGTGATGAGCAAATAAAATAGAAATGTTCCATCACCCTTCCAGAGCTGCCACTGTATTCCAGCGGGTCTGGACTGTGGACATGAGGCTACCCAGTGTGTGCCAGCTGTGTGTGGTCACAGCAAGCTCGCAGCCAGACACAATGTCCATGCTGGGACAGAGGAATTCACAAACCTACTCCAAGGGAAGGGAGGGGGGCCGGAAGTAATTAATGCACATTCCTAGTTTAGGTAAACACATCTAGAGAAAGCTCGCTCTGGCACGGGGAATTAATATCCTGTTAAACCAGTTGAAAAGGTCACCAGCAATCAGGCGACACTCCCGACACTCCCTCTGCCAGAGCTGACAGGGCACTAAGACAGAGGGCTGAGAGCAGAGAGCTGGGAACTCTGTGCAGCATCTGCCTGCCAGCGTGCAGCTGCAGCCAGCTCAGCGCGCGTGCAGACGTGTTCTCTGCAGCCACACTCTCTCCACAACACTTCTGCACTAATATAACAGCCCTGGGCCTTGGCAAAGCTGCTCTACTGCCTTGACACAGCCTCAGGGAAGACTGGCAGAGCACACAAAAGCAGCCAAGGGCACTGAGCTCATGTCAGGTTTGCCAGGGCGATCACAGCCCTGCTTGGGATTGCTGCGTGGGGTGGGGTGAATCTTGGGTTGAGGACCATTTAGAGAATGGGTTATATAAATTAAGAGACAAGAAAAGAGATGCACTCTGCTCCCTTCAGCATGGGGGCCCATCTGCCCTGGAGAGTCCTCCCTTGCCACATGTCTGTGCTGCCTCTGGCACAGACATTCCAGCACAAGACCTTCAAAAGGACATACTGGGACTGAAAGCCTCCAAGTGATGCTTCAACAGCAAGAAGAACGAAAAGAATAAAACAGGTCAGGACACACCACTCAATTTCATTTTCAATGGAAAACCTGAAGCACAGAGGAGCTGCTGGCAACTCAGGTCTCTGAAGGCACAGAAGTGGGTCCCTGGCTGCAGAGGGGTGAAGAAAAGGTGAGAACTGCCAAGAGACAAGAGAGACCGTGAGAGAGAGCACCAGGGCTGATACAGCCTTGGGTCAAAATGCACTGAGACATGCCACAGACCACACGTGGAGCTCTGCACCCTGGGGCCCAGGTCTTTCTCAAGCATGCAGAGCCTCTGGGGTGCCTTCCCTTCCTTCTCACCAGGAAAACTCAGCTTCTCTGCCAGAAGACCCAGGAAAAGAAACCACAAGGGCTGCGTGTGTTTCCTGAGTCCCACAGCAAACAGAACTTAAGGAGTAGCTGAGTGGGAGCTCCTGCCCTTCTCCACACACTGCAGCTTTTGCAAATGATTCTCTGGGATTACCTCCAAAATTAGTGCCCTAAGTCAACCTGCATAGCCAGGTTGAATTCCCTGGTCTGATTTGCCAGGGAATGGAGTCGAGAAACTTCAGAGTCCAAGCCCACTGAATTTTGTTTTTCTTAAAAAAACACTTTGCAAAGAAAGCACATTTTCAAATGCCCTTGTCCAGTAAGATAGTCACGTGCCTTGCACAGAGAAGCTGCAAAGTCCAGCAAGACGCCAGCTGCATTTGTCTAAATCCACATGGAGAACTTTATACAGTGCTCAAAATGCCATTTTCTGGTGTCCAGCCCCAAGATGAGCCTCATTGTTAAGTCTATTTCTTGTGTGAAATGGAGTCGCTGGAACAGTGTGTTACTCACAAGTGCTTATGGGTCTAAGCACAAGAAAGGCCAGAATATCCCTAAAGGAGCTTTGGGTACGTGTGAATTCTCTCTTAAAGACAGAAAAGTTCAGTTTCCCTTCAATTTGGCAGCTGGAATGGAAAGCAGCAGATTGTGATGAGGCTGGGGACACTGGAGGAGTGAGGGCCTGTGGCAGAGTATCCTTGTACAGCAGCAGAACTGGAAACCCAGTGGTGGCTGCAGACTGCACACAGATTGATCACAGCATAGCAGGATCCTTTAGCAGGTGCTGGATAGATCTGGCCTGATGAAGAAGGCTTTACCCTTTGTCCTCAATCATCCAACTGAATAATCACATCACAAACACCCAGTGATTACAGCCCTGACCCCCAGCATCTCCTGCCCAAGTCCCGGAGGGAAAAGACAGCCCAGCTCCCTGGAATTATGTGCCACGTGTCTTCACAGGATGCACCCACCCTGGTCAGTGCCAGGCACCTGTGCAGGATCAGGCCCCTGGGAGGCCCCACTAACTGCAAGGCCACAGGGACTGCGAGGCAGGAGCTTACCCAGCAGAGCCTGGAAGAGTTCACTTTGAAAGATGTGCGAGACTTTTCCAATGGAGGCTTTTAGCTCCTGCTCCTCCGGGGACCGCAGGGTGCTTTGGTATCTGGTCAGAATTTCCACTGCCCGTTCAGTGTCTGCAAAGACGACACAGGAGTAACAAGGCATTAACATTGAAGGATGTTAAGGCAAGGCTCGAGTGCAAGCTTGGATAATGCCTCCAGTTGTCTTCAAGTGTGGCTTTTTAAAAATCAGACAGACACAAAGGCAGCCTCCTTACACACACCTGGAAGAGCTAACCCTGCTGAGAGGTGCCGAGGGGCCATGGTGAAGAGCTGAGCAGGGGCTGGAGTGGAGGTGGTTCTGCCACAAACCCTGAAGATCAGGGGCTAAAATCAGGTCAATTCACCTCTGAACCCTGTGGCACTGGGCAGGCTGAACACCTCTGCCATCTCCCAGGCAGAAAAGCCATTGAGGAGCTGGACACATCTCGGTTGCACAGGGCTATGAATACTACTGCAGGAGCTGCAGTCTCCCACATGGGGCCAGATGGCTGCAGCAAAGCTGAGCGTAGGCCCCATTCACACAGTACAAACAGCTCGGCTACACGAGTGGCAAAACATGGGTTCCTACGGGGTGAAGTGTAAGAATTACTCAATAGAGCAAACAGCTGTGGGTCAGCAGGAGACAAATGGGAAAGGAACATGATGCCTTGGGGTCAAAGGAGATGCTGGCCAGGAAGGGAGCTGGAGGCTGCCATGAAGCAATGCTTGGGCTTAAGACTGGGCTCACCATGAGAGTGAGTTTTCACTGTGAGAAAACCCTAGACCTGAAATAGTGAAGTTGTGATCTCTGTGACTGGACACCTCTCCATGCTTCTCTGGGCAGACAGCCAGAGCTGCCAGTGCAGCCCAAATCTCAGATGTGGCCCACATCTCAGGCAGGTGGGAAACTCCTGTGGACCTTGAGACCATCCCAGCCCTATCAGTGGATATTTCCTTTTGTCACCCAGGCAGCCTGCAGACAAAGAGAGTCTGTGTGAGGAGGCAGAGAAGCTGTCCCACCACTGCTAGAGACTCATCTTTTAAGCCAGGAACTCATGCAGAAAGGATGACCCTGCTCATCACAGGGCTCTTGGCAGGGAATTCAGGTCATCAGACAAGAGGGCCTGTGTCTGCTAGGGTGTGTGCCACCTGGTATCCCAGCTCGCCCAGCCTTCCCAGCCAGAAAGGGGGTCCTCCTGCCTGTGTCCCCTGCCCACACTAACTCATCGTGGGAGCAGAACAAGAGAAGGAGTCTGGGGAAGTGTAAACTCCTACTCAGAGCTGTGCTCCATGCTGGCTGCAGGAAAAGCATGGACTTCCCCCGGGCACTATGGGGATCCTAGCCCTGTGCTATTACCAAGAGCTTCCTTTTCTGCAACACAAGAGAGTGGCTTCAGACGCTGCTCAGCATCCCACGAGCAAGGCTGAGACATCTTCGCATGCTCATCCCTGACCTTATCTGCAGAAGCTAAATAAACAGCTGAAGAACCGGGGCCACCACAGAAGGGCACATAGCCCGCAAACCTGGTGTGAAGGGCACGCACCCTGCGCTGACCCCTGTGCTGCTGGCCCTGGACAGGCACACCTGGGGAGGTGCTGTGCTCCCGGCACAGGGCTGACCCCGCAGCACCCTCCTTGCAGCCCCAGGAACGAGCCCGTGCTGTCCGGGGCTCTGTCACCACGGCTCACGGTGCCCACTGACAGCGGGGTCCGCACCCCTTCCCTCCCTCCCTGCTCCCCACACCGCCCCAGGGCTGTGCGGGCCGCCCCCCATTGCCCGGGGACAGCCCGAGGAGGGGGCGGATCGCGGCCGGCCCGTGCCGGGTGTGGGAGCGGGCTGTGTGTGCCCTGCCCTGCCGGAGCGGCCCCGGGCCCGGCCCCGCACACACTTGTTGAGCGCGGTGCCCGCTCAGGCAGGGCAGGGCCAGGTAGGGCTCGGCTCCCTCCTTACCTTCGCGGCGGATCATCGCTCCGCCGTGGCCCTCCGCCGCTCNGTAGCAACAAGTAAACCGGACACGATACCCTCTCCCCTGCCCGTGTTCAGGGCTCTGCTGCCCCTCGCTCCCTCTGCAGCCGTGGAGTGGCAGTGGAGTGTGACTGTGGTCCTGCCAGCCCCGGGCACCCCCGACTCCCAGCCCCGCTCCTTTTCCCCCCCAGAGCAACATCCATGGAGTGCCAGGACCCTGGCTTGGAAGCACGAAACCAGCAGCAGGGGCACGATGTGTCCACCATGGGGGTCTGAAGAGATCAGCTCCCCCTTCGTCTCGGGAAAAGCCACCCCACAGCCTCCTTTCTACTCCTCAGGCTGTGGGACAGGGCAGCCCCCAGGGGAACAGCACGTAAACCAGGTGTCCCTTCAGCGGCTGCAGAGCTCCTGACAGGCACAGACTGCCCTTCCCCTGCACCAAACAGCAACCCAAATCCCCACTTAGTGTCCAAACCCCAAGGTACAGGTCTCAGTTCCAACACTGGAATAAGTATTCCACCCCTAGGCAATCCCTACAAAGCTTTAGTTCCTCGCTGCCAGTGGCAAACGTGAACCCAGTTCCAAGTCTCTTCAGCTGAGGGCAGCTGTGCACCATGAAAGGAGCCAGGAAGGCTACGGGAGCAGGCAGGCTCAGGAAGGCGTCGGCAAAGGAAAGGAGCCTTGAAGCTGGTCTGAGGAGAGCTCCCTGCTCGAGCTGTGCAGAGCTCTGGCTGCCCCTCCCTGTGGCTGACGCAGACAAGAGGGGTCACTCTTGCATCAAGCTGTTGATCTTTGTGAGCAGCACATCCGTCTCAGACTCTGAGGAGAAAGAAAAAATAGTTATCATGGGCAGCCACTATCCCATAGCAACAGGCAGAGTAGCCTGAAAAGCAAGTTTGAGGACACTTGGATAATGTGGGATTGCCCCAGTATTGTCCCACGGGGCTGTTTGTTAAGGGCAAGGCAGGAACTCCCTGGGCTGGGATTCCCTTCCCTCCCCCAGCCATCCCAAACCACTCTGTCATGTTTGGCTGGAGAAAGCTGTCTGCCCGACAGGGAGAGTCCAACAGGCACAGCCTGACTCTGAGGGAGGGGAGCTCTCATCCTGTGTGCACTCACCCGCTGGCCGTCTTCTTTGGGAGCATTTCCTAGGAGATGGAATAGGATCGATGTTAGCATGCAAGTCTGGCCTCTCGCCTCCCTGAGCTGCCAGCTGAAGACTGTGGGGCCCCACAGTTCCACAAGGGATCTGCTCTCAGTGCCTGCAGTACTGTTAAAGGGACCAGGGTCCCTCAGCCCACCAAGCCCCGGGGCACAGAGTGAGTTAGTGCAAACTAAGGCATCCAGCAGGCTGAGGCAGGGTCAGGGAAGATTTTTAGCTGCAGCCTGGGGATAAAACCTGCCTCCATACACTGTGCTGTCTTAGCCAGACAAGAGTGGGCCCCCCAAGGTTCTGAGTTCAGAGAGGGGTGGCAGCAGATAAGACCAGGTTTGGATATGTACCATCCACCCAGAGCACACTACAATGTCCCCCAACAGACTGTCTCAGGAGGGGGAAAGAGATCCAACTTACTTCAGCAAGAGGAAGGCCCAGAGGATGGTAAGGAAGGAAACACAGTCTGCAACGATCCAGATCATGAGATATGTGCTACTGGGCTGCAAGGCAAGGAAACAAGCCATTGAACACCAGCTAGGGGTGGTATACTGGCAGCACAGCACAGCCTGCTGTACCACCAGTCCCTTCTACAGGGTCACACATTCCCATGTCAGTACAGCACTGAGCAAAAGTCACCTCTCCAGGCAACTGGCTGCACAGGGTTGCTGCAGAAAGGGACCCACAAGTGCCTGGGACACAGGGCTGTGGGGCAGGGTGAAGGATGAAGGGGTTACTTACAAGCAGCCAGATGGGGTGTTTCATTTCCTTCAGCACCTGGCAGGCATTGGTGGTGACAGAGCTCACCCCAGAGCACCACAGCACAGAGAAGAGCCAGGGCTTGTTCACCACATACAAGTTAACAGAGATGTTGTCCTGGCGGTACTGCCTGCATGGGGACAGCGGTGGTCAGAGGGGCAGACAGCAGAGTGCTATGACTCCACGTACAGCCAGAGAGGATTGTACATCTGGGATATGATCCAGCATTTTCAGCCACGTGGAGTGACTGTCTGGAGATCCAGACACAGGACAGATTTGCTGGCAAGGCAGAGGATTGCAGCCAGCTCCATCCCCTGCATCAGCCCTGCCTTGATAAGGCATGCTTGTCCACAAGGATCTCACCCAGCCCCTCCTAGCAGCACACCAGCACTCAGCCTTAGCTGGCTCTCACCTCTGCTGCCCCTGGGACAGAGCTGGGACAGTGCCCCAGGTCCTTGAGCTCCCATGCACTTGGGGTTCTCACCTGATCTCCTCAGAGCTCATGTCCTGGTAGGGCAGATTGACATGTAGTAGTGGCTCCTTCTCATTCTGGAGTCTCTTCCGGCCATAGACTTGCTGAACACCTGGGGCTTGCTGTTTGACCTGTTCCCTGAATCCATCTGGAAGCCAGAGGACCTAGGCAAGAGTCAGAGAGCACATGCAGAGGAGAGCTGCTCCACAGTTTGCTCTCTTCCAGTGTTTTCTTGCAGGTCCAGGCACACATGACCTGCTTAGACAGCTACTTCCTGACCCAAACTCAACAGTCAGCTCCTCCATGAGGATCTCGGCCAGGACAGTCTCCTACAAGCTTGCCCCAGCCAAGAAGTATGCACAACAGACTCCACTGAGGTGAGAAAGCAGTTCCAGCCTAAGAAAGCTGCAGCAGTTATGTCCTTTCTGGGTTCTTGAATGGATCAAGCAGTGCACCCATTTGCCCCCAACTCTGCATCAAGAATGCACCTTGGATCAGCATTATAGCAAAGGTCTTTGCTATGTTCCCTCCTGCACTACATTCCCAAAAAGCTAAGAGAGGAAGGCAATTTGAGTGTTAATTCATCCCCTAAGGGCAGAACATAGCCTGTGCTGCAGAGGCTGGATGAAGCATAAAGTCAACACGGGAGGTTGCAGCAGTACTTCAAGAGCTGCAGGGAGAGGTGTGGCACAGTGCGGGGAGGTGGAAGCCTCAGCACTGTATTCCTGCCCATGCTGGCAGTGTTGGTCCCCTCCCTAGACTGAGTCATTGTTTACACACCAGGGTGACCAGTGCTTGGAAACCAAAGCATTTGGAGGGCTCTGAAGTTGCAGGCATTAAATCCTAATTACCAGGAACTTCTCCCAGCTAGAGAGCCCCACACCTGGACAGGGTTGCCCAGCAGGGATGTGGTGTATGGGGTGTCAGGGATGCTCAGCGAGGTTGGCAGGGCACCTCCTGCCATGGCACGGGTGTGACAGCAAGGCTTGGCAGTGGTGGGGCAGTGACCAGCTCACCTGCTGTAATGGGATGCCTGACTGTAAGATCACTCCCAGGGTGGCATTGACAAAGTTCTGGTAGTCACTGTGGTTCTCAGGCCGGAGGTCAAACATGATAGAGATGTTGCTCTGCTTGGCTGCCTCGAGTGCCTGTCCCAGGGATGGGATCCTCTGTTTAGTTGCCTGGTTGCGATCATCATCAGAAAGACTCTCCACAGTGTGAAAAGGCTTCCGCTGTAAGGATGAGAGAGGGTTTGTCATCATAGGCAGACCCTCTGTGAGCTTCTCCTCCCAAACTGGTGCATGTCTACACCTCTCAGTTTCCTATAGAGGCCTCTCCATGTGCTCTCCAGTGCAGACAGGCACAGGGATCCTTCCTACACACATCCTTCTACCCTTCTCCCCACTAACAGCACAGTTCAAGCAGCCCCAGCAGTAGTTAGTCACCTTTTGAGAAGAGCCTTGCCACAGCTGCCTTCAAGTTCAGGCAGGCTGTGCAGCTCAGAGCAAACACAAGACAGCTCCCCTCAAACCAACCTCCCTCCGTGACTCAGATGAGGAGTCAGAACAAACCCCAGCTCGGGGCATAACCACACCCAAGGGATTTGGGCAGGCTTCTGCACTCTGTCCAGGTGTCTGCCAGGACCAGTGCTCCACAGGGAAGGTTCTGCAGCCCCAAGGCAGGGCTAATGCTTCACCCACAAATGCACCCAACCCCTGACCATTTGCCCTAAGGCCATCCTGACCTCCAGAAACCAGCTGCCAGCATCCAACTGCTGGAGGTCTGTCCAGTTGAAGGCAGTGCTGTTCAGGGCAGCTCTCTCAGGGAAAACAGCCTGCACATTGGTGGTCCTGGTGAGTTCCTCGTCATGCATGAGAAATGGGACCCCATCAGCACTGGCAAAGGAGCAGAGAGGGAAGCTGTTAGGTTGTCAGCTTTTTGTCCCTAATCCCTGCACTGGCATGTCTGCCCCCTCCCCGCCACCTGCTAAGGTAACCTCCACCCCAGCCTTATTCTACTTTACACAAAAATGAGAGTGTCCAGAAAGCACAGAGCACTTGGAGACTAAGCCAGGAACCAAGAAGTTCCTTGCTCTCTGCAACAGCTGTCCCCACAGCAGGATTACATGAGATGAAGTAGAGCCAGGCTCTGTTTTCAAAGCAATACCTCTCCCCTGATGGAGCCTCCCTCCCTCGAAGGTAATCTGCATGGGGAGGACAGAAACCCAGAATCTCTCCCAGATCATTGGGATGCCAAGCTGGAGGCAGTCCCATACTGGGAAGGTGAGAATAGCAAAGCCCTTTGAATAGGGCTCCCTCCAAATGGAGGCTGTATCAGTCCTCCAGGTGTATTCCAGAATGCCCCATGTGGGAGGTGATATCCCAGGATACACAGGCCCCTTCCTCATTCTGAGCCCCTTTACCTCACCATGACGTCTGTTTCAAAGACCTGCACATCACAGTCCACCGCCTTGTGCAATGACATTAGGGTGTTCTCGGGGGCCAGCTGGAAAAAGGAATAGTGTTAATGCAGAGGGCATGGGCAGGATGGTGCAGGAGGCAGGCACTCACCCTGCCAGGCTGCACCCTGCAGTCTGGCTGGGCTCCAGGGCTACCACAATGAGATAGGGATTATTGTGGCATGGTGGGGGAAGGAAAAAGACTGGGGGCAGACAGCCAAAGCCTGCCTTGTCCCTGCTTCCCAACCCACACTACACAGCGAGCTTTCTGCTGAGAGTTACATCTCCTGCTCCAGTAGTGCTCAGAAAGCATTCCCCCCCTCACCCTGCGCTCACCCATCCTCCAAGCCTGACCTGCCCTGGCTGCCTGTGTGGACACTGCTCTGCTGGGATGGCCAGGGCTCATCCAGGTCTGTGACAGCAAGGATCTGGTGCCCCCAGGCTAGGCACAGCCTGGCTTTCACTGGTGGGGCAGTCTGCCCCATCCAGTCACACTGTCAGGGTGCTGGTCACTCACCATGGGTGCTCCTCGATGGCCAACCAGAGCTGGCTTGGGGGGCAGCTGGTTCTCCTCCATGATGCAAGGGGAGGTGATTCCCAGGGGAGCCAGATATAGTGCAATCATCACTGTGCAGTACACGAGCAGCAGAAACACCTTGAGACCTGCAGGCAGAGGCAGAAGGCAGAGGCGTGAGGTACAGAAGAGGAACTTTGCAGGCTGCTAGGAATAAGCTAAGGCTGCTTCACCTGGCATTAACCTGTGGTTGCCCTAGGTCAAGCACTGCATCCCCTGCCTCTGGAACACTGCAATTTTATTCCTGGCCTACTACATGTCCTTGCATCCCATCCCAGCAGTTCTGCAGGGCTCAGTCTGCCACTCACAGCCCTCCTTCAACTGCAAAGCAATGAGGGCTGAATCTGCACCAAGGGCTGGGCACGAGAAGCAACCAAGTGCAGGTATTACAGCCAGACTGAGAACTGGAGGCCTGTTCCTACTGCACTGTTGCTCTCTGAGCACCATTCTGCCAGCAGTGCTGCTCAGTTGGGTGGTAGGAAGCAGGACACCAGCAGAGGGGGAAGGTGGATACTGTGAAAGGGGATTACCTGTATTGCGAGTGCGGTAGAAGAAACTGGCCAGTGGCCAGGCAAGGAGTGTCATTCCCCCCACGACTCCAATGTGCAGGAAGGGACCTGTTGCCTGGGGAGAGAAAGGCAGAGTGTCAGCCAGGACCAGGCCAGCTCCTGTCCCCAAAATACACATGCTCCAATGTAGTCAATACCACTTGAAGATCCAGAATGCCAGGAAGGGAAGGACAAGCTCCTCAGTGGACTGAACAGTCCAGCTACCATTCATCATCCTGATGGCAGCTGCTCCAGGCAGGACTGCAAGAGGAGGAGGAGCACCTTCTCTGGGCAGGTGGCAGAAGTCAAGGGTAGGAAGTTAACCCCCAAGGCACACAGCCATGCCGGGGTCTTCAGTCACCACCCTTCACTCCTCCCCATAGGCCAAGCATTGGGTACAGCGGGGGAGTCTCTGGTATCAAGGTGACTCACCTGCAGGGAAATCTGTGCACTTCTCCATTCCTCCGCCCACTTTATTCCCAGTCCTGTGAAGGCTGCGGCCACCACCAGGGCAGTTAGGATCAGCAGGATCTGTGGGACAGTGCACAGGGCAGTGAGGGGAGCACAAACATCCTGCAAGCCAGCTGCACAGCAAGCAGAGCCCTCCACATCCCTTCTTTATGAGCCCTAAGTCCTGAGACCCCACTTCTCCCATCTGGGTTTGCAGCTGAGGTCTGTACTCTGTGATTTGAACAATTCCCATCCCAGAGACGTGTGCCTGAGGAACTAACAGCTGCAGCCCATCTCAGTGGGGACACACAGCCACTCAGTGGGGTCACAGCAGCCATATGCAGCCTCAGTAGGCTGGTGACAGCTTTCGAAGGTGCAAGAGCAGCCAGGGCAGGCACATCTCCCTGCACCCCTAGTCTCTCACCTTGTGCAGCCAGTGTAGCTTCAAAGGCTGGCCGCAGAGCTGCAAGCACAAAGCAAGGACCTACAAGGACAAGAGATGTCAGAGCTATGCTGCACCCCACACCCCAGCCCTCTAAGGGCACAGGACTCAGCCACAGGAGCTGTGGTCCCCTGGCACCGTCAGGGTCTCTGGACATGCACAGGCTGACTCAGCTCCAGATGCTGTGGGCTCCTGCTGGCCCTGCACAGGGCATGGCATCCAGCCTGTGTCCAGCACAGATTCCATGCCTCCACCAGTGGGATCAGTGGGGCTCACCAGCAGCACAGACGAGTAGGTGATCAGCACAGCTGTAGCTATGAGCAGGACCAGGGACCAGTCAAACCACAACTTCTTCTCCTTGAAGATGAACCTGCCAGTAAAGGGGATGGTCAGAGGGGCAGGAGTGACATGGGCAACAAGGCTGGATGTGAAATCCTACTCACTCATTGAAGTTGTGGAGATCATTGAGGATGATGATAGCAAAGTAGAGCCACACCAGTGTGAAGAGGAAGACGCAGAAGAGGAAAAGGAACCAGCTGCAGTCACACTGAAAGCCAGAGATGACAGCTATACACACATCTGCAGGGCACCCAGCCCCTGGTCAGGCTGCTGAGATCCCTGGGGAGCACCCAGCCAGCAGCAGGGAGCACAGGGGGTCACAGCAGGCACTGGTCCAGGGGGGTCAGGCATTGAGCTGCCCCATGAAAAAGGATCAGTTACACAGGAGAGTTCTTTTGGTTGAACCCATACTAAAGGAAGATGGACCAGCTTCTCCTACAAGCTAAAAAGCTGCCTACACCAGGCTGAGGAGGACAGTCCTTGTAGCAAGACTGCCTCCATTCCCATGCACATTCCCCGCGGCCAGGCTGGGACTTTGGACATGGGAAAGGACAGGAAACCAGGCTGCATTCCCTTCTAGCTGGGTGACCCTTGGGCTGGGCAGAGACGGGTGCAGTGCCACAGAGCTGCTGCTGCAGTGGTGAACCTGGAGACTGCTCCCGCCTGCCCAGCTGAAGATGGGTCCAGCTATGTGGTCTCCAGCCCCACGTGTGCAGGCAGGTGAGGGGTGCCACAGGTGCTGAGAGGGACATCTAAGAGCCCAAACCTGTTTGTACATTCCAGGCAAGACAGAACAAGCAGTGCCACAGCCACTCCCATGGGAGTCGGAGACCTCAGAGAATCCCAGGGCCTTGCCACTCCCAGGTTACAAATTGTCAGGGACACCCTCCTGGTGGGGGCCACACCCAGCCCAGGAACTGTGTCTCCCACGTGCCTGGCCAGGTGCCCCAGGATGTGCTGCCACACTCAGCCCTAGGGCTCTGCTCTGCTCCAGGCATGTGCAAGCCCTGCCACAGATGCACAGTCCTGCTGCTCTACCCAGTGGGAACAGATGGCTCACCCTCCCGCCTTCTCACTGCTCCAGGCTAGGGCAGTCCCTCGACAGAGAGGGTGCCAGGGAGCACCCCAGCTCTCTCAGGCTTAGCCCTGGAAATTAGGAGCAGCGGCAAGAGGTCAGCAGGTCAGTGTCTGGGCTGAACATCCCAGACAGAGCCCTTCTGCACCTCAGCCACCGCTGTGAACCTCCCACACAGGGGCTGGCTAGACCCAGCTCAGCATCACCCGTGGTATCACCTTGGTGGTTCTCAGGCCCTTCCTCTTCTCCTTCTTGGCAGTGATCCACTGGCAGCTGTAGGGGCAGAGCAGGCAGGTGGCACAGGCAGCACAGCAGCCAGGGGGGTCTGCCATAGCATCAGACTGTCCCAGACCAAACACCAGGTGTCCTGTGGGAGATATACACAGTGTGTTGGCACAGACCTCCCAGCACACACCTCCATGGGGATCAGGCACCAAAGCACACTGAAGCAAGTGGTCTAGAGTCCTGGGACATAGTGGGGCTGTTGGTTGTGTTCCCAGGCAAGGCATGGTGCCAGGGAAAGAAGCACAGGGTGCAGCCCAACCTGTTCAGCAGGCTGTAGCCCAGCCTGTTCAGCAGGCTGCCCTAGGACCCTTCACTCAATAATCCTGGAGCTGGCAGGGAGCAGGGCCTGCTCCCCAGCTCAGAGTTCAGAACTCTGCCTGGCAGCCAGGACCACTGTGCCTACTCCAGGGATACACAGCCTCACCAGACAGCTGGACAGAACATTGTACCCAGGCTCCCCAGGTGCAAGGACCACACAGCCCCATGGTCCAGCCCAGGGCTCCTGCTGTGCAGCTGGGGGTACATGCAACAGCCTGGAAATTTCCATCAGGTCCTTACTGATGCAGCACCATCCTGGCAGCCCTCTAGCTGAGCTGGGATACCAGGATGTCCCCAGCAGGGCTGGAGGAGCTGCAGCTGAGGAGGCACCAGATGGCTGTTGGTTCAAGTGCTATGGGAGGCGATGTGGGTGAGCAGCAGTTACGGGGCAACCCACTTCCACAGTCACAGAGACCCAGAATGAGAGCAGGGCCTCTATTGAGTTCTCCAAGCACTGAGAAAAGAGCCAAGATGCTTTGCTGTGATCCCCAGATTCCTGCTGCTTATCTGGAAGATGCAAGGAGCCCCTAATGAAGTCTCCCTTTATCCATCCCGAGGAACTCCATGTTTACTATCACTTGCCCTGCTGTGGAACTGCTCCTCCTCATCATCTTAACCTTCCCAACTGGCCAGGCACCCTACACAATGCTATCATCCCGTGGATTAAGCCAGACTCTCATTTCACTGTGACTACTGAGCCAGGCACGAGAGGCAGCCGACCACATCCTTCCAGCCCCATCCTCTCAAATGCTTGGAGCAATGCCATGTCCCATTCCAATCTGGGCTGTGGAGAGAGGGAGCAGAGTTGGCCCAACTGGGCAGACCAGAGTGGCTCTGCCATGCCCTAGCTATGTCCAAGGTCAGCCTGGTCTCTTCCTGTTACAGGGCAGCAGCCCAGACTGTCAACTTGCTCTCAAATAACCACCACAATGTGCATCTTCAGGGGTGGGGTGCAGAGTGTTCCTCAGGACCCACACACACCCCGTAGCTACTGGTACGTGCACAGGCGGGTATCAGAGAGCAGGACCCCCAACCTGCCCAGTCAGCATCAGCAGGCTGGGGGAGGTTGGAGGGGCTGTCATCTGCAGGTCCAGCCAGCCAAGGTACAGAGAATGCTGAGCAGCACAGCAGTGCCCCAAATCCACTGCCCTCTCCACCTTCTAGGGACCAGATCAGCAGCTGTGACCTGCTCAGTGATGGCATTGAAGAAGTCAGCCTTAACACAAGTGCAGAAAGCCATGGGACCAGACATTTCCCTTCTTGATGCCCAGGGGCTCTGGCTGAAGGCTCATACCCCTGCTTTCACCAGAAACAGAGTCACCACTTCCACCAGGAAGCAGTGGGCTCAGCCAGCCCCTGCTGGGACTCACCCTGTCCCCTGTCTCTGCTCACACAGGCAGAGCACCAGTGCCAGTATCTGCTGGCTGGCTCCCACGCAGGGTACAGAGTCCAGTAGGAGTGGCTGTGGCCACCAGCTGTACTTCAGTGGTCAGCTGCTCCAAGGGACTGTTGTTCTCAGGACTGGAGCCCGGCAAAGCAGCAGCAAAGGACTGGCCACAAATCCACCCCAACGGTGCTATTTGGAGAGTTTTGAGCAAAAATGCCACACTGATCCCCAGCTCAAAGTGGGACTGCAGCAGTGGCATCAGTAGTTATGGTGTGACACCCCTGTACAGGGCACAGGTCCCAGAGAGAGCTGGGCTAGGCACAGCCTCTGCTTCAGCTGCAGTAAGAGAGCAGCACAGTGAGAGCCAAGGGGTCACCAGGGTTTGCAGGACCCCTCCTTTGGCTCCCACCAAACAAACCCCACAGCACACCCACAGCCTGTGAGAGGTACAGGAGATTTGAAGGGGTGACAAACTCACTGCTACAGTCAAAGGCATGGCAGCATATGCTTGCAGCCCTGCAAGGACCTCTGTGCCCTAGGGGTGCTGACACAGGATAGCCTAGTGGCCATGTGCAGGGCAGGACCCCCTTGTGCCGGTGGAGCTGAGCCAGCCCAGGCTGTGTCGCACCCGGCAGGGCAGCAGGAGCTGATGCCCAGCCCTGCTGTCCCCTGTCCTCGCAGGACGGAGGGCAGAGCATGGGCTCATCTTGGGGAACAGGGCGACCCCAAAACAGTAAGATGAGCGCAGCCTGGCCCAGAGCCCCCGTTCCCAGCCTCACGCCCCGGCAGTCAGCCCTGGGCTCTCCTGAGCGTGGGAACACTACGGGCAACCCCTCTCCTCCCCCTCTCAGCCTCACGAAGGGGCGATCACCCCCCCGTGGTGTCTCCCCGCTCTCCCACAGCAGGGGCTGTCCCCCGGGGGTGACATACCTGCTCTCCGCGGCCGTCGGGCTGGCGCAGCCGGGGCTCCTGCGGGCCAGGTGAGTGCGGGGCCGGCCCCTCCCGCGCCCCATGCGTGGCAGCGCCCCGCTCACACCCCGCTGGGTGTGCCCGNGGGCGCTCCCCCCCCCGTGGTGTCTCCCCGCTCTCCCACAGCAGGGGCTGTCCCCCGGGGGTGACATACCTGCTCTCCGCGGCCGTCGGGCTGGCGCAGCCGGGGCTCCTGCGGGCCAGGTGAGTGCGGGGCCGGCCCCTCCCGCGCCCCATGCGTGGCAGCGCCCCGCTCACACCCCGCTGGGTGTGCCCGTGCCCGCGGCAGGTCCGCACAGGCCGGCAGAGGCGGGCACACCGCGGGGC
>WBMV01008462.1:626360-1019356 GCA_013396655.1 Campylorhamphus procurvoides
AGCACTTTGCAGGCAGCCCACGTCCAGGCGGGCGGAGGAGCCGGGGAGAGCTCCCGGGAGATGCGGGGGGAAGGCAGAGCTTCGCGCATCGCCGCGCTTGGGAGCGAGGGCTGTGAGACCCCCTCTGGCAAAGGGGCACTTTTCCCGTCCTTGCAGAGGAAGGCCAGGACAGAGGCATCCCCGGTGAGCCAGCACAGCTGACATTCAACAGGGCATGCTTTGAAGGCTGAAGTGTAGAAGTAAAAGTGGTTTCTTGCCCTGAGCCGAGAGAAACGCTTCAGAACCAACGCATCCAAACTTTGCAGTAGCAGCAGGAGAAAAGAGGCAGCGAGACAGACCTGATGCCACCTGTAGATGGATGGGCTGATGCCTTCCATCTCCCCACAGCTGTGTCCCCCCAACCCTCCGTCCCAGGTCTCGGCAGAGGCACAGCCCCTGGTGAGCCAGGATACACGAGAGCTTTCTGCGCGGGTGACTAGATCAGTCATTGCCTGGGATCTCAGGAGATCACTATGCTCTGCCACTTGCAAAGGAGCTGAGAAAACTGTTTTACAGTGAGGTGATGGCATCCTGCAGTGACATAGGAACTGCCAATTTAGGCAGAAGCCTCAGTGCTCAGCCCCCAGCTGATCTGTCCACACTTCTATTAACAGCTTTAGCACAATTCATTACCCAGCTCCATGAAATGTATTTAAGGTCTTAGCAGTGGAGGGTCGAGCACTGCAGGAGGGGATGTGCTGTAACACCCGTTGCTCTGCACTCAGAAGAGTAAACTGAAAGCATTGCAATTGCCAGGAACACCCCTCAGAGCAGCAAGCAGCCTTGCACCGCAGATTTTGTCAGCTGTGGGCAGGTAGCACTGAGGTTCACCTCCCACATCTACCTGCTCTGCCAGAGACCAGCTGCATGGCAGAGCAAAGCTGTGGGCGTGAATCATCCCAGCAGACCTCTGGCCCGGGAGAGCCCTTGGGATGCAGAGAGCCCATTTTATGGCATTGAAGATTCACCGTCAGGGCTTGGGTTGCAGGTTATAAGGAAATGAAGAAGTGAACGCTAAGGAGGGATGGGGTTGCAGGTTATCAGGAAATGAAGAAGAGAACGCTAAGGAGGGATGGAGGACCACTTAAGCCAAAATACTACCTAGGCAGTGGGGAGGGGAAAACCAAGTATGAATAAAGAGACCACGATGACACTTGGAGGAGTGGAGGTTCCAGCAGAGCTCCGGGAGACCCAAAAGCTGTGGACTTTTGGGGTGCGAGGCAAAGCTGACGGGGGAGGCGCCCCTCAACCACGGGCAGGTAGAGCAGGGGGACTGGCCGTGATGTCCCTGGGTTCTAATCATCGTCCGACCGCGCCGGGCGACACCAGAGGGCGACAGCGCGGGTGGCCCCGCAGCCGCTGCGGGCTCAGGGGCTGCTCCGGAGAAGGGCAGCGCCGCTGTGCCGGCCTTTATCCCGGCCCGTGATGGCACCGGGGCGGAACGGGGACAGCGATGCCTGTAGGGGCAGGAGCGGGGATGGGGATGGGGGCGAGGGGGCGCACCTGCAGTGCCGGAGCGCGGCCTCCAGACGGCGACATCGGGCCGCGCTGCTGCGGGAGCGCCGTCGGTCAGGGCGGGATTGGGGATGGGACTGAACGGAGAGAGCGGGATTGGGGATGGGACAGACCCGGGATTGGGGATGGGACTGAACGGAGAGAGCGGGATTGGGGATGGGACAGACCCGGGATTGGGGATGGGACCGAACGGAGAGAGCGGGATTGGGGATGGGATTGAACGGACAGAGCGGGATTGGGGATGGGACCGAACGGACACAACTGCTGAGTTTAGGGTGGCGACACCGAGCCCATCGCACTGCCATAAACAGGGGCATCCTAGACATGCACTGCCCTGCCCACTCAGACACTTGCCTGATCTCTGGGAGCCAAGTCACAGGTGAACAGTTAGAGCTGACAACCAGAACGCATTATCAAGCCGGCTTGGCTCTACGTGTCTCGCCATGGAGTCAGAAGCACCAGTTAGTTGGGAAGAAGATAAAATAATATTCCTGTCAGTACAGTTGAGTGAGCTCATGCAATTGAATGAGCTCACACCCAACATCAAGTGTTGCATCGCTCTAAGTGTGGTTTGTGCCCTGCCTTGACTTGTGAAGTCTCATCGGTGACAGTTTTTTTAAAATTATATCAAAGTGATAAACACTGAGAGGGATGGCCTAAGTGAGCAGGGGAAGTTATGTTGGTAAATTACAGTTCAGATGAAATTACCTCCCTAGACTTTTAACTTGGGCAATAGTGAAGGTATTTTCAACATATGGAAGTGATTTAATGGCTTTGTGTTAGGTTCTTGTTTGCCAGCTGAACTGACATCACAAACTAGTCTTTTCAGAAAAAAAAAATGTAACCCCTTGTTTCAGTTGCTTGTTTTTCACCATCCTGCATGCAATCCTACAAGAAATACTGCTTTTAAATTTGGCTGTTTCAGGGAATGCTTCACCTTCATGTAATCTCCCATAGGACTCAAAACCAGGAGCAGCAGTACAGGTTGCTGTAACCATTATTTCACACTCTTTTGGTTTGTAATAGACAACAAAAATTCGGAGTATCACCATTTCTCTGCTGTCAACGCTTTAAAAGCCCGTGGCACAGACTGTGCTTCCAGCCCAGCTAGCAGCTGACTTACATAAACTGATAGACCAAGGCAGAGCTCTCTCCCTCATGAATCTAAAAGTTCCTACTTGCTGTTAATCTACAGTAATATAGAATTTGATACATTTTGAAGCTATCTTGCATCAGCACATTAAGAAATGAAGTTGTTTGAAAGAACTAATCAGAAAGTAAACTGCTTACATAAGGGAGGGTATATGGTCATGACACTCAATGATTAGGTTTACTTTTTCCCAAAGGCCAGGAATTTATAAGGAAGTAGACTAGTTAAGGAGATCATGAATGCAGATTGTGAGAGTTTATTAATCATTAGAAAATCCCCGGTGGATGACTGTATTTATTTCTGATCTTATCACTGAGTTTGTATGAAAGGAGGCAAATCACTTAACCTAAACTTTTCAGGGGTGGCCCTCATTTCCTGAGTACTTGAAAACAGCATGGGGTGGATTTTCAGGAGTGCTAATCATTAACTGTTGTAGTTGAGATCAGTGATAGGAGTCCTGAGGATCGAATGCTAAAAAGTGTTGAGTTTAAGCTGCACAGTAACAGCAGATCTCAGGCTGGGCACTGTACCAGTGCAGTGTTTAGTCCCACTGTTTTCATGGGGACTAAAGGGTTTATGGAGATACATTTATTAAGGTACAGGGAAGACTTTTAGAAAAGCACAGTAGATCACAGAGTGGCCTGGGCTGGAAAGGACCTTAAAGATTATCTAATTCTATCCCCTGCTATGGGCAGGGACACCTTCCACTAGACCAGGTTGCTCCAAGCCTCATCCAACCTGGCCTTAAACACTTCCAGGTATAGGGCAGCCACATCTTCTCTGGGCAACCTGTGCCAGTGCCTCACCACCTTCGCAATGAAGAGTTTCATCTTAACATCTAATCTAAACCTACTCTTTGAGTTTAAAGCCATTCCCTCTTGTCATGTTACTCCATGCTCTTTTAAAAAGTCTCTCTCCAGCTCTCTTGTAGCTCCAGCACCAACAGGTACTGAAAGGCCACAGCACAGTCACCCCAGAGCTTTCTCTTATTTAGGCTGAATAATCCAGACTCTCTCAGCCTTTCCTCATAGGAGAGGTGTTCCATCCCTCTAATCATCTTCGTGGCCCTCCTCTGGACTTGCTCCAACAGGTCCATGTCCTTCCTGTGCTGGGGCCCCCAGAGCTGGATGCAGCACTGCAGGTGGGGTCTCACCAGAGCAGAGGACGTGCAGGATCAGCTCCCTTGACCTGCTGCCCACTCTGCTTTTGCTGCAGCCCAGGATACAGTTGGCTCTCTGGACTGTGAGCTCATGTTGCCAGCTCATGTCCAGCCTCTCATCCACCAGCACCCCCAAGTCCTTTTTGGCAGGAAAAGGAAAAGGTCATATGTTTGGTAAGTTTTATACTACATACATACAGTTAGGGAAATATTTTTAAGCACAGTGTCTTCTTATATCTAAAGTTAAAAAAAAATCAAGCAGGCAAGTCTTCCTTTCATGAAAAAAATTAGTTATCAGGTTTTATATTCATGTCTGAGAGCTGACCTGTAAGTAAGACTTACATGCTTTCATTCATGATTTCAAAGGCTGAAATATTTGGGTTTCTTCAGATGTAGCTCTTTTCTGTTTGTAACTTGAACTTGTTTAGAGTTTGAAGATGTTTATCATTTGTCATTTCCTAATTGCCTTATTGCATACTTAACTGAAGTCACACAATAACAAACTGAAGGCAAATCTTGAGCATTACATTTAAGATGCAGCAGACTGGATGCTCACAGAGTATACTCACATGTCATGTAATTTTGCATCTTAAACTGCTTATTTTTGTGTTTTGTATCATCTATACAAAGGAAGTCAACCAATTTAATTATGGCAATTATAACTTTTTCTAGCTGGTTTATTTCCTTTATAGAGACAATTAACATTACTGGAAGTTAAATTGTAGGCATAACTTGCTGAATGTGGCACAACTGATATTCTGTAGACTACGCTATGCATTGAAAAGCTCTTTACCAGTGCTCTATCATATTTTCTGATCAATATTTGTGGAGGGTTTTTTCCAGAAAAAAAAAATTGCCTTGTCAATATAACATCTGCCACTTACTTCCATTGTTCTACTACAGAAACTTTTGTATTTAGCTTTTTTTTAAAATTGTTATTTACTAACTTTTAAGACAGACCATTACTTTTACACTAGGATAAGCCTTTGCTATAGAATGTTTGCTCCTGCCACATCTCTAATTCCTGTTCAGAGTTAGTTGCTGTAGAACAGCATTTCCCCCATCCCCTTTCAGGATGGAGAAGCAGCAGCAAGATTGCTATGCTAAGTTGTGCTGTGGAACACAACTTATTTGCTGCTTAAATTGCTTTTCTCTCATTGTTTCAGAAGCCTCCCATGCAATCATTACCACTCACTGGTATTACTGTTAAGCCACATACTTTGTTCCAGCATTACTGAGGAGATAACAGCTGTCTAGATAGGGTAAGACTCTGCATCAGCATTCATATCAGCTGTGAGTTTAGACTCTTGACAAAGAGAAGCTCAGCTCCCAGATTAGAGCAAGGACCCGTTAGGATACAGCCCAAGCTCCAAAGCATCTTACCTGGAAGTGCTTGCTTTGTATTCAGGTATTTACAGAGACAGTGGTTCAGGTCAGTCCTTCCCCCAGGAGTGTCCCTTCTGAACCCCTACAAGCCATACTATTCAGAGGATTCTGTCCTCTCTATAAATCTTGGCAGAGAGAACAAAGTCCTCCTGTGTGCCTCTTTTACTATCACTTTCTTATTCTCAGAGAGCTTTCTTTGAGGATAAATAACAGCTCTGTGAGTCACAATATGCTGCAATCGGTAGTGTTCTCACTATAGTTACACTGCTATTATATTTTTCCTCTTAATACCTCAAATTTATTATCAGACAGCTTCACAAGACTATTAAAGCCTATTCTGTAGCCTTAAGAGAAATAATTAATTGTACTACATGCTCCTATGAAAGTAACTTTCTCATACATAGACTCACATTCTATGTTTTACAGTTATAAGCTATTAAATTAAATATTAAAACAGAGGAAACCCCCCCCAAAACAACCACAAACCTCCTCCTCCTCCCCCCCAGCCAAGAAAAAGCCCCAAATCAGCACACTTACCAGACAAAAACAACTTCTTGCTTCAAATGCTCCAGTTTATAGAAGCAGCAGCTGTTTGCCATTGCCAAATTTATAGGACCAGCCTCCAGAGCTGTGCTAAGGGTGGGTTTATATAAAGGGCCCTTGGTAGGGAGTGGTTACTGATGTGATGGGGTTGTGGTGCTTGTGTGTCCTTTGGTGGCTGGTGGTGTAGCTGTGTTATAGTGGAGTCAGTATGTGGCATTGCCCAGAAAAGCAGTATTTATTTATAAAGTCAACACTTTGGGTCTTGAATAATTAGTTTAACTTTGTTCCCTGTAAGTATAATTTCCTCCCTATTTTTGTTTATGACTTATATTCTTGTACTTACTAAGGCTTTTTTTCAGCCCTAAATATCTTTGTGTATAGGCTCTTCTGAATTATTTAATATAACTAAACTATTACAGTCATTAAAGAGAAAATGCTTTAGTAGGGTGTAGCATCTATTTTGTTATTTAACTGTTATAAATGTACATTGTGAGTATCAGGGCTCTGTTTTAGTTGCTACTGTGGGAATTTTCTTCTGACCCTTTAACTAACACAAAGGGTTGTGGGAGATTTCTAGCTAGTGGTCTGCACTTTTATTATTTTTGTCTGTATTCTCTCAGAGATACTGTGTAATCAGTATCTCTGGGGTTTAGCTTGTAACTGCCTGTGGTTTCTAATATTTGGTATTTGTGAGCAAAATATTTATGTTTAGGGGCAAAGGTGTCTGCCTTAGACAGCCAAATGTGCAGTTGTGACAGTAACATTTTCTTGGTATCAGGTAGGGGTTTTTTTTTGGAAAGTGCAAATTGAACCTCTTTTGGTTGACAGCATGGAGAGGCTTGACTTTGTGTCTGAGCTGCTCTGATGAAGCATTACCCCTGGAAAGCACAGTAGAAATTTATGGAGTGGAAAGGCTCAGCTGTAAAGCAGACCCTCACAATATAAAACTTGTAGGCTGCCAAAGCCTCTTCTATGGCAGTGCTTTGCTTCTACTTCAGGGACCTTCTGCAAAGGACTGGTTCTGGAAATTGAGGCTCAGTCGTGGAGCTTGTGCAAGTAAAAACTATCCAGGCTTGATGTTTCTCTACCAGCTTGAAGTGGCTGCACCTGTTTGAACCTTTAGAATAACTTTCCAACAACCAAATATGTACTGTGGGAATGTATTAGCAGGTTAAATGATTTTTTAGTGTAATATCTTGAATCTGTGTGTGTATGGGCAACCTCTGTTGGAGGTGCATTCTTTGCTGCTTGGGAAATCATTTTCAAGTAGGCATGTATGTGATACTTTCTTTTAAGCTTATTAGCTCCCAGCTTATCTGGAAGGCCACCAGCTAGTTCCTACTAAGTCTTAATTGATGATTGTAAATAATGGTGGAATAAACAAGTCCTGCTTCTAGGCAGTTTGGCTTTTAAGTCAGCAAAAGCTTCACAGATTCAGGTGTTACTAAGACATAATAACTTTGGAGGGAGTGGTACTTAAACCCGCAGGTGTATGCTGTTGAGGCTTAGTGGATTTAGGTGGGTAGGATGTGTAGGCAGGAATACAAATGCCTACCTGTAATGATCTTTATGCTTAATATATTTGCTTATCTATTTCAGCAAACTGGTGTATTATATAAGCAATTAATTTGCCATTTGCATGTCTCTTCAAGGTATTCTTTGAGCTTTCTGAATTGTCACCAGCTTTGAGTTATGCATTGGCTAGCTGTGTGTTAATAGGTGGTCATTTGCCTATTTGGATTTGCTTTCTTTTGTTAGTGCTAATTGATGGCTTACTGTGGATCAGTTTGCATCTAGACATGCATTTGAAGAACTGGGTGATGTCCAAACAATTACTCATTGTTCTGCACTTGTACCTTCTGAATGACAGTTGCTACTTCGGTCCTTTTTTCCCCCCCAGCTTTCTTACATTTCACTTAAATGCAAAGCTCATGCAGTTATAGCTTGTGCACTTAAAGGATGTGCCAAATGCTTCCCCCCCACGAAGTAGCTTATGATAAAATTCCCTTTTATGCCTTTTTAGAAGTTAGGTTTGGGTTTTGCTGTTAAATATTTGATCTTCTGTCTAGAACAGAATGTATTTTGCACCAGGAAATAAAAACAGACTTGTAGTTTGTCTCCTGTGTTGCAGCAGACATGCATTAATACTCTCTAAGAACTGTGTGTAATGCTTGCTAGATAAGATAATTACACAGATTTAATGTCTGTTTCTAGAACTTACCTTTCTCTGAAGAGTGCTCAGCAGAATTTCTGTTCTTGATTGGCAGAACTGGGCTGGTCTGTGGCTTACAAGTGCATAGTGAGTTTAGAATTCATGAAGTTGATGGAGAGGGTGATCTGCCTTCTTGATCGATGCAGGATGATGCTCATATGGGAGGATTTGTTGCATGAAGTCCTTAACTCTAGAGCTGGGAAAGAAAGAAGCACACCTGGAAAAAAGTTTAAAAGAGCAAGACCTCAGAGGACCTTCAGGGGTTGAAATGGGTATTGAGATGAAAAATGCCACTCAGAAGTTTTCAGGTGTCATTGTAGCTACCATCACAACTTGTACCTCACTTTGTTACAGCTATAGGATACGTACAGCTATAGGAGGAAGGTGATTGTTGCCTCAGGTACTTGCCCTTGCTTGCCTTGTCAGATAGAGTTACTGACAGATGGCTGTGAGGAGCTGAGAATATGCCTAGCTCAGCATGAAGGGCAATTGTCTTGGCACTTGGGCTGTTTTGTCACTGTCAGTATTTGTTTCTGGGTTCTGCAGAATTTTACAGAAGCAGAGAAAGTACCGTATGTATTTGAGACAGTCCCCACATGTAAAGTCTGGTATGGGAGAAAATAAAATGTGCTTGTTGGCGAAACAGAAGTGGTGAGGAGAATACAGGAGGGTGTATTCAGGATGAATATGAATATGAATGGAACAACTCTAAAACAGGGATGCAGCAGTGACTGAAGGTTAGCTAAGAGTTTAAGTTGTGTAATAAGATATTAGGAATAAAACTGCAAAATGTAGATGGATATTGCTGGGTCCTTGTGGTCCAGGTGGAGCTCTGTGTGACACAGGCATGTAAGGGGTGTTTGCCAGGAATGCTATAACTTCTCATAGCAAAGCCCTTTGTAATTAACATGTATCTATCAGTTTGGAGGGAATTACTTAAATAGTAAAGCATATTTTGTTACTTTCTGTGCATTATGTAGGTGTTTTATATTATGTTAAATTTTCAGTGAGCCTCCCTGGATGTTAGTCACTAGACAGAGCTAGATAAAGTGACCTTTAATTCTGTGAAACATTCAGATTATCTTTTTCTGGAGGTTTTTTCCTGTGTGTGAAACCTAGATAAGTGTTGTTTTCTATTTCTATAAAACACACAAACACCCCCACCAAAGGCCAAAATACAAACACATAAACCAGAACTTGCTCTAAATCTGTTGTGACATACACAGAGGTGGCTGGTAACAGTGTGACTGCAAATGCTCCTTCAGGTGATTTTGTCATTTCAAGAGCCACAGTTGCATTCAGTCACAGAGGGGTGAAGCATTTGGAGTAGCTTCCCAAGTGGCAGGAAACTGGAAACCCAGATGGTTCTTTCTGGCTCTTGGTTAATTTTCTACCCCAGTGTCTGGTGTTAATGAAGTGCTAGAGTTGTCCTTTCCTGTTCCCTTTAGACAAGTGCCTTCTTATCCCTTGTACAGATCACAGGGAATCCTATCAGGAGTGCAGATTGGATTGTTGAGAACAGAGGTGCTTTTTTTGTACAAGTGCATGCATAGGCTATTCCCAGTGGTATTCCAAGTCAAGGGATGATTTGTCAACCTGTGTTGGCAGTGAAGGCAATAAACTTGCCTTGCCACCTCCTAAAGTGTGCAGTATAGATCCTGCTTGTTTGCCAGGCACCTCAGATCTGCTAGGCTGTTGGCTTTCACCTCTGAGGATGAAATTGTGTGTGTGCTTGAAGGCCAGGGCCCTAAAAATCCATGACATCTGCACCCTAAATTATTCTGTTTGAGCGTATAGGAAGAAATGTATCTGAGATTAAATGGAATGTGAAATGACGTTTTGCTGGGAAATATACGGATTTATGGCCAGTGATCAGAATGAAAACAGCTTCTGATATTAAAAATAAAGTGTTGTGTTGAGGAAACTTAAACAGATACTTAATGGTGCTTCTGTATACAATCTGATACATGCAAATGAGGTTGCCAGATGGCACAAGACCAACTTGCATAGATTCTAGCAAAATAAATAACACTTCTTGCAGTGAAAGTCAGCAACAAGCAGAAATACTTAAAATGCATTCTTTTATGGTAATAGAATATTCATAACTGAATAATAGATTCCAGGCTAATCTATCATTGCCAGAAGGAGGTGCCAACATCTCGAGTATTGAAAAAACTTCTGTTCTTCGTTATTTAATTTTTCAATTCATCATTAAGAAGTAAAATCAAAAACTCAACTTGACAGAAGTTGTAACCTTAGTCCACTCTACCTGAAAAGAAGCCCTCTAAATAAATGTGGATGGAAAATTTCAGACATGCATAACTAGAAAAGTGTAAGTAATCTTGGAGAGCTTCCAGGGTCTTAAATTAAAGATCTAACAGACTGAGATACTTATTCCCTAGATGTTTGCATCAAAAGGCAGATTGTACTGGTTCTTCTGGCTTTGAGAAAACGTTTGCTTTTAATGATGAAATGAATTTTTTTTTGTCCAAAGGTTCTGTACTTCAAAGAGCAGCATGCATTATTGCTTGCATTATCACTTGATTGCACTTGCCTGGAAACTGACAGGTTGAAACCACTTAAAATCATACAGACTAAGGAGAATACTTGCCCACCTCAGTTGTTAATCTATTAAGGAATAGAGTGTTTTAGATTAAAAATAATCCTGGATAAAGTTTCCCCCCCCCACTCTGTGATAGGCTGGTGTAGCTTTTTTTGAAAGTATGAGTAATTGCAGAGGTATTTGGTAGTTTCCTCAAGCGAGTTCAAGTCTTCGTGCACCTTCCTGCTCCATCCCTGTGTGTGGATGTGTTGTACCATTAAAATTAGCAGGCTGGACCTGGTGGTGAGCAGTGCTGTACAGAGATGTGTGTCCCAGCTGATGCTGCTGGAAAGTTGATCAAGATTGACACTGTTCTCCAAAGCACTGGAGTGGCCTTCATGCAGGAAAGAGTGGGCTCCTGGGGAAAAGTGTAAGAATGAGCCAGTTTGACTGACACCCCAGGGCTGGGGAGGCAGGAGTGGGAGCTCTGAGCCAAACTCAGAACACAGCAGAGCACTTGCTGTTGGCTCAGGTGGATTCTGCAGTCAGCCTCTAGCTGATCATGTGCTGCTGTGTACTCTGAGCACCTGTTAGCAACTTTGAGATGAAATCTCTTTGGATTCATGGAGCATCATCACACTGGGGACCTAACTGTCATAAGTTCTGAAAAGAGTCACAGCACCTTAAGACTCTGAGTAACTTTAATGGAAGGATCCCTGAACTTGAAATAGATTTTTTGGAAGGGAGCTGCTGTGTTGAAAACCTTTATTAAGCTATTTTTCTGTTCTGGAGTCTGGTGCCTTAACACCAATTCAGTGTCTGGTTGTTACTGAAAATGGGACTAAGATGATCTTTCAGGTCTCTTCCAACCCAAACCATTCTACGATAAGTCTCAGCAACCTATAATTTAGCAAGTGTGCGGGCAATCTCAAGGGACTTTCTGGGTGTACAAGCTACTTCTGGTAGTATGTTCATACGGGAAAAGCAGTGCCAGGGGGTGGCTTTTTGGGGAGAATGCTACCAGCAGGTGAAGCCAAGTGTCCTGCTGCAGTGGGCAGATGGTGGTGATTCACTTCAACACTCCTCACAGTAACCATTGGGGATGCAGGCATTATCTGGGATTTATGTGCCAGATAAGATCAGCATCTGATCTTTAAATCTGTTTAAATGCCTAAAGATCAGAGAAAATGTGCTTAAGAACAGTATGAATTTCTTAGTGAAACTAATGAGACCAGTACCTTTTGTTATCTTAGCCTAGTTGGGGCAGTGTTTCTCACACTATACTGTGTTCCTTTCCCATGATCACTCTTTGAAACAAAGTGGTGCTTCTTGAATCTGTTCTCCTTGTCAGGGGCTGCTATTCTTTTTTTCCCCCACCACAATGATGTGAGCTTGGAAATTCTGAATGAGATACCAGCTGAATGTTGCAGTAATGCCAGTCTAGCCAGCATTGCAGCAGCTCTGATGATGTGCAGCATAACAGAGTGCATCCTCCTCTGCTGCCTGTGCTGTAACAGGCAAAGCCGTGGAATGCTCATATTTGACTGGATTCTTGCATAGGAGCTCTCCCATATGCCTGGGAAAGTTTCTTCACTGAGTTTCTCCATCCACACTATCTAGGGCAAGCCCCCTCTGTGGTAACTCACCCTGGGGTAGCAGAAGATGGTTTGCACTGTTTCTGGAGTTGAGGAACACACCTGGTGCAGGTAACTCCATGTGGAGCTGCAGGTTGTGCCCTGGGTGGGGGAAATGTCTGGAGCCCCAGGCAAAGGGCTGGGGACTCCACCAACACTTTGTACAACAAAGGGCATAGGGACCTGTGGTCAGTGACACAGCAGGAGCTGATGGCTCAGTGGGAAGACCCCAGACTATCTGGGCATGTGGGCTGTGTGGGTATAAAAGCCCAGGAATTCCTCTGTTCAGGGTCCCTCCCCAGAAACACCACCATGAGCTGGTTTTGTGTTATTGTGCTGTGAACTGGTAAGGAAATGTGGTTTGTGTGGGATGTGCAGGGAGTCAAGTGGGGACCCATCTGGTCGCTGGAGCCACTGCTGTGAAAGTGCTTCAGTCCCAGCAGTGACAGTCTGGGGTGGTGTGACTGCCAGAGTGGCTACTGGATGGTCAGTCAGGAAACCTTCCTTCACATCTGGTAAGTGTGAGTGCACAGGGCCAGAAATGGAAGCTGAGGGGTATATTGTCTGGAGGGTGGCTGAGTTTTCCTGTCTTGCTCCATTTCTCTCTTTAGCTGTCTCTTCTGTTTTCCTGGCTCCTGTAGGCAGCATGGTCCTAGAACCATGTCCCTAGGAAGAGCCTCTGTACCTAAGCTCTTTCCCTTTGGGTGAGTAAAGCCCCTTATGATAATCATTATCTTACACTGGAGTGGAGAGAACTGCCAGCACTGTGTAGTAGCTTTCATACTAAAAGTGTACCGTTCTTGTACCTTTGTTATACACCAAGTAGCATTGTTTCATCTATAAATATGGCAGTGTTGAGGAGAAGAGCACCTCCTTAATTTCCATGTGTAACCCCATTCCTTGGGTGTACCTAGTAGGCAGACCACCTATACATAATTTTTCCTGCACGCAGGCCCCCATTCCCAGAGGGTGTGTTCTCCCTGTTGATCATAAAATGACATAAGCTGTGTATTAATGGTATAAATTACCTTGAAATTAGCTGACCTATAAATCCAGGGCAATAGTTAGTGTGTTACACTAGGGCCAGGACACAGTGGTGAAATACACTGTGTATTAATGTGATGATAATATAGATAATATAAAGACTAAAAGTACCTGTGAGGTACTAGAGCGCATAAAGGGTCAGCAGAGGAAAGGTAATAAACAGTAAAAGGAACAGGCCCTACTTGTTTCTCTCCTTGGATTTACTGTCAGGTTTGTGATGAAGCAACAGGGCTGGAACTTACTGTTTTGCCACAAACATCTGAGATCCCCCACTGCTTTATTTTCCTTTCTTTTGTCTTTTAGTTGATTAGCCTCTTAACCTTGAACATTACACCTGCTGCTCTGCACAGCTGCTAAACTGCTGTTCAATTTACCCCAAATGCAAGATGTGTTGAATTATGTTGGAATTGTTCAGTTAAACCCCTGTGTTGTTTCTTAGCTTCTCAGCAGTGCAAGTTGCTCTCTGCTTTGCAGTGGGGAGCCAGATTGAGGGCAGTATTGATGTGTTTTTTCTCTGTTTGCAAGGCAGGGAAGGCACAGCCAGGCATTTTAACTTCTGTTCTATGAAGACATTGTAAAATATCATAAGTAGACAGTCTTCAAACACCACTGGTGAGAGTGTCTTGGAAGTTTCTGAGTATATTGTTGTTGCAGGAGTCTTGAATAAATTGTTCAATAAATTGTGTTCTTACACTGTGCTGCTGGACTACTGAATAAAACAACACAACTATATGCTATTTTGGTATTTTTATTAGCATTAGCAGGAGATTTGGGAGCATTTACTTATTTGTACTTTGTTTGTACTACACCATGCTGTGCTAATTCAAAATCCCAGAGTGAGTAAAAAATATTGTACTACTTTTTGCTAGAAGAGTAATTGCATTAGATACTGGACTAATCCCACCTGAGATGGTGAGTGGCTCCGAGTCATGAAATGAAAATGGAAATTTGATGAAAGATGCTGAATTTACAGAACTAGTTGCACAGTGTTTGTAGCCCATCATTTATAAGCCAGACTTTTTTCCACCGGAAACAAATGGAGAGGTTTTCTTCAGCTCTTCCAGCAACCAGTGATTAAATTTACAGAATGGCTTTTACATTTCTCAGCTCTAGCTGATATAATAAAACATTTTACACTGACTGGGTGGTCTTCCATGGTTCTGAGCTGTAGAACAGTTTTGAGTATCAGGCCAGCTGTTGTTTTTATTTCAGACTAAATCTTTCAAAAGTGGATAGCATGTAAATTTAACAGTTTCTTGCCAGGAAGCTTAGGAAGGTTTTGCAGGTTTTTCTTGTAGTCCTAGGGCAATATATAACTTGGAGTAGCTACCCTGAGAACATGTTATAGGGAATATGTGTACCTTGAAAGAGACACTATTATATGTCATTACATTGGATAAGGAGGGATTTCAAGTGTGACTTTCATTTATATTTGAAATGTTGCTCTTCAGAGTTTGTTACCTCTTCTGGAGGTTCACGGTACTCCCTAGGATAAACAAGTTCTGTCTTATTAATATTCCCCCCCAAATAAGTTCTTATTAATGAAAAGTTTCTCCACCTCATTGTTATGTGAAAAAGATGGACGTTCTGAAATTAGTGTCTAGAAGCTGGTGACAGTGGAGTGTGATATAGCATAGCACGTTCTCATGCCACAAACACATAAATTCTGGAGGGAATGGCTGAGCGAGTAGCTGCTCACATGATACAGTGGGGTAATGGCACTTCCTGGAGCAAGCAGGGGAGATGGACAGTCTTACCCTTGTTTATTCTAGGTTTTTCACTTGTATAAATTACACTTAATGACAAAACTGGAATGAAGAGTAGCTGCAGGAGGTCAGTGCAAGGGCAACTATGGCCTGTATAGCAACTTCTGTAAGCAATTAGCCCATGCTCTGCTGGTTCCTACTGCTTTGCTCTAACCTCTGAGCAGTGCTTCAGGTTCCTGGGCTGCACCAGGACACCTGAGACCTGGTGTGCCATGTCATGCTGGATAGTCATACTGTATATATAGTCATACTACAGGCCAAAGATGCTCCTCCTTAAAACCTTGCAGGCACTACTGGATAAGCTCTGCTCCTTACAAGGTATCATACCAGTGAGTGACTATTAAGCAATATCCTGCCTCAAGCTTAAAGCTCCATCTGGATGTGAACTCATCATAAATCTTGTCTCATGAGTAGAGGCTTCTTTCTGTATCCCTGCCTAGAGAAACCAAGCAGATACTTACTTCCATAAGAAGTATCTGGAAACAAATAATTCTCATGATCTGCAGAGTGTTGAAGAAGGTGACTTCAAACTTTGAGCAAAACCTGAAAAAGAGCAAAACTTCTTGGGACTGAGATCTTCTTTCAGTTGCTTTATTTGATGCATAATATCTTTCTTTCCTGCTAACCTAAGGTAGCAAGTTCTATAACCAGGTTATAAAAATTCTTCTAAAAAAATAAAAAGGGGAGAAAATATAACTAAACCCCAATGAACAGCAAAAATCCTCTGCTGTCCTTTAAAGCATAAGTGCCCTTCTGTCACCTTGGAGTAGTCTTCATTGCTCAACAGAAACTGGTCTGCAGCCAGTCCTTGTGACATCTCTTTACTGCTCTGTCTTATCCTCTTGGCTGCTGGAGAAGGGCAGGACCTGACTGGTCCCTCTGCACTGCTGCCTTACAGAGAGGGGCAGCTCCTCTGCCACCACCTTTGTGTCCCTCAGCCTCTCTCCACACCCGGGGAGGCCTGAGTGGAGTGAGGAACTGAGCAACATAATATTAGTCAAGTTGGAGTGTGGTCCTTGTAAAAGCTGTCTTGGGTTATCCTGGGAGGCACATGCCTTGTTGGTGTCAAAGATGCAGTGCCATGTCCATGAGCCTGTTTAGGCACTGTGTTATTGTGTCATGTGGGGGACAAGTGAGGATGTTACATCCATGGGGCTGTGTCTTTCATCTACATGGTGGTGGCACCTTTCTGTTGATTAGGCTCTGTTCTAAAATAAGTTATTTCTAACCCACATTATTGGGGATCTGAAAAAGGGTAAGGCCAGGAAGGTAAGCAGTTATCTAATTTATCTAATCTGTGGTGTCAGTGAGAAGCGAAGGATCAGCTTATGGTTTGGGTATCATTTCAGGCAGTTTCAGTGGAGAAAAATGTTCTCTTTCTGTGGATAAGGCTAATGTGTGTTTCAACACAAGACACCTCTCACAAGAAGTACTCTCTTTCTCTTGTGTAATAAGCAGTTTTGCCAGCTTGGAACACCCTTCTCTTTGGGGATCCAGTTTTCTCTATGACAATTGTTGTACTACATCTCACCTGAAGAATGCATTATTTTACAGTTTTTCATGCAGAGCTTGTATATCATACAAGCACGAGACAAACAATGCAGAACTCTATCAGGAAATGAAAAGTACAAGTGACCAATATCAGCCTCTAGGGAAAACGATCCAGTGGGCCAGCTACTAGTGGATGTGTCAGCTTGGTTGGTGTGCACTGATGTTGCATGCAACTTGAAGGATGTTGAGGTGCCAGTAATCAACATACATCTGTATTTGTGAGAGTGGCAGGAGGGAGTTGGTTTTGCACAGGACTGGTATCAACTTTCATTGTTTATTTAAAACATGCTTACTTGGTGTTTAATAGTAGCAACCATGTTGGCTGTGACCTGAGTGAGATGCTCACAGGCAGGTATTTTGTTTACTTGAAACCTGTTATAAAATTAGGGACATTGGTTATTCCTCAAAGCATTTGAGCCATGTGCATAATTCCATTTCTATTTAGCATGATATGTGCCTGAGTGGGACATTTCAAAAGCGGAGAGCCCAGGCTGCTTAGCTGCTCCTTACACCTATGGAAATTTTCCAAGTGATGTCCTGAACAGGGTAGTGAGGTCTGGGTGAATTTATCAGGAAAAAGGATTCTTTACTTAACGTGAAGTGGCTACGTGAGGAAGCAGTAGTTTCAGTGGAATCCTTCAAGTGAGGTATTTCCTCTATCCTGTATGCGAGGATAATGAACTCTAAACCTTAACAGGTACAGAAAAAGATGACCAAGGGAACGGGTTGTCTGTTTTGTAAGTAACTAGAAAGTCTTGGCCTGTAAAACTTGACAAAAAAAAAAGAGGAGTATAATTGGCTTCTTTGACACATCAAGGAGTTAAGTATCAAAGAGAAAGGAAAAAAAAGTCAAATTGGAGGACAGTATTTCCACAAACACAGGTGGGTACAAATAAATAGGGTGTAATTAAATATGAAATCTGTTATTAATCAGCCTAAAAATGGATTACCCCAAGAAGGTCTGGAAAAGACTTCTACTAAAGGCCATGGGACACAAACTGCCTTTGAGATGGTATTTGAATAGGTCATGAAAAGCAGGGTATGATGTGGGGGCTGATTCTTAAGGTCTGGGGAATTCTGCTGCTCTTTACTGTGACAGCCAGTGTCTGTTGGAGGTCTGTGAGCTAAAATGCTCTCTTGATCTTTGAATCAGAACTGAACTCTTCAGTGAGGGCTGGGAGAAAAATGTGAAAATTTAAGTGCCTTGCAAATGCTGCAGTTACTATTAAAGCAGGCAGTTAAAGATTGTCAGCCACATCTGGCAACAGCAACTGTGGGAGATGCCAGTATCTGTCCCATTCCCAGTGATTTTTTGAAATACCAACACAAAACAACACTACTTGGAACGGCATAATTCCTCTCCCTTTATTGTCAGACTTTGCCATGTTTTAATCTACTTATATGCTTGTTTTTGATTCAATGACTTAATTCTACACTAGTAATGACATGAAGTTGTACCTGTCCTTCAAGGGCGTGTGTGTGCCATGAAATAGCTGTGTTTTATAGCTCAATTTCATCTCAGCCCTTAATTGCTTTTAAAACTGCATTTAAATATTTAAAAACTGCAGATACTACTTTATTAGTGAACTGTTTTGCTGTCTGCAAACATGCAGGTTCTCTGATTACAATGATCTGTCTTCAAGACTAGAAGCTGCTGCTGTTTAAAAAAAAGAATTAATATGCATATGTATATTCATCCACCTCATCTTTTTCACAGCCAGACCACCATCATGAAACCTATTCCATCAAACAGAGAGAAGAGGGATAACACTGATAAACAGAATCAGACAGTCTGGGGTGGTGTGAATGTGACCCTGGGAGTGGCATCTGAAGGGTCACCCAGGAAAGTGTGTTAAACATCCCATACAACAGTGTGCTGGTGCTACCTGGAGGTTTGTTGCTTTTTTATCTCACAGTAGTTTCTTTTTGTTTTCAGGTACATCCAAAGGGCCCTGGGCTCCCAGGATCCGACCAGCAGCACAGGAGTGAGGTATTTTCCATTCCATTGAATAAGATTGATCTGCTGTTTGTGGCTTGTGCTTCTCATACTGTGGCAGTGTGAGTAAAGATAGTTCATGTTATGGGAATGTTGTTTCACTCCTGAGGCTGTTTGGGCTTACCCACTCCTCTCCTGGCAGGTACACCACCTGTATTAAGAACACTTCAAGATGCTTTGCCAGGATTTGTACAAAGTGCCAGGGATGTGAACTTGCACTTTTTTCTTTATTCAAAGGTGGCTAACGTTTTTCTAATAGAAATGTGTCCCTACCAAATTTTGTGCTGAAGAAATCAATTTGAAATCTACAGTGTATTTTTGTGCATTCTAACAACTCCAGCTTTCTCAATGAGAACAGCAGAAAATAATTAATAGGCAGCAGTGGGAGTCCAACATTGTAATTATCTAGCTGATGTGCAAAATAACTTTGTACATATCTGGTAGAAACAGTGAAATAACAAGGAATAAAAATTTTGCACCACAATTGCAGAATCTGTGAACAGAATGGTAGGTAGAAATGGATCGATTCTTTTGGTTTGTTGATGCTCACGTAAATGAAAATTTGAAAAACCTGTCAATGAAAGATTTGTGATTATTAGCCTGGAAATTGTGACAGACTAAGTATAATAAGGGAGGCAGCTGCTTAAGAATAAGCTGAAAGAATATTTTGATGTGATTTTTTTGACTTAGGCTGTTTTACAAGCTTTAAGCTGTTGTACAAGGGTGGATTCATTTGATTAAATAGACTGTAATGCTTTGAGCGCCAGGTGTGTGCTGCAGAAGATCCTGCTGTGACATGGTGCTCTGTCATGGCTCCCAGTAATGATAAACCCCATGGGCAGTGGATGGTTCTCTTTCCAACTATTATTGGAATATTTTGATTTAATAAAACAGCTTCAGTAGCTGCATAATGCGGTGCTTTTTGATCAGGGTACTGGAGGGCTGTTATCGCTTAAATAGATTAAGGCACTGTATTATAGGGCTACTAAACCCAGCAGTTCTGCCTTAACTCTAAGCTTACATATATTGTATTTTCTAGTACTCCCCCTTCGTGGGAACAGCTGAAGCTGTTTCAGCATAGCTGGTAGTAGTTAAAGCCATTGCATGTGTCAAAGCAAATAGGAACAACGAATGAAGTGGAAAACATGTCATTTGTAAACAGAATTGTGGGGAAGAACTTGCCTTCTAGCTCGTCTGCATTGTGCCATGTAGGACCATATGTCACTTGACCTTTATTTCCTTTGGCTAAATAGGATCAGTTACAATGAAAACAAGTTTGGAAAATGGATCGAGTTGCAACACAGCTTTGGTTTAAAAAAATATCAACAAACTCCTTGGTTATTATCTGAAACATTCTTGTAATTGTATCTGTGCATTTTGTAATGCTTTGTTTTCAATGGATACTTTTTTCTGCTTCATATACATGGAATTTTGAGGTTGTAGGTACATATAGGAGCACTCTGTTAAGTAACTTGAATTTTGTGTGGGCAAAATAGTTGAGCAGCACCTTGTGGTTAGAAGCCATGTATTTAGGTTATTAAAGATGTTTCTATTACAGGATTTTGTGGTTCAAACCTACAGTTCTGGAACTTGGGGAAAAGCACATCTTTTATTGAAGTGCTGCTTAAAACACGTGGTCTGTGATGTGACTTGTGAGAGCTCAGTGAAAATCATGTGGAATTCCTCGTGTGCCCCTGATAACTTTGCCTATGGATAATGAACTGTGTGACATCTTGGCTGGCCCTGGTGTGTGCTCTGTTCTTCAGGTGTGGGGATCATACAGTTGTGCTCCCATCAGTTCCTGGAGTACAGAAATTGCTGACTGCCCAAAGCTACAAGTGTGGAATGTGATGGAGCTATGGCTTATCTCCTGAATTGTAAGAATAGTAGTAAAACAGGCAAACCCTTGTCATAAGAAATGCTGATACCATGTTAATGATTTGAGTCTCAAAAGGGACTGCATAACTCTGAGCTCCTAAACAGCTGGATAAGTTCTAATCAGTTTTGTTTAATAGGAGAAGATTATTCTCAAGAAGAGGAATCTTATGAGTTTCAGTCAGGAAAAGTACTGTGTAAGACTAAGATGTAATGCCACAGACACAACGACAGAGGCTGCATTGCCCTGGATGGGCTCCTTCCTGTCCATAGGAAGCTGCTGTGTGATTTCTCACTGTTCCCTGGGGCACTGTTGAGACCAGAGGAATCACAGAGATTCTGGGGACGGAGTCCATCTTTTAAATGCTGTGTACGAGTGTTACCTGCCTCTAATATCCTACTGATCCTGCACTGAACTGCTTTGTTGTGGACAATTCTTTTCATGGGACAGAAGCTGTCACTGGTCATAAATACTTGCTGTTTTGGTGAAACAGATAATTCAGGTTCTTATGCAAGAACAACTGATGCTTATGAGTTGCTTTTTAATTGATTGTAAGCAATTGAAATGTCAACAGAACTGTAATTAGTGGTGCTGCCTTAATTCAACAGTTTTGAGGTTACTGTACAAAAAGGTGAAACTCACCTGTCATCTGCCTTGCTGAAAATATAGTGCCTTTCAAAAAGCAAAGTGGATCACAGCACAGACTGAGCTGCTGCTCTGGAAGAGTTGTGATGAGCATACATGGAGAGTCTCAGAGCTGGGACTGTTCAGCCTGGAAAAGAGGAGTCTTGGAGGGATCCTCTCCATGTGCATAATGAATGCCTGATGGTGGGAGAAGGCAATAGAAGCAGACTCTCATCATTGATGTGCAGTGAGGCAATAAACAATGAAACAAGAGCCAATAAGCACAAATTGAAACACAGGAAATTAAACGTAAGTTTTTGTTTGTTCTTTGAGGGTAATTGAACACTGGAGCTGGTTGCTCAAAGAGGCTATGGTGTCTCCATCCTTGGAGCTATTCAAAACTCAGCTGGACAAAGTCATGACCCATTTGCTCTGGCTGACCCTGCTCTGTGCAGAAGATGCAGAGGTACCTCAGCCATTCTGTGATGCTGCCTGGATACAGCCATGTGCCTAAACTCTCCTGTGAAAGGCAGCAATTGAGTAGGTGCACTAACGGCTTGAATAATCCTCTGTGTTTACTGTGAGTAATCATCTCTTTAGATTTACAAACAGCTCTTTATGGTCCTGAGTGACATTAGCCTATTATCCTATTGCTAATTATTTTCACTTTTTAGGAAGCAATGAGACTTTCATCAGTTACCACTTAATAAGCATTGCCATCAGAAGACTTCTAGCAGAAAGGAGCATAAGTTCCCTGTATACAGGATAAGTGACCATGCAAAGTAAGAATTTCATGATATAGGCATGATGTGTAAGGAACTGTGGCTGAAACCTGACCCTTTTGAGTTCTTGTGTGAATGACTCCCCAGATTGCATTTGTTCTTTGTGCTTTCTTTTAGAATAAAGAAATGAGATGTTAAACTGCTGGTTTATCCAACCCCCTCTACTTTCTTATTAGTAATCACACATTTTTTTGTGCTCATGAAGGATTTTTTCAAGGGGTTTGTGGATGGTGAGGAACGAAATACAACATGTTCCTGGTTCTCTGGTTGGAACTGTAATTGTTGGTGTGAGAGTGCAGGCACTCAGAGCAGGCTGGTTGTGATGGGTCTGCAGTGCTTTCCACTTCATGCCTGCAGTCTACTGAAGAGGACCAAACATTTGTGCACTAATAGGTTATTTCTTATTAAATTAGGCTCAAGTGTTGCAGGAGCACTAGACTAGATGAGATTTCTTGGATTACTTAGGTAAAGCTTCTGCAGGAGTTCATATCTGTTCTGCCAAACTGCTGTGGTGGAGCTCTTTGGTCCTCTGGCACCTCCACTGTGGCTGTTTGGGGAACTCTGCAACTGTTAGGCTAAATCTGGTATGTCTGTATTTTCATAGCTGTCTTCCATGCTGTGTGTTATCAGAACACTGTTTAACCACTGCATTTCCTTCCTCGTGCTTGTCCCCTAATAAATTTAGTGGGGAAGTGTGTTGGGTTTACATGACCAGCTTTTGCTAAAACGAGCAGGTTGATGTTTGCTGTTTCAGAAGGTCTTGAGTGGGGACTCTACCAAGGACGACTTTAATCCGTCTTCTGTTGTCTTAATATCTTCTAAATTTGAGTACATTTCTGTGGCTGGACTAGTGCCCCTGTCACTTCCCATTTGGATTAGGGTCAGGCTGGATGGGGCTTTGAACACCCTGGTCTGGTGGAAGGTGTCCCTGCCCATGGCAGTGGGGTTGGAACAAGATGATCTTTACGGTCCTTTCCAACCCAGGCCATTCTATGATTCCCTCAGCAGCCTGAAGTAACTTAAAATTCTTGGTTCACTGTTCATTTGTTGACTTTTGATCTTTATTTTAAATGAGTCAGGAGAACAGAAAAAAATGACAAATCTTCCCAGTCTTAAATGCCAGGATACAGTTAATTCAGATTTAGTATTTAAATGTGTTAGAGACTTAGTTGTTTGTCCTCTAAATTATCTAGGAATGGCATGGAAGTAAAACATCTGACTCTCCAATCACTACTCAGGCATTCATGGTCATCTGTGAATTATTAATTTCATGTGGAAATTGTCCTCTCAGTAGAAGTTTTGAAATAATGCTAATGGTTTTGCCATGTGCTAAATATTATTACGTATTTGAAACTTGTGTCTGAACTTTCATTTTGTTTTTCTCCCCATTAAAAAGGACCTTTTCATCTCTCACAAATGAGATATGTTGCCGCTATCCAAATTATATCGGCTTTTAATGATTATTTTTTAATATAATGCCTGAATGAGAAGGGTGTTTTATTACATAAAATAAAATACATCAGATGTGTATTTAAGAGTTCTCCCAGTCTGTGGGCTCACACAGTTTGTGTATTGTAAGTAAATACATATGCTCACCTTTTTTTGGCAGAATTTACTTTAACTGCATCTTTACTGCTCTGCTTGGCAAAGGCTCAGAAAGCTGGGAAGTCAGTGAACTTCAGTAGCTTTGCACTTAGCTGAGCTGCAGGAGGAGCTGAGGCTCTTGTGCCTTCTTACAGCTGGGTGGCAGCATTTCTGCAGCGATTCATTCCTGTCGAAATTAACTGCTCAAAGACTTTTTTTTTTGAGGAATCAGATGTTATGTGGTTGTTTCTCTCAGCTGTGATTATCCTTTTTAGAGCAACGTAAAACTCAACAAATGCTTGAGTCTCTGATAGTGAGTTCTAATGATGCTGCTGAAAATACCAGGAGGTGCAAGGTTTTATGAAATGAGCAGGACTTTATAAAACTGTAAGGCAGAGACTTGTCCATATTCCATTCTGTCTCCTGCTGTTTGGTGTCTTTCCTTACATTTACAGTCTGTATTCAGGATTCCAAGTCAAACACATCTGTTTCATTTACTCATATCTCTGAAGTCAAATGAACTGACTGCCTCAACACTCTGAACTGATATGAATTCCCCCCTCTATTTTTCATTTATATATGCCACTGCTCACCTTCTACATTAGCAAATCAAATCCTAATGTTAAAGCTGAATTTTGCAAGCCTTAAATTTTAGCCATTGGATTTTATTATTTGCATCATAAGGAAAAAAATTACTTAATTTGTAGTAATCATAGGGCAATTGCATTTTTTTTACATCTTTTAAGTGGTTTTTTTCCACATCATGAAGTTTGCTTTTCGATGTTATTTTTATATCTGTCCTTTAAATTCATTCCTGTCTTATTCTGTCCTTTGTGTAACTCATTGTCTGAATGGTGGGTTTTCTCATATTTTACTGGTGCTCTATACATAATCACTGTCATTACCCAGCTTTTAATGGTTATTTGCCATTTTATGAAGGGCGCTCCAGACATACCCTGAGGTCAGGATGAGGAGTTACCGAGTCTGTGCTGTAATCCTGCCACCACTACGTGGTGCTTGGCTGTGTAAAATGGGTTTGGTTGGCTTGTGACTTTTCTGTAGGCATTTCAGATGGTCCTGTGTCACTTATTACCTGTCTGCATTTTCATGCTACTGAACTTTGTGTTAACTGCAAACTTTATCAGCAGAGATTTTACATCACTCGTAACAATATCAAACAGCACTTGATCCAGCCTGTTCCCTCCAGTGCCCCCTCACCCTCTGGATGAAGGAGGAGCTGAACCCCTGGCTGTGGCTCATGCCCTGTAACCATTTCTTGACTCACCAGATTGGACTGACCCTTTCAAAACCCTTCCCTGTGTCTGAGGATTGATGAAAAGGCTCCTTGCACTCCAGAGCCCCTTACCACTGCTCCTGGAGCTCTGTAATCCTTCTTGATACCCCTCAGACTGCACCTTGTGCCAACATTATATGGAATTAAATCCAACAACTCAAAGAAATTCAAATATAACATGTCAGGATAGCTTGATCTACCAGATGAGTAATCCTGTCAGCTTTACAGGTTTGTTTGAGAAGACTTAGAAAGGCATGGAAAGACTATGAAAACCTATTGACTGTCATTAATTACATTTTATCTTCTAATTCGTTTTTATTATGAGATTCACAGTAACTGTTCTGTGGGAGTAATATCATGTTATCCAAACTGTAACTCCATGGGTGTCCATCTTGCCATTTTTACATCTTGAAACTACCCAGGGAGTCCTTTGAGACTTGTGGAATTCCAGAGTTTGTTGAATTAATATTAAGCATTGGCGTTTAGAAGGCTTCTCTGTTTATCTAAATGGTGCTTTACAGATTCATAGATGCAAATATTTCAGATGCACCAGTTGGAAAAAACAGTATAAATAGGTTCTTCCTTCTGTTACAGACAGCAATCTTTCTATTGTACATGTGATAGGCTGGATACACATGTCTTTTTAAAAAAAGTCTACAAATATCTACTGTATTTATCCTTAGTCTATCTTCTTGTTTAGGATTTTATCAACTGCATTCAGCAATAATCTGTATCTGACTTGAGGTTCCTTTTCTCACTATATTTTAAAATGCTTTATTTCCCTTAATTGCATCAGATTTATTTTCTCTAACCATATTTGCTATTGATACTTTATTGCATTTGCTTTTATTTCCTGTATTGGTGACATGTTTGAACTCATAAGTCTTATTTGGCACTTTTAGTTTTCCTCTTTCCCCATACTTTAATGGTTTTTTAATGCTTTTTATGCCATTTTAATGTCCTTGGGCAAGAGAAAGATTGAGTTGCCGGTTTCTGTCTTAACATTGATGTGTTTGTGGCTTTCTAACCCATTTTGTATTTTTGTTGTGTCTTTTTAATGGCAAATAAATAACTATTACTGCCCTGCAGAAAAATACTGAATATCCTGAACAATACTGCTCAGCTGTCCTAAAAAAATATTTTTTACACACAGGCATATGATTTATTTTTCTTTTATTAATTTGGCAGGGTAGGATTGTGCTTTCAATTAAAATGGCTTAGCTGAAGTAATTAGGATTTGTGTAATCAGCATGGATAAACTTGATAGGGAGACTAAATTATCTCATGGAGTTTTGCCTCGACTGTTTTTGTTAGCAAATCTAGATAATAGCTTGAAGCCATAATTTCTGGAAAGCACGTTAGTGGCTTCAGGTTACTGCTGAATGCTGACACTGCTTGTGCAATATTTAATATGCTTTATAAACCACTGTCTTCTCTGTGATACACTGCTCATCCCATAGCCTGTGGCTCAGTACAGGACACTTCAAATAACTCTTGAATTAAATGTCTCAGAGTAAACCTTTTGCTCTGTTCCCACACTGTGACTCCAATTCTTTGTCTTGGCAAGCCCAAATTTGTTTCTTTTCCCCCTGTCAGGCTGTCTGCTCAGGAATGCCCTCAGCTCCAGTCACTCCACTGCAGAGCAGCTTTCCCTCTCTGGAACAGATAACTTATTTAACTCTTCTCACTGCATGAAGGTACCGAACAGTCCCCAGCAGGGCTTGCTGGAGCCAAAGATGCCCCCAGGTCCATGGATGGGGTGGGACTCCACTCCAGGTGGGTCTCCCTGGGTGGGCTGTGTAGGGTTATAGAGCAGCACACAAAGCTGTGGCTTTGCAGGCCAGCAGGGAAGGGTCTGCCACAGGCTGGACAAGGACAGTGTGAGCTGTGGAAGTGGCCCCGGTGGACTCTGGTAGGAGGGGGTTGGTGTGGTGTGGAATGGGCAGGAGAGCCCTGTGGGAGCACTGGGTGTAGGGGCTGTGTTTGCAGTGGGAAACAACTGCTGCTCAGGGCATGATGGCCGTGCTATAAACATTTCAGGTTGTGTAGAGTTGTGTGTTTTCTTTTGGATTTTGTTTGTTTGGGGTTTTTTAACTCCAGATTAACTCTAGGCTGGGTTTGTGTTGCAGCTGGAGTGGAGTTCTAGGTTATGTTCAGCTGGAAGGGAGTCAGTCAGTTCACATGTTTGGAGATGCTACAGTGTGAGACAGAGCACTCCACTGGGGGTGTTGTTGAGGTTCACTTCAGAAGTGCATTTCTGTGTCAAATGAAGCACAAAGGTATTCCCAGGAAAGCTGCTTGGCCCTGCTGCAGTGTGCATGAGTACCAGGACTAATTTCTCAGGCTGCAAGAGATATCTAGTACCCCTGTGTGGCAATTACAGTGAAGTACTAGAGACTGCTCTGAGGCTTTTTCTGTCAGGGCCAAATTGAATTGAAGTCTATATTTGGTAGTTCTTGTTTGAATTCATAAAACCAAATTGCTGGAACATAAATATTTGGTTGTTGGATGAAAGTTGCCCTAGTTTATAATAATATTCTAAACCCATGGCAATTAATCTGCTTAAAACCATATTTGCTTCATAGATAGCTTGTATTTACATTGTTTTCAATCCTATTCCTACAAAGCATCATATTCAACATTCTGCTTTTATAGTACACCTTAGCTCTCAGCCATGCACACTAAGTAAGGCATTATTCACAGGCAGAGTAACTGTATGAGTATATAACTCTGGATGTGATGGATCCTTTACACAAATGTTATTTCTTGTTTCCTTTTCCACAGTAAATGAGTCCTTGCCTTCAGGAATGTGTGAGACCTGCAAGGTGCAGGCTGTGGTAATAAATTTGCCATCAAGTCCTGAATTCACGACTGTCTCACACTCTTCATCATCAGAACTGCCATTCTTCTGTAAACATACCATGAGATCTGGGTTTTGGGATGGTGGATTAACCTTGACTGGCTGCCAGCCACTGCCCCAGCCCTTCTCACTCACCCTCCTCAACAGGGCAGGGGAAACAAAGAAGATGAAGTGGGTCAAGGTAAAGACAGGGAGATCACTCACCAATCAGTGTCACAGGCAAAACAGACTTGACTTGAGGAAAATTAACAATTAAAAATAGACTAGCATAATGAGAAACAAATATGAAACTGAAAACACCCTCCCCTCATTCCTCACGTTCTCCCAGGTTCAACTTTACTCCTTCATTCCTGACTCTTCTACCTCCTCCCAACCCGAGTGGCCAGTGGGATGGGAAAGGAGTCACAGTCAGTTCTCGAGGCTTCATCTCTGCTGCTTCTTCCTCCTCATGCATTCTCTTGCTCCAGCGTGGGACCGTGTCAGCTTAATGGGAGATGCACTTTGACTTGTCAGCTTCTCAAACTTACCTTGAGTTTCTGCCTGCTATAGGATGTTTTTGCTTCACCATACCATTAGGATTAATTTTAAAGGAGTAAAAGTCAGTTGGGGTTTCTCTTGCTGACAATTTAAAAAAAATCAGAGCAGTAAATTTTATTCTAGTGAAGTGGTTACGAAACTGGGAATGGATTTATGGGGGGAAAAGAAAAAGCCTCAAACAAAAGCAGCTGTTCTGCAGAGAATATGCCAAGCATTAAGCTGTAACCTCATGTTGTGTTTCTCTGCAGTGCCTTTTGGCAGCATCTCAATCTTCTGCTTTTGGGGCTCTGTCTTTTAAATTGTATTCTGCTCTGGTACCCCTCTTTGATTGCACTTGAACGTTATCAGGATGCTGTTGAGCACTAATGAGTCTTCAGAGCAATATGTAGGGACTTCCACTTCCCTTTTGTTCATGCTAATTAAGTTAGGGAAATTTTTTATTGTGGCTTGATTAATTCTGGGAATTTGTAAGAATGCAAATGAACACTGTTTATCTGGGGCTGAGTTATCTTTTGATATGCAAACACACTTTGATATGCTGATTTTCATTAGCATTGTTACCTTCCTCTTTAGGAAGGACTTTGAATTACAATTCCATCTGACTCCTTTCTGCATGGCAGTTGTGACTTCCTTGCTCACGTTTTATAATTGTATGCAAATTCCATGTTGTGGAAGCTATCTGAATGAATTTCTTTTTGGTCTAGCAATATCAGGAATTTTTCTTGTCTTCTCTAATTCCATGATCTATATTAATAAAACAGATGATCAACATGGTTCTGTATTCTTAAACAGAATATGTTTATATAACTGGGAAGTTAACTGATGACTATAAGACTATTAGTATCATTCACCTTAATTTTTGTATGAATTTGAAACTCAGGTAACTATATTCTGTCATGCTACAATGTTCTGAGAAAATAATGAAGTATTAACAAAGTAGAAATGGGGGGAAGAATTCAGTATGCACCAACATATTCAGGCCTATATCTCTGAGAGACATCTCTCCTGAGACAGAGGTCTCTGTTTTGCTCTTTGCATAGTCTTGTTTTGGTTTTTTTAATGCATCTTTCTGTACCTTCAGGGGAGCATACCCCACCTCATGGCACTAAGTTCAGAGTATTTTTATTTCTTAGCTTCTCATGGTGGTGTGTGGCTCATGATCTTGCTTACAGATTTACTGGAATCCCAATCTGAATTTTTATTATTAAGATTGCAGGAAATGGTGCTTAAAGGTGTCATGTATAGGTTTTATGTACACTGATTGATTCAGCAAAACTACAGTCACAATGTGCAGGGTTTCTTCCAAATGGCAACGATCTTTTAATTCGTTAAAATACTGCCGTGCCATTTGTGGCTCAATATCCATCTTGCTGCATTACACGAATATATTTCCTTCTTTTTTTTTCCCCCAAGTCTTACATTTCTTCTTGTACCTTGATCTATGCTCTGGTGCACTGATCTGGTGACACACAACTAATATGGACAGTTTTTTGCTCTGCCCTTGGGGTAATCTTACCTTGTATATGAGTTTCCCATCCTCCACTCATTTAAGGTAAAGCCAGCTTAAGGTAAACTTCCATGGTTTTTACTGGAACCAGAAGTTTTTGGCCAAGGCCAACAGTGGTACAGCAGACAAGTATCTGGCAGCACTGTTGATTTAACTCTGTGGAAGTGTTGCAAGCCTGAAGAGGTGAAAAGCTCTGAGAATGAGAAAGGCCATCACAGATGCTGCTTCTCAAAAGGCCCCTCGGGCCATATCTGTGAGAATTGGAGCTGTGAGCCATTCCTTCTGTTGCTACACAAATGGCAATGGTGGTTTGGGTGTTGGTGCTTTTTCTCAGCTGCCTAATTGTGTAAAAAGTTAAGTACATGCCTTGGCATAGCAAGACAGTAACAGGTATGTTTATTTAGAAAACCTTTTTAAAATTATCTGCAGAGCATCTGCTAATGTCAAACTTCAGTATTTTCTTTCTAGTACTTGCCTGTCTTTTCCCCTTCCACAGTTATCATGGTACTTTTATAACTTCACTGGCAATATGCCAGGACATAGAGATGATCTGCATCTTGCAACCCTTGATCTTGAGTGGTTTGACTCAATTATGCCTAAGGCTTAACTCATTTTTAGGGGAATCTTTGAGTAAAACAGTCTCTCTCTATATATTTAGTAAATAAACAGTTTTATAGTTGCTATATTCAGCATATTTTATTTTTTCATGAATTTTGGGGAGCTCCTGTTTTTTCTAAACAGATAAGACAATTTATATATGAAAAATATGAACTCGGTTTCTCTGTAGCTGGCTTGCCTTTGGATGGTGCCTCTCACTGAAAACACATATGGAGGACTGTTCATGATGCTATTTTTATTCTTGGTTTGTCTTTTAGTATATGTTGAGTGTTCTGTTACAGAGTGTGGAGCTAGATAATGTGTTCAGTGTTGTGGGCATAATGAATAAGGATCTTGTAAAGCTTTTGCTTTCTAATTATAATCTGTTTTAGCCCACAATGTGTCCATATATCTCTTCCTTATCCTGAAAGACACCCTAAACACTAGAAAGTGCCAAGCAAATTAAAGCACCCCATCTAAGTAAACAACCACATGGCAGAGTCCGTATGTTCTAAAATTAGACTTATCTATGTTTAAAGTAATATATTACTTCTGCCTCTAGAAAGGGAAATGAAACCAATTCCCTTGTGTGGAAAGAATGATGTTGCATTTTGAATGGCTATTGGCATATTAATCACTTCCTGTGATATTTTTCAACTGAGTCTTTTGAAGTCATTCCTAGAAGAGGACTTGCTCTAAAATAACATTATCAGAGACTTTCAATGCATACTGCTCTCAGTCATGCTGCTGGACCTTTTAAGCTGTCTCCTAAGTTAATGAGCTGTCCCCAAATGAACTCTGCATCTTGTATGAGAAACTGGGATCCAAGCTCTGCGTGCTTTATGGAGGTGACCTGCTGCAGATTATGCTTGGGGATGTGTGTGATTCCCCAGACATTCCTCTCTGCTGCCCTTCAGCTCTGCTGTTCCATGTCCTTGCTGGTCCCAGACAGGGTTTCGTGCATTTATAGGGAGCAAAACTGCTGATCCAGGGATTTAAGGCAGAGGCTGAGTCTTCTTGTGTCTCTGGGGTTCTGTGACAAGGCACATCAAATGATGTCACTTGCTGTGTATTGTGAGGAATACGCTGCATCTTTTAAGAATTAGGGCTCAGTTACATGTGAGACGTGGATGTTTTCTGGAGAACGAGTCGGTGCCAAACCTCACTGATTGCAACTCAAGGCAAAAAGAAGTATGAACTTGATGGATTATTTTGGCCAAGGGAAGGCTGTTACATTTGGATTGAATTTATTCTCATTTCTCTAGGAAAGCACTTTTAATCCAGTGAAGATCAAGAGAACTTTGGCCAGAACAGCTGATGCCAGTGATCAAGCTCAGTGTTCTGGGATAAGTAAATATCTGCCCAATACATTTAAAAAATGTAAGCATGTACCTGCCTGTAAGCCTTAGCAAAAAGTATGGAAAAATAATTTATGAGGTTTTTTTTTTTTGGCAAGTTCCCTTGCTGTGACTTTAATGAACTGCATCTACCTTTCACAAGCAGATGTTCTGGGGCCCTGGTGCCCCTTGGCCTGTCCTGTGTTCTATTCAACTTTTAGGTAGCAAAAGTCTTGGAAGGCTTCAATTTTTCAAAATACTTATACCTTTCAAGTAAATAGCATATATGCCTACTTGTCTGTCTCAGTGAAAAGTGTTCTCACCCTGAACTGTGACTGTCATGCTGCTGGCCAAGGTCAGAGGGCAATAACTCTGGTGCCGGGGTCTTCCCTCTGGCAGCCCTTGGTTTCTGTAGAAAACCTGACATCCTGGGCAGACACCTAAACAGCAGAACAGTGCTGGGAAAATAGATTCGGAGAAATTGTTAACTAAAGCCTCTACTTGGAAATGGGGAAAAGGAAAGATATTGCACCTTATCTGATGGCACATAAAAAACCAAACTGAAAACTGCTCCTTGTCCTGAGTTGCTTGTATATTTGTGTATTGGGTTTGCATGGCCAGGTTTTTGGTGGTGGGGGCCAACAGAGGTGAGAACCTGCCAGAAGTTTCCCCTGTGTCCCATTCTCCAATTTTTCCCATACTTTGTTCTGTGTGTTAATTCAAGGCAACTGGAGGAGTAACTCACTGGTGGGTTATTGAGTCTTTTGTGAGTAACTCTTGCCTTCCCAAGTCCTTGGAAAGGAGTTGAGAGCCCTGTGTTTGGCAGGAGGCAAACAGGAAAACATCTTTGCTGCTCTCTCAAGTAGGTGATGCTGTCACACAAAATACCATTACAGAAAGATTATCTTGGTCACGCTGTGACACATCTTCCTGCAGAAGTGCCTAAGTTTCTAAGATGGTGACTCATGAAGAGTGCTACATGTCTGAACTTCAAGCATATCTTCTAAAAAGAAATTGTTTCTGCAAACAAAGTACTTCTTAAAATGTTAGGATGTAATCTGTGAACGGATACAGATTGAGTGAGCTGGGAAAGCAGTCCCTGAGAGCAGCACAGAGGCACCTCAGTGTTCTTCTTGCACCCAGACACTTCCATCTCCCTGGTGTAAACCACAGGAATTGCTTGAAACAAGGTGGAGCTGTTATTCAGAAAACCAACTCATCCCACAACCAAATACCTCTCAAAATATCCTTTTGCAAAGCAATAACATAAAGCATGAAATACTCTCATTGAAAAGCTACGACCTTTTGATGTCAGTTTATTTTGATCAAGCATTTCAGCTTCTGCACAAGTATATCTAAAATGAGAGGTAGTTTACTTTTATTTGACATACTGTATTTTTCATTTTAAGTTTGCTTTGTAGCACAGTGTTGTAAATGCAATGAATGACTCAGTCAACCTATACCTGCTAAAAGCTTTTTAGCATATTTAATCACTGTCTCTTTGGAGGTAGCTTAATTTATGTGCTTAAAATGCTTGTGTTGTGATATAAATTATGCTAAGAGGAAAAGTACAGTAGTTGTAATCAGACTAAAAGTTGTTCTGTGTAGTGAGTGCTCTGCAGAAAGTAGCAAACTATTTGCTAGTTGAATATTTATGTGATCACATCAAAATGATTCTTTCCCTTCTTGCTGAGAGCAGCCAGCAGTACATTTGACTTCATTACTTAGGAGGTGATTTCCCAAGTGCCCAAGAGAGATGATAACTGAAATTTACCTGCATTTTCACCACCTCTTTACCCACTACTGCCAAAATACACAGGAAAAAAGTCTGCAGAGGTGCTTCTGGCCCCACTTCTATTCTGGCAAGAGGGAGTTATGATCACTCTTTTTCCTCCCTGTGTTTTAAGCTGCTGCAGCAAACACAGAACACAGCTACTATGTGAGTAAAATCCTCTGAGGATGGGGTTCTCTTCCTTGTGCCCTTGTTGCATCCTATAGAATGTGCCAGGCAATCAGAGTTTAAGATATCTCTTTTGTCTTCATCTACTTAGTCCTTAATTGGTCCAGCCTGCCAACTGGATGCTCAGCCACACTGGCAGGTTTTGTGGCAAGCATGATTATCCACCAAGGACTAGGTAGAAATTGCCAAACAATTTCACAGAATTTGCTGATTAGCCACCTGCTTAATGTGGTTTTCCTCATGATCAAAATTACTACGGTGCTGGAGGTAGTATGAAAACTTCAGTGGAATAGTGAAGATTACTGCCAGAGCTGCTTGCATTTGATCTGCTGAACTGTAGATAACAGCAATGAACTAAAAAATATTTACTTGATGAATAGTACATATATGTTTCTTTGCCATGTGATGTTTTCCACTTGTTTATCTTCAGCTGAAATATGTCAGCAAAATTTGAAGTAAAGCGAAAGAAATATTCAAGTTCAGCCTCAGTTTTAAAGCCACTGTAGGTGCTTCTGGGTTTGAATGAGTAATCCTTCTTGGCTGGCAAGAATTTATGGAGGACAAAAAGATCCATGGTTAAACATACTGTTACAGTAAGCAATGCTCCAACCTCACTTTCTTTGAGTTTATCTCAAGAAAACCCTTGAGCATAATCATCCAAAAATGTTTGTACACAATATACTTAGAAAAAACATGAAATCGTTCTGTCTGCAGCGAGTCAGGAAACAGAAAGAGATCCTTTTTTATTATATGCAAGAAGATTAAGTGAAATGCTTGGTTATGGTAGTCAGTACAGCAATTGATGTCATTTTAAAAAATGTTGTGATGGCTTGAGAAGCAGATCAGTGCTACCACTTACACGTTTATATCAGGGAATGCAAGTGTGATGAAAATCTGCTACAACTGGCAGGCTGTAATGGATGCAAGGAACATCACATTAGATTGCATCACATCCCACATCTATTGGGCAAAGTGCAGGACAGAAGTTTGTTCCTTCATTCTCTAATGGGAATCTGCTGAGAGGCTGCACTGGTGTCTGGTAGTTTTGGGTGGCGTGAGTTTTTTGCTCACTTTTGAAACTCCTCCTAGAGCTTTTCTGTAGGTTTGTCAGAGCAGTTAGTGGCTTTGGAAGTCTGTGTGCTACCCCCCTGCACCTCAGTGAGACACAGGGTGCTGTTTGTTCCTAATACCTCCTGTCTGCATTCAGGCCCCAGTGCTGCTATCTCTGAAATCAAAGCCAAAAATTGCATTTACTTCCAAGGAAAAAGAGCATGGTTTTGCTTTGTTTGGTTTTTAGTAATACACAATGTCTGAAGCTAAATGCATATGAAGTGTCTTTACATAGGCAAATGAGATTCAAATATAGATTGTTCTACAAACAGGGCAGCTTTGATTATCAGATGAAATACAGGTAATCTCTTCTGGCTTCCCCTGAAAACTGAAATGATTGTTCCCTACTTGAAAGGCATCAGCTGAAGAGCAACAGGAACAAAAGAATTGCTATTCCTGTCTAAAATAGAGAATTATTGTCAGGCGTTTGTGATCATAATGAGAATCTGTTTTATAGAATGGTACAGCTGTCTAGATGATACACTTGGATCTCCTGCTGTGTTTTTTCTAAGGAAAGAATTATTTCCCTTTTTCATTATCACTTCTTTTTTACAGACAATACTTTTGTTTTTGCTTTTAGTCTGTATTGCAGATGTTGATGGTTTAATTCTGGCCTTCCTTAATCTGGCTTTCCACAATATTGAGTAGATGTGGCCTCAGTTTATAGCTGAGACCAAAACTCATTGTTTCCTTGGGTAAGAACATGTGTTGGGATCTGGGATAGACCCTATTGAAAAATCTGAATGCAGAACCAGCCATGAAAGCAGCTGCAAAGTTCACTGACCCTGATCTGAGAGAAGCCTTGTCAGAGGCTTCAGTTGTCACTGAACCTGTTTGAATCGTATCAGAGTCAGAAGCCTCCCTGCCTGAGTGCTGTGACATACTGTGTGATGGAAGGGCTGCTGCTGAACCAGTTTCTGTAACTGGAAAACAAAGCAGAAACATATCCAGTCCACAACTGCAGTTTGTTTCCTCAGCAAAACTTATTTTTGATGTTTTAAGTGAACATCTTGTTGCTGGGAATCTGGCTTAAATTACACAGTGGGTTGTGATTGGGCTCCTTGGGGGAAACTGATGTTGTACGTGTGAATGGTAAAAGTATTTTCAGAGAACTTTTATGCCAGCACTGAAACTTTAATAGTTTATTCAGTTCTGGAAACAGAGGAGGAGACTGACACATGCAGTTGTGTTCTCTGGTGCAATATTTCACAGGAAAGCAAGAGCTTGTTATCTTTTATATGTGAAGTAGTTTAAATGTTGAAGAACTACAACAGTGTCTGTGAAACCTGCCTTTAACTTTGTCCAGTTTCATGAAAGGAAGCATTGCCACCTCTCTCCACTCTGTGCAGTTTGGTTGAAAAGAAAATATTCTGTTAGTCTCCATAAGAGCCCAAAACAGTTTCTGAAAATGTGCCTTTCTTCCCTGTTCAGAGAGAGAAGGGCTCATTGCTACTGACTTTGCTCCTGTTGTGGCTAAAAATCAGTTCTCAAAGTCTTTGAATTGCCTTCAGGCTCTTGATCTGCTGTGAGTCCCAGTGTTGCAGACAAGACTGTTTCCCTTCCCTTTTTCTTCTATCCCAGAGTTTGGTCCCCAAGCTTTTCCTTGTGCTTTTTTTCTCTAAGGATAACATTTAACAATTGGCATATTCTTAGTGTGAGCCAAGGACCTTGACAGCCTGTATTGCAGGCAGAAGTTCAGCCAAATCTTGCCTCTTCTGCTGATAAATTTTGAGCGGATTTTGACTAGTGGAGAATAACTGATCCTCTCAAAAGCCATAAATGCAAGCTATTGGGGATTTTTCTTGAAGAATTATGAGCAGCATATGATGTTTTTGTATCTGTAACCTTGCCTGGTGATCACTTGTGAACTCAGGTTGGACACTCACACTACATTTCTCTGCCAGTTTCATCTTCCTTCATTACTGCCAACTTTTTCTTGATGATAAAAAGTCCTTTAAAACCTGGCAACAAATCTTCTGTGTTCCTGTTTCTGAGCTTTAATCAAACTCAGAAAGGTAAGCTTGCTTAATTATTTTTAAATTGTGGCCCTGGCATCAGTCTTTAAAAATCAATTGTTAATGTGTGTTTGATCTCAAAACTCGTTTTTTCCTCCTTGTTTCCTTCACATTGACCTCTCCTAAGGCAAACTCTTCTTATAACATCCCATTATGGAGGATAATAGAGCAAATACAGGAATCATGACAGAATATACCAAAACCTGTCAGTCATCTTAGGCTATAGTGCACTTTTTTTGTTGAACAGAATTGTGTCTGGAACCTTAAAATTAGAATTAATGACTTGCTATTTTCTCCTTAAATGCACCTGAACTTGAGAGTTAGTTTCTCTAGTGTAATGTCATGTGTCAGCATAACACCATGAAATCTCCATAATGCAACATGAATTAAAAATGTCTAGAACAAAAGAAAACAGCATGTAAAATTCAGACCTGTATGTCTACACTGGCAGTTCAGCAGGTGCAGACATATCTGGATGTCTGGGAAGATTTCTATGTATATTTTAGTGTAATCATTCTGGTTTTATTTCTGAGATGGTAAATTGAAGGTTTTTTTTGAATCAGTTTTGGAAAATGCAAAGGTGAAAACCAGATTTCCTCCAGGAATTTCATGAGTGCAAATGAACCATGCTATAAAACCAAGGATGGAATTCATATCCTTTGTTAAAGCAACATAATAAGGGGAAATTTATTATAAATTCGTGGTAAGTGGTTTAATTTCCTCCACTATCAGCGTAGTTTTCTGTAGAGGATGACAGTGTTTAACTGCACTTGAAAAGCAAGAGGAAACATGTCCTTTTACTGCTTTACAAGCTCATATTACCCTGATGTCACTTGAAACGTTCATGCCTCTCTATAAAACTTTGATGGATATCTTTGGATCTTCAGGTTGGCAACTTCCCATTAGGTTATTAGTCTTCAGGTTTTGACAGGAGCATGAATATATTTTACAGTTCTCATTTGTGCTGAGATCTCTAGGGTCCTGTGCAATGTCCACAGAAATCAATAAAAACCTTTTGTTAATGTTTCCTGTTGCAATTGGATCCCTCCACTTGAGGCTACGCAGATTTTTAGGCCTCGTGATTGCTTGTTTTTAGGATTTTATAACATAAAAGGTTGTCATGTGAGATAAAAAAAAGGTCCCCTTATCTCTGTACTCTGTTGCTAGTGGTAGTCAGGACCAGATTTTTTTAAGAAAATTTGAGAAACATTGATGGCACAATAAAAAACCAGCCTGTCCCAGAGGATTTAGCTCCCTCCTTGCATCTGTGAGAAGCTGAATAAGGACTTGAAGCAGCAGAGCTTACACTCCTCAAAGTTTTAAATGTTTTTATTACTAAAAATAACTTTTTCTCATCCAACTGGGGTTAGTTTGCTCTCCACTCTTCCCCTGCTGTTAGTTAAATGCTCTTCATCTGTCAATAACAGAATGTGAGTTTTTCTTAGTGTCCTGCATAAATAAATAGTTTTAACAAAATATTTATTTAATACAATGTCCTGAATTGTGCAGCATCATTTGCATCTAACTTGTTTTGTTATGCATACTTTCCTTTCTTTTTTTTCTGGGTCACATATTTTTTCATAAGTACATATTTTATACCTTTTTAGCTTTTATTTACAGAGCTTTGCAAATCACAACGTGTTTCATACATTCTGTCTCTGTTTCTGCTGAAGAACCCTTAGTGATTTGATAAGCCAGCACTTCTAAGGTGGATGATAAAGTCAGGCTCTTAAATCTATATATAAACAGGGTTTTATGTACTTTTTATAGATTGTCTAGTTTCCAAGACACTTGCACTATCCTGTTGGTTTAGTGGTAGCTCTGGATATATGTAAGCTGAAAGACTTGTGGTTTTCCTGTATCTTATGGGGCTTAATGTAGAAGATCAGAACAAAAATGCCTGCCCTTGATTTACAGGTATCTGTGCTTGAGAAAACAGCACTGTTCATTCTCACAGCCAGCGGTGAGAGAAAACCTGCAGCTCAGTCTGTGTGCTGGTGCAATAGCTCTTGTTCATGAACATCAATTGATGAATTAGTGTGCTGCAAGGAAAAGAAGAAATTTAATTATATGCTGCTTTGTATTTCTGGTAACTGATCCTTAAGAGTGATTTGAATCCCCCGTGTGCTTAATGGCTCAGTTCACTGATAAACCTAATGAAAGCTGACTAAGGTGTGATTCACCACTGTCATCCTTATGCAGGAGAAGATGCTGATGGGAACCCAGTGGTGGAACTGAGAGCAGTAAACAATACATAAGTCACCGTTCTGGCCACTGGGGTGGGTTTCAACAGGAGTTGCTTTTTGTCTGCCAGGGTGCTGCTACTCTTTGCACAGAAAACCACCTGTGAGATGCTCTAGCAATGGGAATGTGATGATCATCCCTTTTCCTCCCTCCTTGCTGTCTGTAGACCTGTCCTGTGCTGCCATCCAGCAAGGGGCAGCCTGGAGATGAGCCAGTTGCTGCATTACTGCAGGCTGTTCCATGTTCTGGCTGTATCCACCCTGGGCCTGCAGTGTCATGGAATAGTTTGAGTTGGAAGGGATCTTTAAAGGTTGCCTAAGGCATATCAAAAAGACATCTTTTTGGTTTCACATAAATTCAAGCCTATGGCTTAAGACTTAAAAAATAAGTCTTTTTAATCACATAAGGATTGACTGCACATAATGGAACTGAAGGTTGATCTACCCCAATATCCTGTGGGGTTTCTTGATGGCATCCAAAAAAAAGTCTAAGCCCAGGGCAGTAGGGGACTGAGGCTCCCTCAAGGATACCCTTCTTCCCTGTCCTTAGAGATTTATGGCAACTGAGACTGCTAATTAATGGGTAGCCTCTTATTTCTATTTTGTTGATGAGGAATTTGGTGTTGTGCCACCCACATATACATCAATATATTAGTACTGGTATTTCTTACTATTGAAGGAAGACTCTGATAAAACAAGGTGTGATTGCTTGTTTTACAGAAATTGATTTCTGCCTCAAAGAAACTTTGACTTGTTTCTCAGCTTGTTCAGGACACATGCACAATTATCCTCTTTAATCTTGCTATATGCCATGCAATTAAAAAAGTGTGGGCTTTTCTGAAGGAGAAAAAAGTAGATCAGAAGAGCCTGAGAGTACCATTACAAGACAGAATGATGCTTGGATCATGTTTTGTGTTTTTTTATTTCCCTTTTTTCTTTTGCATTTGGACATTGAATTTACCAGCCTCTTGACTTTTACTTCTTAATCAGAACTAAAGATTTTTTGGTTCAATTAAAATCATGTCTTGGAGCTCCACGGCTTCAGAAAGGTCATGTTGTAGGGCCTTATGCAGGATAACCCTCAGTTGATTCTCCATTCATTAGTTCTGTGGAAGGACTTTTTTCCTTTTAAGACAGGAAAGAAAACATTTTTGACAGCCTCACATGACTGACAACTTGTGTCCCACAGAGCCAAGAATGGGGCTATGGAGTGGATGGGCAGTGCCTGGTGGTCACTGTCACTGACACAAAGTTGTTCCTCTTCTCTTTTCATTCCAAATTTGTTTTGCCCATAACATGCAGCTCCTAGCATTTTCTGCATGTTATCTCTGTGGTGTGTTCACTTTTGATTCTCTTTTCTGACAGGAACTCTTTTCTGGTGAGTCTTGATATCTCCATCACGAAGGTTTCTCTTTCACTCCAAGCTCTTTCTGCCTTTCCTGTGCCCTTCTGGGTCACCCAATTTGCGCTCATGGTTTGAGGTGCAGCACTCACAGCTGTCTGTGGTATTTTAATTTAGAGCTCAGCCTCATTCAGTCCTAGGGATGAGATCTTTTTAGGAAATACTTATTCTTTATTTGCTTTGAATATGTCAAAATTATGATGTCTTATGTAGATCCATGGAAGCTCTTAGACTGAAGTGGCTGAACAAGGGTCAAATATTGGGCTTATTGCCTTGTCATAAGCAGATTTTTTTTAAATATTTATTAGGTTTTCTACAGGGAACATGACTTTCATTTCCAAACTCTGTTAGTCAGGATTTTTTATTCATTATTAGTTTAACTCACTCTAGAATTTTATAAGATGGCAAAATAATGTATTACTAATATATTCAGTTATCAAATTTGACTCTCACAGGGAATTAATGAGTAAAGGCCTCAGCAGAGCTATGAAGCTGTTTATTTCTGCAAGGTGATGGGAAGAGCAGTCGATATCTTTGCTGTGCTTGTGCAGTTTTGATTAGCAGCCTTCAGATGTGGATTACGTGGACTTGACAGTAATGGTTTCTGCTTTTTGCTGAGGTTCATTTGCTCCTACTTGTCTACTCCAAAGCAAATGGAAATTTTCAAATGCAAAATAATGTCAGAGATCAAATCCCTGAGAAAAATGTAATTCTACAAGAAAGAAAACCTGTTGTGACAAGAATTGTCAGTAAAACAATATGTTGTGGATAGAATTGTGTCAATATGTGAAACAACAATATTTACTACAATGTAGTAAACCAGCAACTGGTTCATATTCTTTGCTTGATCACAAACATATTTTATAATATTTTCCTTGTTTCATTGCAATACATTTGGACTAGACTGCACATGTTGTTTATCACATTTATTTACCATTTCTGGCAGCTGAAGATATCAATGACATTTAACTGACATGAGCAAATCACGAAATATATCTCCTTCCAAGCAAATTAAATGTACACGGTATCTAGCATAAAATGCTCTGAAGTCTGAGTTGTTAATGCACTTTATTTGCCCCAGAACTTTAATGCAGTTCCTGGTAAACTTACAGGTGTGAAATTATGACCCACTGTAGAACAGCAGGTTTGCTTTAATTTCCTGCCTTGTTATGAAGGTAATTCAAAGCTGTACATCTAAGTCTGCAGCCATTCTGTGGCTTCATATCATATTGACAGAAAAAGTTTGCATGAAGAGTTAAAAGCAATTGAAAATTTGACTAAATACTAGTGTAGTATCATCAAATTCATTATCTCAGCTTACTTCAGTCAAGAAAATTCAGTTTAAAGAAATAAATCCATGCATTATTTCAAGTACTGTCAATAGATAAAGTGTTGAAAAGTCAGAACAACTAAGAAGCATTGACAAATAACTTAGTTTTGTTTTGCAAATTCTTCTCACTTCTCTGAAATAGACATGGGGAGATATTCAATGGTTAAAGTGAAATATTTATTTATAGGAAAAATTAAGGTGTTATTTAGAGATATAGGAAAATAACAGCCTCAGAACACTGTGTGCACTGTAAGGGTGACACCACCTTGCTGTACCTGTTTGTGAGAAATTTATCTGGAGAAGTTTGGGTAGCTTTCTTAGACTTTGTGATTAAAATGCTTTATTTTCTTTTTCTTTTAAATTGCTGAATAAAAGCTGTTCATCTTTCCAAGATTTGCTGGAAAAGAACAAAGTTTTCCAATGAAGAACCCGGATCATTACAGTTTGTGGTCTCCCACCTTGTTAAGGGGAGCCAGCATTGATCTGCTGCGAGAGGCCAGCACCTTGGTTTGTACATACTAAATTGTATCTCCCAGACAGTTATTTCTTGTCCATTATTCTTCCAGGGCAATGCACAACACATGGCACAGATCTGGGCTTAAAGTGGTCTGTCCTTCAGTAAAAAAATATGAGAAAATAGGAGTAGGTTCACTCTCCCCTCTTTTTTAGTTTGTCATTTGACAAGTAACTAAAAAGTATGAGATACCAAAAGTGTCTGAGAAGGAGCAAACTAGGAGAGATCTGAGGATGGACATTCAGCTGGAGACGCTGACCCTGCATGTCCTGAGGAGCTGATCACTTAAACCCCCTTCCTGTGGTCCCCCCAGTACTGCTCGTGGTCTGCAAGATGACTCAGTGCCAGTGTCTAATCTCCAGTGAACACCTTGTAAGGGCTGCAGCCTGGAACAAGGTGCTGGTTCTGTCTCAGTGACAAGCCCATGAATCCTGGATTTAATGAGTATCGCCCCTGCTGGGAGAACTGAGCTGGCAGGGGCTGGGAGCTTGGCAATGCTGCTGGCTGCACAAAGCATGCACTGTGATGAATGCACCCATCCTTTGGGAAGGGGAAGCAGGAGGGGAATGGATGCTGCTTGGGGAAGCATGGTTGGGATAAAGGATCATTTCCATGAGCCAGTGTCCTTTTGAAGGGGATTTTATTAATTTCCCATTCAAGGGATGAATGGGGTAGGCTTGTACAGCTCTGAGCCAGAGGAGCAACTCACTTTCATCATTGCCTCTGCTGTGGAAGATGGGATGTGTTTCCACAGGGGAGTGGTTTGATATCCAGTGTGTGACCAGTCAAATTTCTGAGGTCTGGGTTTGGACAAAGTTTGAGAAAATTAGGAGTCTTCTGGTCACTTCCAAGCAAGTCTAGAAATGAGGGGAAGAAGGAATTCTGCAGCACAGTGGGGCTTTGCCACATGTGGCACCACCCTGTGTGTCTACAAGCCCTGCCACTTACCCTGCTGTTCTTCTTTTGCTGGGATAGAGTTAATTTTCTTCACAGTAGCTGGTAGGGGGATGGTGTTTTGGGTTTGTGCTGAAATAGTGTTGGTAATAGAGATGTTTTAGTTGCCCAGGAGCAGCACTTGCACGTGGCCATGGCCTTTCCATCTCCTCATCCCGGATCCCCATGGGGAGTGCACAAGGAGCTGCCTCCTGTAAGTCTGTCTCTGCCCTAAAGCAGTGAGGACAGGGACATGTCTTCCATATCTCACCTCTCATTACAGCCTTGGCCCCTAATGCTGTGGAACATATGGCCTTTTAAATGCCTTGGTCTCATTGGATTGACATTTTCTTATGGAAACTAGAGCACTTTGGCTCACTGTAGTCCCTACTACAAGCTCAGTTTGCTAACTTTGTGCAAAACAAGTAGGAAATGTGATACCAGCTGCAAATTGCTTACCCTCGAATTTAATACAGTGTGTAGTGACATGAGTTCATCTCTTAATATGCTCTGCAGTGCTGAAAAATGCTTCAGATGCCTGAATACAGCACTGCAGCAAATTCTGCTGACAAAAATATATCGCTGTTCTCATATTTAATCTAATGCTTGCTCTGTGACAGAAAGTTGCTTTTCCAAGCTGTGGATCCTCCTGGACTGAAAGATACAAAGAAAAAATAGTTTTACTGGTCTACAAGACCTGCCAATGAATCAATAATAATTGGATTTTTGTTCTAATACATTTGATCAATGAAGTGGAAAAATTCACCAAGTTTGTGTTTAGAATAAATCATCTCTTCAAAAGCCTGACCTTTCTGATGAGAAGATATTTTATCCTATCAGAATCTTCTTGTAAGTGCAGTCCAAGTGTTCTCAATCAATTGCAGTAGTTTTCTAATTTAATAGACTGTCGCTGGGTCAATGTCACATTTGTAACCATTGCTTGAAGATGTTTCTTCCTCTTGCCATCAAAATCATAATATTTACATGGTTTAATCTCTTAATTTTTGTTGACCTTTTACTCCAGAAAAATCTGGGAACTTTATTTTGATTTCTGAGTGTGGAGTTCAGGGTTAGAGTTGATGAAGTGTTTGAAACTTGTGTGCTAATTGATACAATGTGCTCTGAGGTTTTTGTTCTAGCAGTCTTTTAGCTTGAATAAATGTGGTAGAGCTTTCTGGAGCGTGACTGGTGGAGTAGCTCCATCTGCAATTTGTCTTGAAATGCCACTGCCCTGGGATTTTGCTCTCCTGGTTATGGATTTGCTACACCACAGCTTCTCAGGGATACTTTAGGAACTTGGAATGGCAGGGGGGGAATGTCTAACACTGCCTAGTACAGATCAGCTTCATACCAACAGATTTGCCCTTAGAAAGAGAAGTTTAATATCTATATTTAATGCATATTTACATTACTTTTCCAAGTATTTTTTAAAGGAACCCTAGAATGTATTTAAGAGTTCTTCTTAGTGTTTTGTGCTGTTAGTCGTTGGAAAAGCTATGGTTTATTACAAGTCTCTGTAATGCTGAATTGTATTCTGTGTTTTTGCTGATAGTCCAACAAAGCATCCCATTAAATACCCTGTAGGCATTTCTGGTGCCACAAAGCCATGTGAACATGATGTTATGCCACAGATGAAGTATTGTGGCTGTCACCAGGCATGTTAGCTTAGGTTAGTGTGGCAGAACATCCTCTAGCTTGGAGCAGGCTCATGTCCTGCTGATTCAGATGTGGCCCCAAATAACTTCAGTCTGTTTGATACCAAGAAATCTGATTGCAGATATTGTGGTGAGAAAATGAGTGAACAGAAAAGCATGTAAATATGTGCAACATGTAGGCAGATGGTGTATGAGCTATTTCTACCCCAGGCAAGGCAAAGCCGTATTTTGGAGCATTTCAGGACATAGAAGAAAATCATGGCTATTCATTGCCACAAAACCAGAGACTATTTAAAATTTAAGCCATTTCTTCCCCTCTATTCACCAGCCATGCAGATGCCATTGTCAGGCTGAGATGCCACACTGGTATAGATGGACAAATAAAACCAAATGAAGAGGAACAAATATTCATGTGGCTGGAGGATGTGGAAGTTCCTGATTGTCCTGGAAGGAGGAGGGACAGTGTGATAGAATGTGGGGTATGATCAGTCCTTCCAGACAGAACCCATCTCTGACAGAGGAATCATCTGCAGCGAGCTGACAGACTGCCACCTCAGTAATTGGGTTCCTAAAAGTCTTCCAGCTAATACAAGGTGCCAAAGTGCTTTAAACTTTGAAAATCTAGAGTCCTGGTTAATTTATTTTTTCTGCTCTCTGTTTCTGGGCTTTGTGGGGTCAGAGTACATTATTTTGACAGAAGAAGGAGCAAAAAAGCAGTAAAATTAATATTCAACCGCCATATTCACTCATCTAATAGGAAATGATAGATACTATGTGTGTGTGTGAAAGCTGATGTCAAGGACTCATGAATTTAAACTTAAGAAGGACAAGGCTTTGTTGAAGCATCTGTTTGGTTCAGCTTTTTCCTCAGTACAGCAATGAGTACTGGGAAGTCTCTTCTCTTTCACCTTAGCCGAAAATAGTTGAGAGCAGCTTCCAGGGTCAGCCTCTCACTGGAAATGTAAAGAGTCCTGAAACACCACTGGGAAAACACATAAAGGAAAAATGCTTTTTTCTAGCTGTGAAAATCCTGCTTGCAGCTACAATTTTCCATCCTGTGGAGTGTTAGAGATCAGTGTGGGCTCGTTGCTAATTAGGATGATGATCACCCTGGTGCTTGTCAGGGGAAATACCCTAAGCAGCTGCATCTGAGCAGGAGGGAAGGTGCTGGTCACTCAGGAGAGGTTCCTACAACTTGGTCTGTCTGGAATGTGTTTGGTGGTTCGAGGGGCCATAGATTTGGCTGAACCCTGTGGAGCTGGACATGCTGGACTCAAGTTTGGAGCTGTGTGAAGAAGGGGTAGGCACTAGAATCAAATTGCTGAGGTGCTGTTGATTATTTTGTGGATGGGGAAAAAAAGACTGGCTGAGTGAGCTGGTGGGCTGAGATGAGTTATTGGATTGTTTACAGGCAGATTTAGGCACTAGCAGAGAATTTATGTGCTCCATATCCTGATGTATAGTCCAGAAAGGTATTAAAAAACTGATATACTAATTTTAATTAAAAAGCAATTTGTATTAACTAAGTATATATGTAATACATATATAGTGAGCTGCTCTATTGCTCATTTAGCTGATTCCAATAAGGTACCTAAATGATTTCAGAGTCAGAAAGCAGGGGAGAGCTCAGACTTATATTTTTGGTGCTACATTCTCCAAAATGAATAATGGTAATTACCTTGAAGTTGCTAACTCTGCTTTGCTGAAAGGCTGCGTTCTAGGGGGAGCTGTCACACCGTGTGTGTGTGTGTTAATTAATTAGAGCACAAACAGTTGTACTCTGCAGCTCTACTAAGAAAGGTGATTTTATGGGGAACTCCAGATTTGATACCTATAAGAGTTGATCTTACTTGTGCCTTAAAGCTGAAAATGAAGTGTGTAATTCTTTACTGAGCCTTAATGTGTAAGGTTTGCATTGTCCTCTTGCTCCGAGCGCAATGCAGCTGTGATTTCAGTGCCCTGAGCAGGAGCAGAACATCCAGCATGGAGTAAGTGACTCTTTGGGGAGGAGCATATCCACAGGTGCTCCTTTACCAGGGGCTCTTGGACCTGCTGCAGTTATGGATCATAGTCCAGATATTTGGAGCAATGGCTGAAATCTGCTGGGGCTGGGAGAAGTACAAGTGAGAATCACTGGGATTTCTCTCTAAGAGCTAAAGTGGAAGAGAAGTGTGAGCTGAGGGATACAGCATGAACTCTTTGGGGGAAGGGATGTGTTTTTAGACTTCACCTCAGCCAATACTTAAAAAACAGGCTACTTCTATACAAGAGAGACGTGGAGCACAGAAACCCTGTTTTGTTTTCTAGGCTGGCTTTGTCACCCTGTGAAGCTGCAATACATGTGTCTATAAGCAATTTGCATTTTTCTTGTGCAGAATATTGTGTTAAAGACTGCAGTTTTTCCTCTGGGAAATCATGAATGCCTCCTGTGCCTTGCTGCAATTGTAGCAGCCAGCTTTGGACTGTGCTGCTGCTGGAATCCAGCCTTTGCCTGTTTTCTTATGGCTTTAGACACTTATATCTGCATGAACACTTTGATGTGAAATGTGTCTATAAGTGGCAGCTTTATGGTCAGCAAAAGGATAGACTGGTTTGCAGGTGTACCAGTTCATTGCCAGAACTGGGCTATGGAACTTTTGAAAGCTAAGCATTGCACTTACCCAGTAGATTTTCATTTCCAAGCAATTTGAATTTGTGAAACATAGGTATTTGCCTTATTTTGTTTGTTTTAGAGTAATGAAATATATTTTAAATTGTTCACTGCTTATTTTAGTACCTCAAGTACCTTTTCTTGTGGTAGGCATCTGTGCACTTAGCTAACTACTTGCCTCTTTAAAATTCTAAATGAAAACATTTGAGAACAGGAACATTTTGTAAATAGGCTTCTGCCTTTCATTTAAAGGGGAAAACTTATTAATATGCCTTGGCCATTTGCCACTGGTAACTAAGCTCAGTGTATATCTCTCTGTATAGTGCCTTATGGGACTCCCACTTCAAGTCCAGAGCAGTGTAATGGCATAGTACCCCTTAGGTAATAGCATTAGCTGTGGCTCTTTTAATAAGTTTCAGATGTTAACTTTATTTCTAACTCCTTACTCTTCCTTAAAAACCTTGCTCTATTGTACATGAAAAATGCTTGATTTCTTTTAATATAATTTTGTTTTCTAATTTTAATGCTTACATACCCCAGAGAATTCATTGCTACCTCTTTTAAACTTTGCTCAGCTCTGTGATGGAGGATGGAGTGGGGCTCCATGATCAAGGACAGTGTCAGCAATAAGAAGGTGGAAAGCTGGGGGTCACCTCCCCAATCTTTATTTAAAAACACTTAACCTGGAAGGCAGCAGCTGTTCATTGTCATCTCAGAGCATTCCCACTTGGTAGAGATCATAAACTCCAGTGTGTGTAGTTTTTGCCAAACCCTTAACCATACCAGGTTGTTAAAACAATTCCAGCTTGTTACTACGTTGTAGTTGCAGTTATTATTTTAAAATCTTTTGCTATAGCACGCAAGCAGTAGCATGAGTATATGTTTCAATGAACTTAAAACTCGTGACATGGTAAGCTGAGGTCAAATTCATTCAATTTCTGCTCTTCAAAAGAAGGGCTTTCAGTCCATGCAGTTTTTTAAGGATATGTCTGTTCTCCCTGCACTTTCAGTTTTGAGAGTCACCGATCCCAGAATGCCTTTAGGATTGTGGCACCATGCAAGTTTCAGGGGAGGCTCAGTGCTCTGTGACCCTAAGGGTGGCCAGATTTTGCTATCTGTCATTGCAATCAGAAAGCAGAGCTTGGTAGTGGTTTGATTAGGAGTATGGATGTGTCAGCTGTTAATGTTGTACAGTTTTATTTATTATTAATTTATAATGATTATGCAATTAATATGAATAAAAAAAAGAAAGGCAGACTGAGTACTAGGATTTGTAAGGAAAGAGGAAAAGAAAACTTTATAGTCTTAGTGTGCCTGCATCTTGAATTCTGTCTTGTACTGGTCCCACCATTGTAAAAAGGACATCAAGAATAACCTGGCAACAGAAGATTTCCTCTAAAGACACTGCACACCTGTCAGGCATGCTATAGGCTTGGGAAACAATGAGGGAAGAGATATTATGGTTCAATTTTCTCAAGTGTTTTTCTGCATAGATCCATGATTTATTTTATCATTGCAGGGGCTTCTCTTAGTCTGCTTAGTAGCTGTGGTTTTGCTTACCATTTACATGCAAGGATGTGCCGGTTTGATCCCATTTTAGATCTTCCCAGTTGTCTTCCTACTGCAATTTATTCTGCTTCCATTCTCCATGCTCAGAATTGCCCTTAAAAGTCTATTTCCTCTTTAGAATTTGTAATCCATTAGTTCAATTCTGCTCTGCTGCATAAGCAAATCTCATTCAGGCTATTGCCTAGAAAGAACTAACAGGACATGCAAGTGTTAAATTCAGTGTCCCATTATGTAACTAATTAAGACTTTTGCATTTGATTTATTACTTTTACCAAATGTTAAACACTAATTTGAATAAATGCTTCAGTGGAAATAATGTTACTTATCAGACATAGCATTTGTTACTTTAGATCAAATTTTTAATTTAATGTGATGTGTGCTAATGTTCAGACAAATGCTTTTGTTTTATGAATTCATCACTTTAGATTGCTGTCCTCTATGTGAAAAGGATTTGTGTTCCTTCTTACTGCCAAACACATACTAAGAGCTCTATTACCTGTTTTGTTGTTAGACTGATGTGTGGTATAGGATTGATATAACCCAAATATAGGCTTAAGGGCTTCTCCTATGGTAAAAGAGGGAAATAAGAATATGCAAATATATGCAAGACATGCAAATACAGAGGAAGTGAAGAACGTTGGAAGAGCTGTGATAGCTCTATGGTAGGCTACAGCATCTCGTAGAGCTGTCACTGCCAGAGAGCCAGCCCGTCTTCATTCTGAGATCTTGTTGGCAGCTGCCTTATGGTCTGAGATGGTGGTACCTTGCAATAACCTGAGCCTGTTTGAAAGAAGTTGTCTGTAAGAGTTCTGAGGAAACTCTGGGAACTCTTTTGGGCAGCTGATTTCTGAGCTGCAGACTGGACTTCAAAGAATTAGCCAGCACAATGGAGTCAGTGGGAGAGTTGTAGACCCTAAAAGTCTCTGTCTGGAGTTTGCAAAGATATGATAAGCCATGTTTTGCTTCATGTATGCAACAGTAGAGATTGTTGTTGCTTCTATAAAAATGAAGCCATGGTAGGAATGCAATGGGAAACTTGTCAGCAGCTGCTGCAGAGTGCAGCTTCTTACCTTTGCAAAGTGTGCAGAGTTCTCTGCTGTGGTGGTGCTTGCATCCCATTCTCTGGGCACTGTTTTTGTCTCTGCCTATGAATATCTCCACCCTTATTTTTGCCTTTTGAACCTATATTGTCTCATAATTTCCATGTAGATCCAGCCATAAACCCCTCCTGGTAACCTGGTGTTGAGGAAGGCCCATTTCCAAAGCTGTAGATACAGAATCATGGAATCATTTAGGTTGGAAAAACCCTCCAAGATGATGCAGTCCAACTAGTAACCCAGGACTGCCAAGCCCACCACTAAACCATGTGCCCAAGTACCACATCTACATGTGTGTGAAATCCTCCAGGGATGGTGACTCTGTGACTTCCCTGGGCAGCCTGTTAGTGCCTGACAACCCTTTTGGTGAATATGTATCTTACAGCAAACACTGTGATGGATAAAGCTGCAATTTGTGATTCATTGGCAGCAGTGACAAGAAAAGAAGCAGCAACAATAAATTGATGAAGCAGTAATAATCCTGGCTGCCTCCAAAATGGGAAGGCATCTGTTTTGGTTTGTTTTTTTTTAACTCCATTCTTGATGTTTTTGTGTCTGGCAGTAAATTCTCACTGCTGATAATCACATGTCTTAGTGTATATCAATTATAAGAAACCTGGACCTGAAAGAAGTGTGATTATCTGGAGCACTGGAGTGACCTGACTGCAGAACATGATAGCTCTCTCTATTCCTCCTTTTGCAGTCAGACTTCCTAGATTTGTGTGATGTCTTGAGCTATTACATGGACATTAAAGCCTTTTTCCAAAGTTTCACAACCTTCCTGATAGGCAAGCAGAACTAATTTTGCTGTAGAATAAAACATTTGGAGCTTTGCTGTCCTTCCACTCTTTGTGCTTGAAAATACTTGTTTGGAGGTTCTTTTGCAACGTTTGAAGTGAAGTTGCAGATTAGTTTCTGAACTCTCTATTCCTCATCATAAAGTATTCCTACATGCAATTTCTTCTGTTAGAGGCACATGACACTGCCAGTATCTCATTGTCTGTAATTTCTTGCAGCAAAAATAAGAAGGGAGAAGAAAATCCCGTTGCTTCCACAAATTGTCACCCCTGTGGGTGGGTAACTGAGCTGTGTGTTGGTTGGAAGTGCTTTTTGGCACAGGTGAGGGCCCTACCTCTGTGGAAAAGATTGTGGTCGAAATGCTTTCTTGATTTCATCAAATTATTCCTTTCAAACTATTTCGACCTGGACAGTTACTCTTTTGGTGAAGGGAACCTAGAGATGGCTCTTGGATTGAATGAGACTTACAGAGGAAGAGACGAAAGGACTGTGGAAATGAGCTACAGCAAAAGGCAAATCTGTTCAAGATGTTTGTACTGGGAATGAGCCTGTCACATGCAAATATTTACATACTCACAAATCCAAACAAATACCTCTTGCCTGAGAAAGAGTATCTGTTAGTTTCTTCAATTAACGGAGAGGGGGAAAGCTGAGATGTGAGATAAGAGCTTTTAAATAGAAGGCAGTTGTGCCTGAGAACACCTCAAGGACAAATAAGGAATCTTTTGTGCTGTTCATAAGGGCCCATCCTGATAATGTGCAGGGGCTGCAAGAGGAACAACCTTATTGATTAAAGCTAAAGTGCAATTTTGTTGTAGTGAGTGCAAGCAAGAAGTGTCACTCCTGCAGGAACAAGGTAAACAACAGAAATGCAATCCTTTTAAGGAACTCTGCGGGCACACAGGATAAATAAAGAGGGATTCAAGTGTTGGGCCACAGTGGAAAAGTGAATGAGGAAAAGAAAACAGCAGGGTTAGTACCAGTGACAAGATATATCAGGTTGTGCTGCTCTTCTGGGCTTGCTGCTGCTCCTGCCCTTTTTAATTTGGGGCAAACTGAAGTTTCCTGCTGCAGGTGCAGTGCCTGCCCCACAGAGGTGATCGTGTCCCCTGCATGTTCTGGGATCCAAGTGGGTGGTTCTATTGGAGCCATTGGGTGACCCCAGCAGACCCCACCCCGGTCTGTGAGCAGAGGGGAGCAGCCTCTGTGAGTCCTGCTGAGCTCCACGGTGGCTCAAATCTCTGCTGGGCTGGAGATGCTCATGGGAACCCTTTGCTGGGTTATCTTGCCCTGTAGCTCGGGCTGGAGGATGCCCTGCAGGGTAAGGCTGACTGCTGTGTTGGCAGAGCCAGCCCAGAGGGGACAGGGGACAGCTGCCCTGCAGTGAGACTGAGAGCTGTGACAGGGGAAGTGGTCAGGGTGCTGTGGCTCAGGTGCTGTTTGCCAGCAGCTTTGTTTCCTGGCAACTTTCCTGGGAGCATTTTTTCTGCACCTGAATTGTCAAAGTTGCTAAAAATTGTCATGCCAAAGCTGTAGCCAAGGCATAGTTTCTGTCTCGGTGCCACTCTGTCCCCCATGGCCTCTTATGTGCCTCCTCTTTAGGATCGATAAATCCTCAGCCCATAGAATGATCATTACTCAAAATTGCTGTCAGCCAAAAAAAAAGCATAGTAGTGATTTCTTTGGCAGGTGAAAACTTTTCTTATTAAATAATAGTCCTCAGATTTCAGATTAGTTTAATTAAACTCCACATCTAAGCCTAATTCAGCTAAGAGCTGTTTCCCAGATGTTATTTAGCTCAAAACTGAAGGGATATTCTGTTTTCTGGTTTTCGTGGGAGAAAATTCTATTCACTTCCCAAAAGGAAGTTCCTGGACTAGGTCACCTAGTTATGAATTTCAAAGCTCAGGCAGTTTCTTTGCCACTAGAATTGGCAGCCCCTATTTCAGTGCATTATATAAAGAGCATAGTTCCACAAGAAGCCTTGATTATTAAATCAGGAAGCTTTTTTTTCTTTTAGAAACCTCAATTTTCATTGACAAGATTGTACTTAATGTGATAACTGACTTTAATTTACATGGATATTAAATTACTTCTGGACCCTGGAGCTAGAAAGAAGTATGTGTGTGGGGTTTCCACCACTGGTTACTACTTTTTGATTGCAGGGATTTGGAATTATTTCCATTTCCAGAGTTGTATTTCTCACCCATTAAGGCATGCTAGGAAAAAAAAAAAGAGAAAACCAGGATGTTTTCTTGATTCGCTTCTCCAGAACTGGAAAAGAAATGTTAACATTACAAAGCATTTAATGTTAGATCTGTTGGAGAAGGGATGGCTTAACTAATCTTCCCAAACGGATGCTGATAATTGAAAGTGTCTCTGGACAAACCTTAGATGGTTTTGAATAAAAAGTCTGCTCTGTCATTCTTTGGTTGGACCCTGGCAAATGGATTTCAGTGGTTTGGACTTGATGGAGCTGGGATATGTGCTTGATTGGTGCCTTTCATTAGAGCAGTTCCAGTTCTGCAATATTTTAGAAAATCCAGAGAAACAAGATTCAAACCTGATTTCTCAAGAAAATGCTTTAAAGCTTTTTTTTTTCTTTTTAAATTATTTTAAGGAGCTTGTCCATCTCTAAATTCTTCTTTGCAGAAGAATTCTTTTGCTTATGTAAGGTTCCCATGAAACCCTGGCAGATTTATTATGTCTAACGAGGCTGTGGGTCACTTGACACTGCTGTGGTCCAGGTCCTGATCCAGCCAAATACAATAAGAGCTCTGGACACAGCAGAACTGGGAGATGAAGGATGCACTTGTTCCTGGGAAAGCAAAGTGCTCCATTTACTTGGAAAAACCCCTACAGTTTCTAGAAGATTACTCTTCACAATTTTGTTCCTGAAAGAAATAAGGCATCTTTAAGGCGTTATTGCAATTCAGCAATCCTTTGAAATATCAGAATTGCTCTCAGAAAAAAAGTTACTGTTAATATTTGTCAGTGGTATTTGTATGCTTTATCTCTCTGCACTTGGAATAGCTTTGAGCTGGATATATTACTTGATTTTTAATCTCACTATTATATAAAATATTGCCTCGAAAAAATGGTAATGTTCTAGTACTTCTTTCTGGTCAATACTTTGCTCAGGCTGGCTTCGTGCTTGTCATAGGACATCAGCTTTGCAGAAAGTTATGTTGGCATAGAAAGCACCTTCATACTGTTTAGGCTCTGCAGAGGTAGACTGTTTGGGATATGATTTGTGGAATAAAGGAGTGGTTTAATCTGATGTTCAGTTCATGAGAAACATTATAAAGGGTGGGGGGAGCACAAGAGGGTCTCTCCTGAAAATGTTGTCTTATTTGCTTTTCTAAAAAGTAAAGCTCTAAATGCAAAAAAACCCATTTTTTTTTCTATTCATGTATGTTTCCTTCCTTGGTAACTGTTTCCAAGCTGTATTGTTAATGATGAAAACCAGATAAAAACTCACTGTAGCCTTTGAAATCACTGACGGTTTTTCCTCTCCCATTTTAATGTCCATGCGGGTGAATTGAATCAGGCTGGTTAATGCTTTTTCTGTAGGAACTCCAGTGGCAAGGGGTCTCCTGCTGGAGTCAGCAGCCTGAGCATGCAGGGGTAAAGCTCTCACACAGAGCAGACTCCAGGGAACTGCAGGCTGTGCCCATTAACTCCCCTGGGCCAGTGTCAGGAGCTCAGGTACAGCAGCACCACAGGACGGGCTTGCCCAAATTCCCCAGCAGTCCAAGGGCTTTTTTTTTGCCTTGCCTGCTTCAGCTCCGTGTGAATTTCCTACTGGAAAACTGCAGCTCTGGAAGTTTGCAGAGCACTCCTTGGAGGCACAAAGTCAAACACCAGTTAGGGAAAAGCACACTTGGGATGGAGAAACGATCCAATCTCTCTGAAATTATGGGTTTTCTTAATCTCATGGTACTGAGTCTGGAAGGAGAAATATTGGTGGGTAGTCATGCTGCTGCTTTGGTTTAATTGAAGAAGTCACTCAAAAAGTTTTTCTTTGGTTCTGTCGATTTTTGCATTTAAGAACATTATTATTCTTATTTCCCAAGTACATTGAAAGCATTTTGAATTTAGTGCAAAAATGTATCCTTTTGCTGACATAGATCTGGAAGGGAGGTTTTTGATTTTCTGGCAGGTAAGGTGAGGGCATATTAAACAAAGAGAAACTGTGTTTGATTGTGGATGAGTGAATTTGCCTCAAAGTTATTGTACATCTCTGTTCTTAAAACAAATTTCCCTTTTCTAAAAGCTGTCTAGATTTTAAAAAGAGCCATTAGAATCTTCTTAGTCTAGTGATCCATGTTTGCAGTCACTCAAAAATCATTCCCAAAATAGACACTCATGAAACAGACTACAGACCTTTTCAAAAGGGAAGCAGGAAGATGTTTCTGTCCAAATTCAGGTAAAACTGGAACTTCCTGTTATGTAATGGCACTGATATTAAATGCCAGAGCTCTGATAGTAGCATGGCACAGAAGAAGTCACGATCTTATTCTTCAAAGTTAAAAGCAATTTTCACTTCTGACCAAAGATTTCTGGTGGACAGAGGGAGCCTAAGCCTTTCACCTTGGAAAGTCTTCCATAAAAAGTATTTTTTTTTTTAGGAGAAATTAAGTTTAAAAAGATGTAAAGCTATAAAAAGAAATTAAAAAAAGCATAATCTGATTAAAAGAGAATGAGGCAAACAAGCCCCAGTCCCTGCGTGCTCAGGGTCTCCTGAGAGTAGGTTATGTCATTTTTATTGCACATCTGAGGGAAGTTGCTGGTGTTTGAGCTGTGCCATGGCCTCAGTTTTCGAGGGATGTGGGAGCAGAATTCTAGACAAGCAATGCCTGCTGCAGGGAGCTCTGACTCTGCTCCACAAAAACTGCCTGCTGTTACTCCTGCCTGCAGCTTCCAGGCACCTGCAATTCCAAATGCACATGAGAACCTGCAGCGTAGCTGGTACCTGCTCTGCAGCCCAAGTGTCATATTGTCAGACTGATACTGGGAACTGGGTTGTTTGATGTGATGTTCTACTATCCCTGAACATGTGGAATTCTGTATTTGTTGACTGTCCAGCTTCCCTGAGCTGAAACACTCAACAGAGAAATCAGGTTTAAGTATTTGTCTAATTGTATTTCTCTTCCATATAATTGTGAAGATTAATTGACAGCCTTCTATCCCACTGGGGGCACTTCATCTGCTGCCTTTGGTCAACAGGGATGAATGATGGGCTTTCTGAATCCCCTCACAACTGTTTTCTCTGGTAAGAGCGTATGTGATGTCTGTTTTCAATCTGTGAAAATCCACAGGTCTTTGAAGTGGTAACAAACAAAGTGTTCTGGGACATCAGCAGTGACTTCAGGACAGAGGGATGTGGGGAAATCTTTAAACAGAGTGGAGTTTTGCTGAAAACTCCCCAGTGCCCCAAACTGAGGCTTCAACTGACACCAGCATTTTATTGTGGTATGTCATTTGTTTTCCTTGGTGTGGAAAAAATAGAAAACTGAGGAGGCAAAGCAGGGAGAAATAAGTATGATACTAAATATATTAATACCTACTTATAGAAGCAGCTTTTCTTCCTCAGGATTAATTTTGCTGGGAAATGAATGTGAAACACTTGTGAAATAAGTCATTCAATTTGTCCATGCTGAATTTAGTTGGTGTAACTTGGGAAAATACATTTTATGTTTGCTAATGTAACTATAGCTATGAATAATATGGCTAAAGAAGCCTCTGTGACATTATTGGTGGCTAATTTGGAAAACATTTCTAGATGTGAATGCCATATGCATCTCTGCTGGGGAGGGAAATGACAGCCTGATTGTGCAAGGCCCTCATTGTTTTGGCACATTTTTGAATGGATTGAGGAATAGGTTTAACTTGGAATGAAAAATTTCCCAGCTGTGCTGGCTAACCCTAATGTGTTTGCAGTAGTCTTCCAAAGTCTTACTCATTGGGATTATTTAGGGAGAGGTACCTCACTCCTGCTTCCTTCCCAGGCAAAAGTAGCCACTTGCCCAGAAGTCAAACATAACTATTAAATATGGTTTTATCCCTTCTGAGCTAATGCAGAGTGTTAAAGAGAATCTGCCAGTAAATGTGTGGGGTATGCTGACCATTGCTGCAGATGGCCAAGGTTTTCTTGCTCTTTGAGCTTTGGAACTGAAGAACTTGATAAAGAGTAAAGGATCAAAGAGGGCAATAATACTGCTGTAGTTGTTTTTCATTCCTGATCTGGAAGAGAGGGCATCCAAGGTGCTTTCCTTTCTGGCTTTGGAGTCACAGAGGAAAGGCAGTTTGAGCTCATAATTGATTTTTCTAGAGCACAGAAGGCCAAATAGTGACTCATGGGCTAAATCCTGTTTGCAAAGCAGTCTTCTGACCCGAGAGAATGACACATGACTGGTGGCTGTGTGACTTACCAGCTTCTCAGCACAGAGAAGTAGCACTGCTGCCAGTCCATAAAGGCTGAGAGTGATTCTACTCCTGAGACAAACGGGGGCTAGGTGTGGATAAGCAACCTGCTTTTTGGGGTGATTGGCAGCTACTGTGACATGGAATCAAACTGTCCTGGCATCGCTGCAGGTTTTAGTGCAGGTCATAGGTCCTGTAAGGACCTTGCCAATCATTGCACTCACCTGTGCAGTAAAGAACAAAATCAAAATAAAAGTTCTATCAAAGTATTTGTGTTTAGAATGATTGCTTGTAGAAAGCCAGTGGTGCATAGGAATAGAAACAACAAAGCTGCTTTACTATGTTGAAAATAAAACCCAAACCAACATGCTGATAACTACAATGATGGACTGAGCAGGAAGATCAAAATCAAACAGGCTGCAGGCATTGCAGGAGTGCCCAAATCTAAGAAGTACAATGCTGAGGGGAGGAAAGGATGCAGCAGCAGGCCCAATGCTGAAAGATGCTTGAAGTAAGTTGTCTACACGTGCTTGAATTTACAGGCTCAAGATGTAAGTTACAAAACTAGAATAAGCTCTGTTTGTTATGAATCATTATTGACTAAATGATTTATAGTGCAAGGAGATTGTGCAAGTGCCTGCAAATGCAGGTGATTTTATATTGCCTTTCTTGCTGATTGCAATAAGGTCACTTTGTCTCCCTGTGACATTGGTTTGGATTAATTACAAGTTTTCCATACAGTATTCCATCCTTGAGGCACAGCATGGCCAAACTTTTGGAGGTGGAGTGATTGATACCAAAGAGTAGTGAAGTTAATGGCAGCTTTTTTGCTTCCATCAACAAAATCACACCCTTCCATGTTGTTCTCCTTGACAAGTGCATGCAGGTGGCCTGGGGTTTGGGAAAACAATTTTAGAATTGATGAGCGTGTCAAATAGTTATGCTAAACCAGGGAGAGTGTTGTTGCTGGGGTTGCTGGGCGTGTGACAGTGTCTCACAGTACGTAACAGGAAAGGAGGGTTGGGGAGCTGGTGCACCAGCCTGTCTGTTCTTTCATGCATCTCAGTAGCTCCTCTTTTCTTCAGGCCATCCCATCTCCCTGCCACAGCAGTATTTCATGAGTTGTGGAACTTATATCCTTTTTTGATTTTTTTTTTTCCTCCTGCCTAGCAAGGGAAGAGGAACAGGCCCTTATCTTTCTTCCTGCAACAATAAAAAAGAATTTCAAGATAATGGAGAAAAGAAAACAATGTACTATCGTAAAGGGCTTTTTTTGCAATGTTTCTGCCAAGTATTGTAGAATCATAATATTTCATTATTTAATTTCCAAAATAAAACTGTTGCTTTTTCAGGTTGGGGTCACTGTTTGTTATGTGAAAAATACTTAGCATCAATGCACCAGAAAATTAATGTAAGCCATCCAAGGTAACAGAATTTCTAGAAAGGAAAACTATTACTAATTGTGGACTTTTCCCAACCTACCGAAGTTCTATTTTTGAATATATTCAGCATAATTGCTCATTATGTAAGTATGTTAAAATGTACAACACCCTTACTGTATCTTCTTTCATTGAATGTCATGCTGTGAATTACAAATCTGTTAATGTAGATGTGTAACTTGCACATTCCAAATGCAAGGATCTATTTTCTGTTCCAACTCTGTTATGAGACCATCTGTGATTGCCGGTTTGTAAGAAGTGGATAGGAGCAATACGCGCTTACACGCCGGTTCTACAGAAACTCGGTACTCTTTCGAACTACTGTAGCGTGCAGTTTGTCAGCTTTAGAGCATCAACCAACTTTTTGTCTTAAGTTATGAAAATTTATGCTGTGTTTATGTTCTGAAACTTTTTCATAACTGCTTTCTGACTAAGAAGCCATTAGGAGCCCAAATGATTAAAAGTCATAATTAACTGGGTATGTGGTATTCCTGTCTAGCAGTGATCCCAGTGCAAGAGATGTGGTCTTCCTTACAAATGAGGCTTTAGTCATCATCTGTACTAGGTCAGGACAGGGGAGAGGATCTGTCATTGCAGTTAATCAGGTGTGATGTGGGTTTTTTGGCAATGGAGCTGTCTCAGCAGGAAATGCTGTGCTGCTGTGTGGAGTCAGCCAGCAGAAACTTGGGTGTGAAGCAAAGGAGTCCTGGAGTGATGGAGAGCTCTGTGATTCGGTCCCTTTTCTGGGTCTGAAAGGGGTTGGTTGGCTGCCCTGGGACTGCTGCTTGGTGTAACCTCCTTGTGCTGCAAGTGTTGTCAGGCAGTTACTGATATCAAACTGCTGAGCAATCAGAACTTGCAGGGAAATGGTGGTTCTTCTCTTCCTTTTCTGGACAGAGTTGTTGTTTCCAGAGTGAGGATTGTGGCATGGTTCTCTGAGCCCATCCATGCATGCAAATGTGTTGCTCCTGTCAGCTGATATTTGTTTTATATTTTTTACCCTTTTACCAAATTACAAAGTTGCAATGACTCTATGATGATTTAGGCTTGTAAAGACTGAATGGGTAACTAACTCTGGTGTGAGGCACGTATGTGCTTGGGGCACAGGCAAAGAGCAAAGCCCAGCTTTGCACAAGCATCCTGAGAAGGGGTGTGAGCAAGACCTGCTGAAGGACTTCCTGGGGTGATTATAGTTTAGGTCACCAAGGAGAATGGGAAGCAAATCCTTTCTCTGCTGTAAACTTATTCTGGAATATTTATTATATATTTAATATTTTATAGAGGTAAGAAGCAAAGCTTCCCTGAAATATTTTTTGAAATATTTTTTAAATGAAAAAGAAACACAATAGAAAATGTGGCGCCTTTGGGTGTTCTTGCTGAAATCAAATGTTTTGGGTTTTAATCAGGATTTTTTTCATCTGTTCATTGTGTTCCTTGTAGCTTGAATTAGAATCTCTTTCTGGCTGAGCTTTCTGGTGCCCAGCCTTGCAGAGAAGGAGCAGTGCCCAAGAGATGGGCTCTCATTCAGAGTTACCAAGGTGTCCTGAGTGTGGTACTCCTTGGGACACACACACAGAGCCCACAAACTGAGTAATCTATAAAACAGTGAAAGTCATGAAGCTGGGCATATTCAGTGCAGCTACATGGAAATGTTGGAATTAATATACCTTTCTGCAGAAAGATAAAGTGAGGTGGTTACAGAACTCGTGCTTGACCTGACAGCTGGGAGAAGTGCTCTGTTTCTCCCCAGCAGCAAGAGGTCTCTCGTTGCCCATCGTGGTTCTAATTTTGCTGGGGGATAAAAAAGAGAAAAATCTGCGTCAATGGTGCCATAATTTAAACTATAATGAACTGCAGCTTTTCTGGAGGATTTCTTAATCAGTGTGGGCTGCCATAGATAATAACAGTATCTTATGACTTTCTCTCTGTGCAGGCTAAGTGAGGTAAAGATGAACTTAGGATGCGTTTTACTTGAACGTTTCACCAAACTTCCTCTAAATCTTTTTAAGGGTTAAAACCCCTGACCTACCACCCCCTGTGTGTTCCAAACCATGCCCCACCTTCCCATCCAGCCGTAGCTCCTCTCATCTGTGAGAGTGGTATCTCTGCCTGCACCCCAAAAATCCACAAACACTTGAAGCATTGACAGGTTCCTGTTCCCTCTGATTTATTTATTTTTTTTTAATAATCAAATTAACTCCTAAGCTGTGCATTACAGCTTGAAAGTGGGCCCATCCTCAGATGTGACTATAAATCATGTATCTATTTTAGCCTTGTTCCTTGAAGCAATTAAATTTTTTCAGAGTCATTGTCAGTCTGTTGCTCTGTGTTCACCCTATAACTTTTTAACCCATTCTCAGATTTTTGTAAAACTTGACAGAGAGATAGATATTTAACTTAGAAAATCTGGAGGAATTCCATGAAAACAGATGGCTAATTAAAGGAAAGCAACCCAATTAGTGTCCGGAAGGGAAATGTTTCATCATGTGCTTAGCACTTGAGTTCTTCATGGAATTTACATGAAATAAAAATATCCCAAATATAACAAAGCTTTCCTTAGTGCCAGCAATGTGTTACACATTATGGAGTGCAACCACAAGGCACAAATCTACGGGTACTGTTAGTCCTGCAACTCGTGCTTTTTTCCTTCCATTAACTGTTTTAAGGAAAAGAAACAAAGCTGGTTAGGAAGTTGATTTAAGGTTTGTATTTCCAGACCAGCTGTTTCTTTTGCACCGTTATTTTTGCATTATTGTAGTAGAAATAAGCTTGTATAAGGAAGTGAGGGAATGAATCACGCTGGTGACGGGTCACTGTTGGGGTTCCACAGGGCTCCATTTTAGGGCCAGTGCTCTTCAGCATCTTCATAAATGACTTTAAATCATAATAAGTCATTATAATTCTTGTCCTTTTGTTACATCTTTCTCTATTTCATTTTTCCTCCCTCCTAGTGAAATAAATCTGCCTGTGTTTTTATTCCACCTTGCCCCAAACCAGCATCGTCCAGCACTTGTGCTTTCCCAGAGCTTTCCCAGAGTGATTCCAGGAAATTTGTGCAGCCAGACCACAGCAATTTAAAGGCCTTTGAAGCCTCTGTAAAATGACAAGGTATCATTTTTGATACAGAAGCAAAGATACATTATGTCTGGCAACTACTACTTATCAGAAAAGGGAAGAACACCTCTTGCCTTGTTTTGTGGTTTCAGTACTCGTGTTTGATCCAATGCTCATTATATTTCTGTGCCCGTCTTGTACCAATCGAGCCGCTTTCATCTGGGTCCCAGATAAGGAGATGTCAAAGATAAATTAGTTCCTGTAATTAGGCTGCCTGACCTCACTGGCAGAACCACAGCTAATGCATGAGGATTGTAAAAACGTGTACCAGGCTAAGAAACAGGTTTCTTGATATAACCACAAATTGTTCACTTGACAGGGAGTGGAGCAGAGCTTGGAGAGGATATTAAGGTGCATTTCTGGGGACAGTGTGATGCACAGCTCGCTCTTGTGCTGTTTTGACAAATGAACTACTTGGAAAAGGGTAAGCTTTGAAGATGCTCTGTGGAGCTGGGATCACAATTTTGCTGCTCTGATTTATATTTCTTTGACAATAGGTATAAAATTACCTCAGAAGCCAGAGTTTACTTCAGTTTTGGAATATATAATGGTGATAAGACTGAGATGATGCTCTTGATTGATATCTTGAGGAAGTGTTGGCGTGTGTTCTGTTTGCCATACTTCAATGTTTATGATGTGGGTATCCAGAGAGTGGATTTAAGGTTAAAAGGGACTGTGGAATGTGCAAGGTGTTTTCAGGCACCTTGAGAAAATTGTCTCCAGAGGTCTCCACTCCAGCTTTCAGTCTCTGCTCCTCTAGGCTGATGCTTTCAGCTCTGTTTGTTGTGTGTGCATCCCAAAGCCCCAGCCAACCTGGACACTGCCAAACAGCTGCAAGACAGGAAAGATGGTGAGTGTGGCAGAGCAGGGCTTGGAGCCAGAAAGAGTGGAACAATGTGGAGCGACCTGCCATTGCACCAGAGCTTAGAGTGGTTAATTAGGGTCTAATCTGAGGGTAAGACTGGTGGTGTGACCCTGCTCAGTCCCTCTGTGTCACCTTGTGCCTCTCAGTGTCTGAGCACTGGTGACAATGTGCTGTAAGCAAACATGAGAACTTGTCACACAGACTGCTAATGAGCTGGGCCAGAAAGTGGCTTGGCACTGGGAGCAAAGAGGATGACTGAACTGCAAAATAAGGCTTTCATTCCAAAGAGGTTCCAGGAGACTTTCCCATGCATTGGTTTACTGGTGTGGTTCTTACTGGGCAAAGACAGTCATATTTGCTGTGCTGTGGAGAGATATGTCTTAGCAGTGCCCTTTCCTTTGCGAAGGCAGGGTCCTAAAAGGTATCACCAGATCATATCTCCTGTCATTCACCTGACATAGTGTCTTCTTTCCAGCAAAACTGAAGACAGAGAGGCCTTGAAGCCTGATATTTTCCCCGGTTTGTCAACATTTGCTGTTTAAAATCTTGCTGTTCTGGTGATTCTTGAAGTGTCCTGTCTCTGATTCTTTTTAAGCTTCTTATCTCAGTGATATCTTGTGATAATGAGTGTCACACTATAATTGCACTGTGTAAAGCTGGATTTTTGTTTATCAAGTTAATAATTCACTTTGAGTGAGTGTCACATTTCTCTTGAGCCCTGGGACCTGAGGAACAGAAGACAGTCATCCAAAAATACTTTGAATTGGTTAAGGTGATTGAGAAGTAAGCAGGGTGCATGCATTAGTCACCTTCTGAATCCTATTTGGGCAAATTTACTTTATTTGAAATGATGCAGATAATGCTTTAGCAAGCATTAGATTTTTTTCTAGTTAGTTGGACTACTGAGAGTACAACAGTGCCTGTAGGATAGAATATGAAAGCATCTTCTACCATCCAGTACCTGTCCCCTGCTTCAGTAGCATCAATTGATCTTGACTCTTTTGGCATCAGTAGAATTGCAGCTTCTGTGTAAAATCAGAGTGTGAAAAGTTGAAAAGCTTTGTTTCTGCTTTGGTTTCTTTTTTTTTTTCCCAGTTTTCTTTTACCAACCTAATTCCTGAATAAGCCAGGGCCAGTTCTCTGCTGTTTTCGTGTCCCTATGCCAAAGGCAAAAAGAAAAAAAAAGTATGAAAGTGGAATTTGTTCTCTTTCAATTTATAATCCCTTAATTTAGAGTCTTTGCACAGTTTTGAAGAGAAAAGGCTTTAGTGCACGAAAGTGTCTTGTTTGAGGTTATTCCCCCTTTTTGGGATTTTATTAAGTAATTATGTTAGTCATGGATCTCCTGAACTTTCTGGTTCACTCTCTTTTCCATCTAAGTAACAATAGCAAAGAAACAAAAAATAAACATAAAGATGAATTTATTACTCTCTTGATCTCTTTAGTTTTCAACAAACATATGGAGAGTTTATGACAATTCTGTTTTTTTTGTATGGTGATTTTTGTTTTGTTTTTTGTGTCAAATAGCTCTTAGCACCCTCAAGTTAGATGCTTTTGTAGATTTGCTACTGGCTATGAGGGTTTTTTTTTCCCCTCCTCTCTTCTGAGACACAGAAGAATGGGTTAAACTTGATCCCATTATTTTTGTAGTTTGAAGTGGACAGGTATGCATGGAGTAACTGCACATTGTTGTGATGCTGAGACTCCTCCTGTCAGAGTAGGCTATTTTAAAACACAAAACATAATGGTAACATGGATATCAAACAGAAGTTCCCCCGAAGTTGGCATTGTTATGTATTTTGCTCCTAACCTACCTCCATAAAATATATTTTTTTTTGCGATATCAGCAAGATAAACCTCATCAGCCCTGAAACTTCCTTGCTTGAGAAAGTTTGACAGGTCATTTCTCCACACCAAATTAGCAATTCTGTTACCTCAAACTATGCATGTTTTTTCTAATATTTTTGTAAGTTGAGAGTACATGGGAATGAGAAGTGAATTTCTCATCCTTGCTGTGCTGTGTGGCCGACTGAAGGTCCAGAGAGCTGCCGAGTCACTGCTTGGGCACAAGAGTTCACATCATGTTAGAAATGCAGTTCTAATGTGTCACAGTCTCCTGTTGCTGGGGGACCCTAAAACCAGCTTTCCTGCAAAAACACCCCCAGACTCCTACAGGATTAGGATCTGTACAGAATAACTGAGGTAATGAATTTGCATTATGGGTGTGAACTCACTGGTCTAAATAAGTGTTAATATCTTTTATGACCACATGTAAGATTTTTTTCATAGTTATTTATATGCCATACTGAAAAAAAACAGCATCTGCATTCTGTATGTGACCTGGGCTTATTGGCATTGACTTAAGTAGTGCTGCACTTGGAGGAAGTTAGTGCTCAAATATTCTAGATTTATGTGATTTGCTGCTTCCTTCCTTTGTTGCATGTCCCTTTGGTGATGGGCCATGGGGTGAGTGCCAACATTTTTTGGCTCAAGTGCTACGGCCAATTATCTTACTACTGCTGGAAGTTCCTGCATGTTTCTTCTGTTCTGCTTGTTTCTCTTTCACTTAGTTTGTAAGCTCTGGGGGGAGGTAAAGGCTTCTTGCTTTGCATGAATATCAAAGCAAGATTTTGGTGTCACCTGTGACCTTAGCTGCCATTATTAAGTAGTAAAAAGTGCAGTCTCTATTGCAGGTGCTTTTCTTTTCTTTTTTTCTTTCCCATAAAATTTTTCCAAAATGTGTCAAGGGAAATCATGAGAATGTCAATGGGGTAGTAACTATTAAATATTGGGGTCTATGGTGGCTTCTATTTAGTCTGTATTTTAAAAAGTATTTTTCTGAAATAGTCTGATTCTTGAGGGAGTTTGTTCAGGAGGTATTACGCTCTTCATTTGTTGCAGAATCAGAGGCCAAGTGCTGATGGTGGTGCCTTTTGGTCCCGTGTCCTGGGAGATGCTGTGCATGGCTGGATGGGAGGGGTTCATTGGCAGTGGTTGCTCTTGTGCTGCCCTAAGTATGGGCTCAATTCAGTGCCACAGCAAATTCCACTGTGCTAATCCACCTGGCTACCCCGAGCATCAGGCCTTTTTGGGGGGGGCAGTATGAACTGGGGATGACTCAGCACAGTTCCAGAGCCATGTGAAACCCCTGGTTTGTTGCACCCAAAGCACTGTTAAAGGACCAGTATTAAGGTTTCTAATTCAAGCATGTAAAATTTGGTCAATGCCTCCCCCTTGTGCATGTGCATTAGGATACAGCTTGTATTGTGTGGTGTCCTGCTTAGGAATGAGTGACTTCATCTGGGGTTGAACCGGGGTCTTGCAGGAGTCTGTGGCTGCTGATCTGTTGTTGAAGAACTCTGAAGGCATCAATGACTGGGGAGTTACAGGAGGAAAAGAGGGGCTGTTGAACATCTCCCTTTAATCTGAGTTGCAATTTTATGGTTGTCCTGTGAGTTGGTGGAGAGTTTGATATTTTGGGGAGCTGACTTGAGTGATACTTGGGAAGTTTTAACAATACAGAAATGAAGAAAAAGAAGAGATGAAGAACCCAGCTTCCTTTTACTTCTATTTTTTTTTTCTGGTAAAATATGCCACTTTACAGTGTCTGGGTAGAATACTTTTACTGTTTGTCTGAAATAGTCTGTATCAGAAGGATGCTGCAAATATCTGTAGAAGCTCCATGAAACCACACCATGTTATTTCTTACAGAACAGGCAGATTTCTTGAATCCTATAAATCTCTTTAATAGCTGTGGATATTCAAAGGCAAGTGTGATAGCAAGACAGATCTAAGGCTGGCAAGCTCACCAGTGCCCTCCTGGATCAGCACTGGATACCTGTACTTTCAGGGACAGCTCAATACACCCAAACACTTTGGATGTTTAAGAAAATCTATGTTTTTCTGCCAAAAGCATGTTTAATAACTCTTGCGCCAGTCCTTTAAAACACAATAACCTTCAATAAGAGCTGAGTGGGCCTGAGAGTTTCTCAAAACCACTTTGGGAGTAAAAGAGGTTGCCTAGAAAGTCCCATCTGCTCTGCTCCTTATCAACCACCCTTAGCTGTGGCCTCTGTGGTGTCCCTCTCTCAAACCCTCTGTTCTGGCCCTTTCTCCTTTTTAAGTTTTTATTCTTTTAGTTAAACAAAAGCTCTGAACTGCTTTTCTCTTGCAGAGGGGAGAGACTAAACTTTTCTGCATGTCCTGCTGTATGGGACTGTAGCTGTAGCAATAATCATAGTTTTACATTGAGGGAAGTTTCCAAAACCTTAAAAATATTTTAAAATAGTCCCTGGGCATCTTCAACTCACTCTGGCTCTCATGGTGAGGTGGATTCCTGGTAACACAAGTACTGAGAAACATGACTGGCATGCTGTGGCACAAATAGTGTTGGAGACTTGGATTTCTGGGTCCACCCAACCCACACTGCTTGTGGTTCTTTAACTACACACTTTTAGTGTTCGTGCACATGTGTCATAAAGCAGTGAAGTATCTTAAATAAACTGAAAAAATATTTTGAGATGTTTTTTCTGCACTCATCATAAAAGCTGCTTCTCATTGTCTGGTCTGTACACAGATTTTTATTCCTTTTCTTTACTTGGCCACCCCCGTCACTGATTGGTGATGACCAGGGATTTGACTCAAATGCTGAATTCTCTATATCAATTCAAAAATCCCATTGGCAATGATAAACTGGCTGCATTTGTGTCCAGAAGATATGTTACCATGTGGAAATGTGCATTGTCACTCTGACCGGCATAAAATAAGCTTATGAAACTTTAATGCAAGCCCATTGTTCAGAGGAAAATCCCTTTACTTGCACTGGGATGCCGAAATGACACAGCTATTATTTTATATAGTCACCTTCTTTCTCCTTTGCCTGATAGAATTGTTGAAATCCTGGCTCTGTCCTTTATTCACTGATTCTACTAGTAAATCTTGTGTGACAGGAAAAACACCTAAACATGTTATGTTTGTGTAGGGAATGAGAAAGTTGTTTTCTTTTTGTTGGTGTTTTGTAGCTAGAGAAACGTATTTCCTGTCACAACTTTCCAAGGAAAAACACGTTTCCATTATTTCCTTATAATTTTTATTATTTGAACTGTTTGCACTTTTAAATGCTTAAAGGGCAGTTGGAGATCTTTGATTCTCAGGGCTGCACTTTCTACACGTTACATGAATCTGAGACTTAGTCATGTTGATAGAAAAATATATTCTGAAATATAGATGTATTTTTGCAGCAAGGCTTTAAGTTAGAGACTATGCATTCAAGTGTTAAAGATACTTCATTTTAAAGACATATTTCATATATCTCTGAAACGCTTTTCTTGTATCTGAAAGTGTCACCACAGTCAAAATGAATGCAATTTAAATTCTGGAGTACTTAATGTCATTACATAAATAGAAACTTCCAAACATGATTGTGTTTATATTGATTCCATTTTTCTGAGGATTGCATTCACTGCATTAAAACTTTACAGAAGAAATCAATCTTTTTTTTCACTTACAGAGAGTCTTTTTTTAAGGACTCTGCAATGTGACATTAAGAAAAGGTGTAGTTTCTTGGATGCTTTGTAAAAGCTGATTTTTTTCCTCTTTTCACAAAAATCGCTTGGGAAGGGCAAGAGTTAAATCAAGATACTGATTTTTTTAAAAATACAGGACAGACTGAAAACCATCCCCTTGTGCTGTCCCCATCCCTTGTGTGTACCAAACCCCTTCTTCCCTGCAGTTCACAAATCCAGGAAAGCACACTACTGAGTCCATACTGGTACACATACGTGCTTTGCTCTTATTTCTAGTGATGTATCTCATAACTTAGACATGAATTTGAGCTTTATAACTAGCCCATTAGGGGGGAAAGGAGCATTTCATGTAGCTATTCACTCCTCCAAATGCATGGTGACACTGTGGAATTTGCATAGCAAACTGATCAGGGGTATTTTGCAACAGATTTATCTATTCCTATCTCATCCCCTCCACTCCACTTTGATTTCTTCTCTGGGGCATTTCGTCTGTTCAGAGCTAAAGAAGTGCGTAATTTTAGAAAAAAGGGGCCTTTGTGAGAAACTGCATTTCTGAGCCATATATCAGACAAGATGCTGCTGTCAGCCCTTGTCATTAGATAGTAGGAGCATCAGCACAAAACATAAGGCTTTGTACCCCTCGACCTGGGTGTTAAGAAGTCTTTATACAAGAATTAAGCTTCTGCTGCAGTGAGTGGAGCTGATGTCTGCATTCCCATTTATTCAAAAGTGGCCTTCTTGTGATGCTCACATCCTTGGGGAGGGCAGGTGAGAGTCACCAGCATCTCTTCTCCTGTCTTTAGCATTGGATTATCGATATCCTTGGGAAAAAAACCGTAAATGCCACATAAATCATTTCAGATGAAGTTCAGTCCAGTTGCAGTAAGAAGCCTGATGACTTTGCTCTGACCTTTGGTAGTCTCAAATGTGTATATATTTCTATTAAAATAAAAGGATGCCCATATAGGCTTTTGGCTGCTTAACATATATTTCCTATTTCCATAGAACTAAAGTATTAAAAGGTCTCTACTCTATTTTTCAAATAAATTGAATTGTCCTTTTTTTTTCTTTTTTGTCCTTTAGGCTGAAAGCTCATTAATAATAACCATCAGCACTGAGATTTCTTAACTCACCTTGACTGAGAACAAGAAACTACACAGTTGTTAGAAGGTCTGTAAAAAATGATGTGAATTTACCAAAAAATTCTTTTTCTATACTTTACAAAATTGGATTACTGTTCCCTTTGGATGAAATCTTTCAAATATATAAAATATTATCTCAATAGTTCATGATGTAATTTGGTATCAAAATAACAGAAATGAGTGAATGTCTTCCTGGGAATTACTCTTCTAGAACTCAGTAACTCACAGCTACAAGATCAGACTTTACATTTTCTTTTTAATCATGACCTACTTGCACCTTTAGCTTAGATGCTGCAAAATGTATCTTTCTGCATCTTGTTCAATTACTTTCTTAAACTATTATCCTAAATTATCGATGCTATCAGCATCTTGCTTTATTTAGAAACCCACTCTTTTCTGTGATTTTTAACATGCTGTGTCTTCTGTCACTTGCTTTGCCACTTCCACTGTTCTGCTTCCCATATATAAAGTTTCCAGTGCTAAAATTACATATCTTCAGTTGATTGCCATTCAACACTTACCCACATCTAAACTTTAATAATATCCCTTAGGTGCAAGAATGTTCTTTGATAGGATGAAGCCTTGTTCTTCCATCCTGTACCACAACAGGGCCTGATACAACAGCTTCTGTCATTTTATGAAATAGACTGGATGAGTTTGGTGAGATCTCCTTCCCTCAAGATGCACTAAGGTCTATTTTACTGAGTACCCAGACAGCTGCCTTTTGTATTTGTTTGTGGTGTCTACTGTGTATGTGCATCTTGTCTGATTTGTTGTAGGTAGCCCTGATGCCCTGAAGATTAAGGAAGAAACCTCCTCCATGCCATGAGGCATCAAAGCTTTCTGCTGTGCTTTAGCAGCCTGTCCTCTGCCATCTGGCATTGCTGGCCACAAGGTGACCTGCTTTACATTCACTAGGTCAGAGCTAGCAGAGATTCTCTGTTTCAGACATAACATGTTTTGGGATATTCAGAGGCAACCACCTGCATCTTCAGTATCAAGGTGTGAGTGATAACGTGGTAATACCTGCCTTCTGTCTAGTCATTATAAACATTAATATTTAGCTTCCTTACGTGTGGGGATTTCATTTCCTGAGAAATATTCCAGTACTGAGTGACTAAATGGGTGTGACTGCAGGACGATGCTGCCACACCACTCCCCAAAGCCTAACCCTTGGCAAAACCCCTTTGCTAACAGGAGCATCTTGCTGAATGGCAATTGTGTCTGCAGATACAAGGGACATTTTAACCAAGGGGGCTTGATGGGGTTTTCTCTTTCCTTGGCTGTTTTCACTCAGAGATACTGCAGCTCTTGGATTCCCTGACCATCTCCAGGGACTTGGACTGTCCTAGGGCGTGTTGAGGTTCTTCTCTGAGACTGGACCTTCATCAAATGTGGGAATGTGCAGCCCTCCAGCCCTTTGTTGGTACAGAGTCTGTTCCTGCTGCAGCTTCCCTGGTTCTGAGCCCATGCTGCTGAGCTTGGTCTTATTGAATGCTCCAGCATCTTCAGCAGGTGAGGAGAACAACTTATCAATAATGCACATTAATGGTGCTCTTAGCCCAGGCAGGTCTAACCAGCATGTTCATTAAACAGCTCTGAGGTTTTCTAGGAGTCATTAAAATTTCTCCCTGATTAATAGTGGAAGTTGGAGCTTAAGGGGACTCCTCTAGAGAACAGAGCTGCTTTTTCTGAAGTACATGAAGGTCATCAGGCTTCTGATCCAGAGTTTCACAGAATGGTAGGAATTGATTCCAGGGGACTCTTCAGCTCTTGTGTTTGGAAGGTTAGAATGTTGCCTCTGTTATTGATAAAAAAAAGGTGTCTTAAGGACATGAAAAACATATTAAAATCTCACAACCTAAATTCAACTAATTTGTGAAACTCTTGTAGAATAATCTTGAGTCCTTTTGTGAATTTAAATGTTTTTGCAGTACTGTGTGCTTATTTTCTGTACCGTGTGGCTTGAGATCAGAAGTGCTGAGTTTTGTGTAACTGGGACTCATTATTCCCTTCTCTCTCTCTATGAGGAATCAGAATGAGGAAGCTGAGATGGTTGTGGTGCTTTCCCCCACCCATCCTATAACTCCTTTACTTCTGTTGATGTCAGCTATTTCACCAGCTGCAACAAAACCTTTCTGATGGTAGTGCAAGTGGCTTTATTCCTTTGGCACACCTGCCATTACAGGCCTTTAGGACATGTCTGGGAAGATGAAGAAAAGCACACTTGGAGAACTAGTGTAAAAGAAACTCTTGTGCAGAAGTTCACAAGGTCTTGGAGGCTCATAACCAACGTGTCAAATTTTAGAAAGCATTTGCTGCTCTCCTACCAAAAAAGCTAAACCAAACACGTTGATTAGACAGCAGTGTGCTATTCCAGCATGGTTCCCAATCCAAAGGGACAATTAGTGAATGCTGTGTACTGCACCCTAATCATTCTGGGAGGGGGGTTATATGCTGGTAACCCTGTCACGTCCAGAGAAGGATAATTCCTTCAGAAGTCTGCGAGTACCACAATCCTCATTTGAGGCTATCTGGGGTGATGGTGCTTAATTAGCAAACCAAAAAAAAAGCTGGTAAGTCTGAGACAAAGTTGAGACCATTTCCTTTAAGAGACCTTATGGCTTGCAAATCTTGCAAGTGTTTAGGGACAGTTAGAGTATTTTTCATCAGAACAGTACGTCTGCTTTTAATGAAATTACTTTCATTTATGTATGTGCATAAGTGTCTGAACGATCTGAAGGTCTTGGGGACTGCATGTACAGGAGAATGCTTGCATCAGCATCTAGTCTCCATATAAAACTTGTGCTATAAAGAGTGCCAAACAAGATCTATAGTGTTTGCTTTGGGTGGGTTCCAGTTCCTGTTCTACTCTGAGAACAAGATTACAAGAAAGGGAGGGGATTGCATAGCAAATTAGCCCTTGAAATGCAGTGATTTGTAAGTCACTTTACTGCCAGGCAATTGTAATAAAAACGCTTAGTCCTTTTAAACTATTTGTACCTAGGGATTCGAGGTGCAAGATGCATGTGATTTGTAGTACATCTGACAAAACTAAGTTCAATCTACTTGGCCTTTCCTGTAAGAGAGTTCTTCACAGAGCACTTTGTTTTAGTAACAAAAATCCAAGTCACAATGATGACTAAGTAAACCTCATCCACTTTCTCTGATACTTCATCATATTTTATCATGGCACAAAATAAGTGTTCACTGCTTATTTATTTTTGGCTATGGAAAGAGATATTTAATGTCTTGGAGAAGTTTTAAAAAAATCATTTGAGACTGAAATTATGAATTTGTTAGGAGATTCTTTTGGGTTTTATATACATACCTACTGGGTATGATATTTCATTTAACTTATAAACCAGAGTAAATGTTACAGCTGGATTAATATTCTTGCACTTCTGCTGAAACCAACAAACTACCAGTTGTACTTGGGGACAGCAGTGAAAACTGTTTTGAGCAGCACGGATGCTTCTTGTTCTGTGTACAAATAATCCTGTACTACCTTGTGAAAAGTCTGTAGGCAGCAATGGTCCACATCCAGGGGAAACAGAGACAGAAGCTGCCTAAGGGGGCCTGTCAGTGCTCGGGGTTATACCACTGCATGGGAATCCAACCTCTAGTTTTTCAGCCTACTTTTGTGCTGGCTTGCCTCTATAAAGTGCCATAAAAACCTCATGGTGACTTTTTTTTTTTTTTTTTGTCTGGTGACCTGTGAGCCTTGGTTTCATCTTTTCCCAGACTTCCACATGTTGAATTTTGGGTCTATGTGGTTCTAAGTCATCTCTGGGTTGCTCTGAATACAGATTGGCCACAGCCCAGGAATATGCTCAGGTCAGGAATATGCTCAGGTATCTCATGCCTGTGCTTACAGCTAATCTATAGATCTCTGCTTGCATTAGAGGAAGACCAAGGCATATCCAGATATTTGGGAATGCAGCAGTGTAGTCAGAACTTCCTTGCTTGTACCAGAAGTGAAAGGATATGATTTTACCATGTGCTGGTCTCAGGGGAGAAGCATCCTAGTTTTCCTTCAGATGGGGAGTTTCCAAACTTGTCAGGAGCTGTAGGTCATTTGAAAATCTCCATAAGTATCCCAGAAGGCTGCAGTTCTTTACCATCACATGAGACTTCATAGAGGCTGTGTGGCTGCTGCTGCCTGAGCTGTTCTGCCAGCAAGGGCACCCGGGAAAGCTGATTTTGGGAATCAGTTCTGCAGAGATGTCTCCTCTGGTCCATGGCATAGCACACTTCTGTCTTTGACATTGTCTTTTGACAATGGAAGCAGATTCTGACCTTATCTGTAAGTATTGCTACTGCTGAGTGATTGAGATTGATAATAAGAGTCTGACATCTTTTCACGGTTAATTAGTTCGAAATGAGAATAGCTCTTGTATTCACTGCCGACTATCAGAGACAATAATTACAATAGTATTTTGTATGAACAATCCATATCCTGTTCACTTGGGCTGGTGCTGCTACTCAGCTAAATGTTTCAGAAAAGATCATTCCCTTTTCATGATGATCAGTAAAAATAGATTAATGGGAGAGTTCTTTTCAAAGGGTAAAAGGAGGACAGGCTCCTCCGAGCAGCACTTGTCAGATAAGTGCATGTGCTGAGTGGAGAACAGAGCACACAGACTGGGGGTTGCTGCCTTTTAGTTTTGTGGTACGAAGGGTTCCTTTCCACAAGGCATATTGCAGTGCCTCAGCAATTCCTGGGTGAGCCTTGTGTGTGTAATAGACAAAGCCCTTTTTCTCCTAAGAAGGTGAACATTAGACTAGGGCAAATTTCAGGGTAGAAACAAAATTTATTAACTGTGCTAAACAAGACATGTCAGACCCTTTACCTGCAAGGGAAAGGGAAATGTAGCACAAGATATAAAAGAGAAGGATGATGTTTCCTGTACAGTCATATGTGCTTCCTATTACCTAATTACTGAGATATTAAAGCATGCAAATTGTGAACTTCTGTATATGCAGGGATGTACTTATGAAGGAAGATGTTCCTTGGAAAGTCGCAATTAGGATCTGCAGAGCAGTCCATTTTGACCAGTTGCTAGTAAGTGTTCCAATATTGGCATCAAAATAATGTAAATTAGCAAATAATAGTATATTTTCCCTTTCTGAGTTCTCATTTGGTTCCTGGGAGTGGTGGGTCTATTTATAATGCTGTTAAAGGACTCTAAAATGAGGTATTCTAAAAGAACATGTTTGTGTGCCAAGAATTCCTGGTGATGGAAGTAACTTCTGATAGAAATGCCATTTCACACTGAAATAAGGCTCATTATGTAAACAGCACCACAGAGGACCAGCAATTTCAGTTGTCTGTGAAACTGAAATGAAACTGTCAATGTTTTTAATTATTGTCCAGCCTGCCAAAGGTGCGGGCACATGAGTTGGGATCATGCTGACATATTTTTTTGGTCCAACTGTGAATTACATCTGCTGTTTTTTCAACTTCCTTCCCGTCTGCAGACCAAGCTGGGAAACAAAAAGTTTGATATGCACCTTTCAAATAGTTCTGTTCACTTGATAATGATCCTGTGGTTGGATTTGACCCACATTTCAGTTTTAAAAAAAGTAGTTTTGACTCCATCACTGTCAACTGGTAAGTGATGAATGAGCCTTTCAAATGTTAATAACTTAATACATAAATAAATATAAGAAAGTTCAATGTTTTAGTTTTGCTTGTGTTTTTCTTTTTTTAAGTATAGTCTTAAGAGAATTCTCTATTTGTTAGTAACAAGAGTTGGCAAACAGAAAATTTGTCAGAGCTCTATTTTTAGAAGAGATCACTGAAGAACGCTAAAAACCATTTGTTACATGTTAAAATATACCTGTTCACACCAGAGTACCTTTGATATAGAATGAAGGTTTATGTATTTTTCAGAAATATGAGTCTTTTATGAAAAAAAGCCAGGATTCAATGTGATGCACCTGTGTTGGGAGGTAGGAATGGCTTAGAATTTTGCCAGAACCTTGAAAATATGCTCTGAAAACCTGTCCTCTTGTGTCTTTTCCCTATTTGCCAATCTTAACTGGACACAGAAGAGAATCCTTTAAAAATGTTTTATTTCTCAGACTGCAGAGTTTTCTATGTATAATAAAACGATAAAAAACTTCATTAGAAGCTGAACGGAGTTTACATAAGATTTTGTGTCTGTTAATCAGGTTAGGATATTTTTAAGCATGACAGCAGTTCATTGTATCAAGTAGCAATTTCTCTGTAGCCTTTTCAGTGAGGTGTCTGATACCATTCCTGAATACTAGAATTAAAAATATCAACTGGTGGAGATAAGCAGCCCTTTTTCTGCAACTTCAGTTCCTTTTATGCTGGGAACAGCTGAAGATTTCTGCTAAACTTTTAGTTTTGGTCATTCGTATTTAGATTTCCATTTCTAGAGCGAGGGAAGTTCTAGTTTTATCCACCTCAGGTAGTGCTGTATTCACACAGCAAATACATTCAACTGGATGTGATATTGCTGTTGATTGTGCTGTCTTGGAGAGGAGCCTCAGTGTGCTCAACTTGGATTGGATTAAAAGGTTAGCATAAATTGCTCTTCAGCTTATTGGATCCAAAGTAATTCTATGGCAAACACTCTGGCCAGTGACACATCCTCTTTAAATGCAGCTGGACGTTTGTCTTGAACACCAGTCTGCTTTCCTGAGACCTGGCTAATTTCTGAAAATGAGATCCTCCAGAATTTCTCACTCCCTTTCACAATGAAAAGGAGAGATGGCTGGGGGGATGGGGTTTTAAAAGCCTCTTACAGTATCATCTACAGCTGTACCAACTCAAACTCATAATGCACAAATCACATGAGCCTCAGGTGAACCTGTTTATCTCACTTGGCTGTTCTGCATCCCCTCAGCTAGCACCCTTCATAATGAGCTGCCTAGATTTCCATAGTGATTTGCATCCTGACTACCTGTAAGTAGTGAGGTCAATCTTTTCTTTTTTGTATGCTTTATCTTTTAGCTGGATATATTATTGGTGCCTGCCTGTAAATGCAAACCCACAGAGATGCATCTCTGGAGGGCCAATTCAGAATTGTAGGGCAACGTACATCTTCCTTTGTAGTTACTATTGGACATGGAAGGTTTTCAAAAGTATTCTTTCTAACACAATTTAGAAATCAATAGAAAGGAAAAGTTCATTTCTTAGCTAGTGTCTGAAGAAATAAGAATTGGGGGACAATGTGGCATAAGGCACTTAGAGGCAGAGACATAAAATTACACTGCATCTGCCTCATAGTTCATTTTCAAGCATGGAGAGAGTCAGTTCACTGTGTGTCCCCTGTGAACAATGCAGGGGAAGCCAATTGGTGTGTCAGTGTGGGACTGATTGCTCTCTGAGAAACCCCCAGTGATGCAGAGGGAGTGCAGAGCACGTACAGCACTGCCTTTGGGCTGAGCTCGACCCTTTCTTTGTGCAAGTCTGATGCTGGAAAGTCTCAAGAAGCATCACTGTGTTTAGATTGGGAAATTCATCTCATGGCTCCCCTCAATGCTGACCTACTGACTGTCACTGGCAGGAACAAGGTGACTGCCTTTATTGCAGGCAAATATGGAATGGCATCAACAGTAACTACTTGGTGTGTTGATCACCCCAGAAAGGGGTAGTGGGTCTGACACCTGCTGAGCTCCCACCTGCCAAGTGGGTCCACACCTGAACTGGGGGATACTTACTTGTGTGGAGCTAAAACTTCCAAAATCAGAACTGCAGAGGGTTCACCTGTGGTTATTTTCAGAGAGGGTTGAAAATGGGATGTGACTTACTGTGCATGACAAACAGCATTGCTTTGTAGAAACAATATACTTTGCAGGAATCCAAGCCACCTCAAGGTCTTTGGGAGATTAAAGAGATTTGCAAGATTTTTAGTGCAAAATTATTCTAATTGCTTAGTGTTTCAAAACCTAATTATTAATCACTAGTAAACAGTGTTTTCAAATGCACTGAAAATCCTCTGGCTTATGGAAAGGTGTAAAGCCTTCCCTCCATTTCTTGTATGCCTATAGGTAAGAGAGGATTCAGTGGTTCTGGGGCAGGTTGGCTGCATTTCTGGTTGAGGGTGCTGCAGTTCCCTAAATCTCTCTTGCTTTGGCCTTCTCTGCCTCTGCTTGAAGCATCGCTCTCAGATCTTACAGTGCCATTCTTATTGGGTGGACTCTTTACAGCAACACTTTCCATCCTGTACTTTAGGCTGGAGACTTGTGGTGTTCCTTGCCCTCATCTCTGGGGCGATGGCTGTGCTGCCCCTCTCTAGGGACAAGGATGCAGGTAGGCAGGGAAAAACCTGTCCTGATGCACTACTCTTTATTCCAGACAATTAGGAGGAACCTATCTCAGAACCAGTAAGCAGTGCACAGGTATATTTAGGTGCCAGAATGCTGTCCTTATCTTCACTGAGAATGAACAATTTTAATGTCTTTGCTGCAAGTCTGCTTTGGGATTTTGATCCTCATTTTTCAATTCAGACATGAGAGAATCACCTTCCCAAGTCCTGTTGGAATTGAAACCCCCTGGAATCAATTTAAAGTCAAAGCTTCCCCTTGTTAAGGGAAGAAGGGCATAAATTCCAGACTTGTTCCCTGCTTTCTGTCAGTATGTAGGATTAATGTCACTTTTCAGTGACATTAATTACTAGAGAGTTAAGAACGCAGACAGCTGTGCACCAACCATGATAGAAAATGCATTTCAAAAGTGAATACAGTACTTCTTGACTCTTCCATAACTGAGAATATATTAGCCATAGTGGAAGTCCCTGTCCTTTTTAGCCAGCAGGTATATTAATGAATGACAGGAATAAGTGTACTTATTGAAAATTCATCTAGGGTTTTTTTATGGAATAATTCTGCAAAGTCTAGCTGCCACCACATCACAAATATGATTGTGTTGGAGCCCAGTTTTACACTGATTTGTAGTTTCCAGCTCGCTATGTCCTACAATTGTAAAGAGTACTATATGCTGGCCTCCCCACAGTACTCATATAAGACTTATGCCTGGATCCCCTGCCAACAAAAGTACCCCAGCAACCTTTCTTGGCAGGTGCAGATCTGTATTTCCTCCATCACTCCTCACAAAGGCAAAGTCAGTACTTATCCCCTTGGCAATAAAGGGACTTAAGTAATGAGATGATAGAAAACATGGCAAGGACTTCACTCTGGAGGCATGTCTGAGCCAAGAGGGTTGATTGTGGACTTTAGTGCTTCAGAGCAGGTTTGCATAAAGCACCTGCTAAGCAATTTTTAACGTATGTATAGAAAATTGTTGGAAAAATATTAATCTGAAAGTTATGGCAGCTCTGGATGGAGATGACCTGGATGTTCAGCACAGGACTCCCATCGCTTTCATTCCTGGCAGGTGTTCTGGCTTCTGCTGCTGCTTGAAAAGGCTGTGTATCTTTTACAAGTCTTGTTTCCTGCAAACCCCATGCAGATGTCTTGGTTACCATAAGAAATCTCCTCCAGCACTGGACAAGTGCTGACACTTGAATTTTGCCCACAGTTTGATACAGGTGTATGGAAAGGGTTGCTGGAGCTGGTGGGCTCTTTGCCTTAGCTTTGGAGGCTGTTGGTGGCACAGATTAGGTGGTATCATTGTCACTTGCTAAAAGGACTTGGATTAGATTGTTGCTTGCTAATATGCTTAAATCCTGTGTCTAGATCATACTGCCAGGGTCTGAAATCTGCTCCCAGGTTGCAAGGTTCTGCCTCTATCACAACAAATCTCCCTTCTGCTCATCTCCACCTCTTGTTTCACTGCACTGTATCTCTTGAACTTTGTATCTGGTGCCTTTGTTGGTGACATGTTGTTCATTTGGATGCCTCTGTCAGATTTTCAGCTGTGAAACCTCTGCCCATTTTCTTGTGTTTTGGAAGCTCTGTGCAGTTTTGTGCCTCCTTTGATTTCGTGAAAGGGCACTGGGGGGATTGCTGAGTGGTCCTTAGCCATGCCTTTCCTCTGGGGAGGAAATCCTGCACTGCAGACCTCTCTGGCACTCTACCTCTGATATTGGGTGGGTTCCTGACAATTGCTATGGTGCTGCAGCATCACCAAACCAGGTTGCTGCTGTCCCTGCAGGGGTCCAAAGCCATGTTCAGCACCAAAAACCTTAGTGACAGCATGGTGGAGGTGCGAGCATGCCATTTGTTATATAAGCCTGTTGCTGACCTATTGTAGAATCCCCAGCTTTGGTGTTGGAGTTTGTGCAGAATTACACTGGTCACAGTTTCTGTGTTAGCAGCTCTGCTCTGAGTGTAACCCAGAGCAAGATGGAATTGGGCTTTCCTGGCAAAAGTTGTCTTCCCATACGACTCAGCCTAGGAGGCCAAGCTCTTTGCATGCCACTGTCCTGGTTTCAGCTGGGATAGAGTTCTTCTTAGTACCTGGTACGTATGAGAATATGTATTCAATATGAGAATAATGCTGATAACACACTCATGTTTTGGTTGTTGCTAGCTAGTCCTTACCCTAACCTTCTTTCAATTGTTAAACTGTTCTTATCTCAAGCCACCAGATTTTTTTAGGGTTCTTTTTTACCTGGTGCTCCTTCCCATCCCACTGAGGTAGGGAGCAAGTGAGCAGCTGTGTGGTACTTAGTTGCTGGCTGAGGTTAAATCACAACAACCACTTGCAGTTTTGCTTCTCTGAAAAGGCAGTGATTGCTGTGAAACCACCAGCCATGCTGCTTGACTGAGCCCATCTGCAGCACTACCAGAGATAAGGTTTTATCCTTAAATTGCTACAGAAAATGTTGGTAGAAGCCATCCATTTTTAGAAAAGCTAGGCAGGAATCTACCTTAGAACAATAAATCAAGGTGCCAAGTGCCAAACTACTCTGAGGGTGTGTATATCTTAGAACAGAATAAGTAGTCATTAAGTAGAAATATTTTTTTATATTAGCTAGGACAGAACTAGCACTTTCCTGTCCAAAATTCTTGCAGACCACCTGGCTGCAAGGGAAGCAGGGTCAGGGAGGTATCTGTGCCAGCTGCCCAGCAGCAAGTGGACAGCCTTGATAATCACCTCCATCATCCCAGCTCTGTGGTCCCCAGACAAGTTTACTGGTCCCACCATTCCTGGCTTCATCTCAAGAAGAATGTAGGATTTGAAAATTTGAGCAGATCAGTGTTGATAATACACATTCCTCTGCACAGGTGAAAACGCAATTATGAATAAATCTGGACACTGACTGTGACATTAATAACTGAAGAGAAAATAGAGTGAGCTGGTTAGTTTGTTCATTAGGCTTTGTCAGATAATTTTCAGTAAGGAAGTTGAGGAAGAAGCTTTAAAAAGATGAGTTCAAATCGTAGCAACTATCTGGAAAGTGAGGAGATCAAGGTTGTTATTTGAACGGCATTTGCAGTGACTATATTTGTGATATGGAAAATTTGTCAGTCTTACACATGTGTCTGGAATCCTGTCTATAACAGTGATAACAATTTTCAAGCTGAAGAATTCCTGAAATTCGTATGTATCAGAAAGATTAGGTTTTTAGTTCTGACTGCTTCCTGGCATCATTCTTTCTTGTTCAAAAGTTATTTGTCTCCAAATTAGGTGCTGCTGCTCCTGTTACCTTCAAATGTGAAGGTTTATCAGATTGGATGTCCAAAGATTCTGTGCTGCACTGAAAATGTTCCTGTACAAAATCCCAAGACAAAGTATTTCTGATTAGGAAAGTTATACATCCTTGTTATCTAATCCTTCAAACTAAATAGCTTCAGCTAAAACCTGTTCTTTAATAGCAGAAAACAGGATGGTCTGGGCATAAATGGAATTAGAAAGTCACCTACTGCATCAGTGTAAATTCACCTACTATACATCATGGATCGAGTGCTCTGAAATATCACCCCTGAGAATGACTGAGCTGAAGTCACTGAGCCAAATTCATTCTGGGTACAGCATCACATTAGGCTACTCTCATTGCTAATGTAGCTGTGAATTTGGCCCAAACTGAAATTCCTATAAATCAGAAGGAACAGAAAGGACAGATGCTGTATCTTGAAAGATATATTCCTCTGGAAACTGTAGCTCCCTCTCCTGCCTTTTCATCCCAAGGAAGCAGATGGTTTCTCGCTCACCCAGCTCTGGTGAAAGCACAACGGGTAAAAATAAAAGCAGAGGGCTGGATTCCTTCCTTAGTTGATCTGCATGTGGTCCCATGAACCCTGGTGGGAATGCAGAAAATGGAAATAAGTGTGAAGCACAACCCAGAGACCTACAAGAGAATTTGTCTAACATTTACTCCTAGAAGAGTGAGGAAATATGCATGTGCTCAAAAAGAGAGACGAATGCACCCTGCTCTTCTCCCAGCTCTGGCAGACTGCTGGCCATGGGGAACAGTCTTCAGGAAGCCGTGATTCTCTAAGTCCTGTTCTTACTCCTCCCCATGAGTAAGCAGGAAGCTCCCTAGGTCAGATTTCAATTAATGAGAGGTTTAATCAACTTTTGTTTGGTGCTTTGATTGAATGCTTGTATTCTGGTATTTGTGTACATTCAGTTTATAGAACAACAGGGAGGAAAGGTCTGTTTAGTCAAAAGCCAAGCCAGCAAAGAAGGTCCCTTCTTCCTCATGTCCTTCATTTCTCACAAGAAATATGAAGAGCATTCAGTAACTGATAGTTCAATGACAAACAATGCTGAAGTGACCCACTTCATTTTTCTAGAAGTAGGACATAAAGATCTAAGAAAGCTTTCCTAAATGCTTTTTGTGAGGAAATAAATTTCTTTTTAATTTTGGGGTTGTTTTGTTATGCTTCAACGAGAGCAGAAGTAAACACAAACACGTTATCATACATGATAATAACAACAACAATAATAATAATGATGCAATGATTCAAGTAAACTGCTGCTCAGTAGGTTTTTGCTTTCCTGTTCTTCCCCAAAGCTAAACTGATGAATTTGTTCACAGCGAAGTGGGGCACATTATTCATGTCATCCTGTGTCACATCATGTATAATCAGGTGTGACAGCTGAAGGTAACGCATCAATTAGGACAAGGCAGGAGCAGAGATATGTTGATGAAACAGGGAACACACATCCTATTTCAGCATGACTGACTGGTGTTTGGGGATGACAAGAAGGCTATTTTGAAACTTCAGGGCTGAATCTGGAGATCTTGCGCTCTTATTTAGATAGTCTTTCAGCCCTTCTGTCTGTAAGTGTACTAATTGACATACCCTAATACTTAGACACTTACTGACGTATGATTAAAGTCTTTTAATTATCCAATCTGTCATCAGTTCTCTTCTAAGTGCACTTGGTCACGTGCAGGTGAGAGGAGTGGGATGGGCCTGAAGGCTGATAAAGGGAGGTGATTTGAGGTTCAGTGCAGGCATGAAATGGGAGTTTGTGTGAGTCTTCATGCTTCTGTTGATCCAAAAAGGATCCAATTTGTTCGGAGCAGCTGGTGACAGTTTGTGATATAGTGCCTTGATTTTATCCTTTTATTAGTTGGTTGTAGTGAACAAAATGTTAAATCAATAGGTTATTGCTTCCAGCAGGTCAAAGTTTTTTTGTATGGCTTTTGTAAGTTATTAATATGTGGAGCCTTGCATTAAGAGTGAAGCATGAGCCATCCTTTGGAAGACAGGGTGTAAGCCTGGAGAGATTAGGGATCAAGCAAAACCCATCGATCTGTAGGAGTGAGGGTTTTCTAGAAAAAGAAGCTAAATTCCATCTGAGATATGGAGAAATAGGCCAGGGTAAGGACTGGGGAGGAAATGCTTGAATGATGTAGAAGCACAGGGGCTCTGCATCTGCAGAGATGGTTGAGTGCTCTCTGGGAACAGCATCCAACCTTCTCACTCCACCACTCCCTTGGGAAGTGCTGTCACTTTCAGAGAAAGTGGGAAGTCCTTCAGTATGTGAAAGCAAGGACTCCTGCTCCAATCCACAAGCTCCCTTAAGCCCTGCTGGTGCTTGGAGTGTTTGCTGCTGAGACAGCTGTCACAGCTGGATGCAGCACATTGTCACTCTGACACAGCAACAGATGTGAGATGAATGTGTGAATAGAGCCAGAGTCTTTGCTTCCATGTCCCCATGAAGTATGTCCAGAAAGCTCTCAGTAAGTCAGCACCTGCACAAGGTCACATGTAACTACAGTCTTTCAAACAGAAGTTTTGCAAGCCTTTTCCTAAGAGCTTCTGGCAGGGGAGTTTCCACAGGGTCCCTAAAGGAGCTTAGTTGTAATTAATCTGAGAGATCTTAATATCTGACCTCATCTTGCATTTTTACAAATATAGAAACTAGCCATTTGGAAGGGATTGGTATGCATGCTGGAGAACAGACCGAGAAATCAAGCTCATCAAGACAAATTGCCCTGCTCTGGGACCAGGGGATGCAGTTTAGCAGGATGCCACACACTGCACCTGGCAGCAACCCTTGACTGTGCCAATGTCAGCTGGTGGGCAGCAGGGACAGAAACAGGGTGGGATGAGCAGAGTGGGTGGCAGCTACATGGGAGCCTGGGTGCCTCACTGCTCTGAAAAATGCAAGCACTGTGCTGGATGGATAAATAGAAAAGTAACCTAGAAGATAACAGATACACTCCAGATGTGTGTACTGTGCTTCAGGATAGTTGGGAGCAAACTGAAAACATCTGGAAGTAGTGTGAACTCACTTATGTCTGGGAATTATGATTGTCAGCGGAAGATGAACACACTGGACTTGTTTGGCATCAAGAACTGGAACTGAGTGGTGTGACCATTGTGCTGCTCTGCAGAGGGTCATGCTTGCCTCTATTCCTTATAAAGAAGTCTTCTCTTGAGACAAGGAAGATAAGAGTTTGGATGCTGGATGAAGTTGAGGGAGCAATAGTAAAGCATCAGAATTTATTGGCCAGGAAATGTACAGCCTTCATTGGTGAAGGTTAAGTCAAACAAACACCTCTGGAAAGACACATGATTCCTGGGGAAGGGGGCAGTCCTTGACCCTCTGAGCGGTGCCTTCCAGCCTGAATACTGTGTGCTCTCTCTATCAAGGAAGAGCTTTTTAGCACCTCCTCTTCCCAGTTGTCTTCTCCCCTGGCACAAGGCCCATGATTTTGAGTCTTCCTAATAAGTTCAGGTTTTTTATTTTTCTGGCTGTTTCCTCTGAACTCTTTTCCATTGGTTCTGGGGTTTTTTTGCTGAGCAGAGCGAAATGGAAGCTTTAAACACCTGTTTTCTCTCTGCATCTTGGCATGCTTGTCTGTTTTTTTAAGCAGTAGTGTAACATCCCTTTGTGTTGATCCTGTGGTCTATACATACTCAATATAAAATACAAATTGAAAAAAAGTAAACAGTGTGCAAAAAGAGTTTTATTTGGGTTTTATGTGTGTGCAGTTGTAAGTTGCAATTTTTTTTTTTTTTAAATGCAGCAGATGGTTTCTATGCAGGATTATGTCTAGATAGCAAAGTAATTATACTGTATATGTCAACTTTCCTCCTGGGTATATTTATAGAGATATTTCTGAAGCAGAATGCCTCCAGTCAGAATATTTAAAACAAACCAAGCATCTTAATTGAGAACGAAACAGTAGGGTTTGTGGACTCATGTGTGCATGCAAATACACATACAGAGTGTTTTGATAAGAGTTCGTATCTCAGGGCTATATTCGCTTTGATGGACTATCCTCTTGTTTGGCAGTAGTCAGATAAACCAGAAATTAAATAAAATTGCAGTATATGAAATATTCCAGTACTGGTGTTGAAGGTTTTATTAGATTCATAGTCCATTTAAAAATCAGTAGAAAACCTCAGGCATTTGCCGATCAAATGAACTTGTGAGTGTCACTGCTTTTGCTTTTCTCCTTGGAGAATGATGGGGACAAGCAAAGGCCAGGGCAATTTCTAAATCCTTTGGAGACCTAAATTTATATTGTAATTCAGAGCTTAGTGGCTGAGGAGAGCAGGTAGAAAACTATTTTTCTCAGGGTTTTGGCTAGAGGAAGCCAGATACAGAAGAGCAATGGAAGACTTGCTCCCAGTCTTTTGGGAAACACGTGTTTGAAGGTACTGCAAGTGTATTAATTGGTAGACTTTAACACCAGGCTCAGTAATTATTGCTATGTGAAAACTGTTTTGGTTTTTTCCCCCCCCCTTTTCTTCCTCTGCTGAGTCACAGAAACTGGCTGTGTTGGTTGTTAGATTACATGCAATTTTCTAAGACAGTTTTTCTGCACTTCTACGAGTCACTGCTTGGTATTTGTTTTTCTGTAAGTTTTTCTTTGGGCGTCTTGCTGTGAAGAAGCAGTCTCTACCTCTCAAATGCTTCCTGGCTATTTCCACGTTGTGGTGGTTTTTCTTTTTTTTCTTTTCTGTTCCATCTTTTAAAATTGTGAACTTTTGATATATGTGCAGCGTTCCAAAAGAAGTTTCACTGCTGTGATGCAGGAGCTATAACTGAATGTACCTCATGGGCTTCCTTTAGAAATTGTCTTTCTTCCTCAAGAAAGAAACTTCAGGCTGGTAGTTCTGTGCCAGCCTCTTCCCTGGTGTCCAGATCCAGCCTCCAGCTGTCTGTCTTGGAGAGAGGCAATGTGTGGTGACGAGTAGGTCTGCCCGGTGGGCGGTGCTAATGATTTCAGTGCCGTCTCATATTTGCTCAGGGTTTGGAAAGAAAGTGAGATGGGAAAAAGAAAACTTTCAGCGCTGGCGATGCAAGTATTTCTGGAAACTCGCTGGGAGTTGAGGTGTCCTCAAGATTCTGCTGCAGCTTTGGCACAGGTGTGTGCCTCTTTTAAGAAAGATGAAACCTTTTCAAAATACTTCGCTTGATTGTTGTTGCTAAAGAAAAGCGCTTTTTCCATAAATGTCGTTGTAATTTTCAATTAATTTCATGTGGCACTGCCTGAGTAATAAAGTTATTAAATATTGACTGATTCTCTACTTTCCCACTGCTCTCAGTATATCTAGGAAGGGTTTCCCAGAGGAGCTTTTGACAGGCTTTAAACAATCAACCATGACAGTGTGGAGGAAAAAGTATTGTTTAGCTTGCTAATCTCTTGGCTCTTGTGTTTTCAAGGCGATTTTACTGCTTTTATCAATGTGTCCTAGTTCCTGTTTCCCTTTATAACCATTGTGCTAGCTGTGGATGTTGACAGGCTTTGGTCCCTCCTGGCTGGATTGTCTGCCTTAAAAGCCCCGAGACATCTCGTTCCCCAGACAATACTCCTGCAGAGAGGTCCCTGCCAGTTTCCCAGGGCCATCCATATGTATGTATGTTTTTGGGTTTTTTTCCATTATTTTGGTTGGCTGATACTTTTCACGTTCCCATTCTCCTCCTCTTAACACAAATCTGCCCACATTTCCTTGGGGGTTTGCCTGACTTCTGTGGGAGGATTTGAATATTAGTTCTTCATCTTTTCTATGTCCCTCTATTTTTGTTACTTTCCCCTACTCATTGATTTATGACATATATGGAGGCCAAGATTCAGTAAAGGACACAAGTCATATAAAAAGAATGCAAGAAGTTAATCATGTTATTTTTACCTGTCTAATATCCTGATAAAAATTCAGATACCACTCTGAGTGATTGCAAGTGGAGGTATCTGCCTGATCTTTGCAAAAGGTTGCTACATTTTAGTGGAAATAATTATCTTCTGCACAGTTGTGGTGATAATTGTGCTATTACAATGAGTGTAATTTTCTTGAAGTTATTATGCTTAGCAACAGACCTGTTTTCTTTGTTTTTCTAGATTTGGCTGATTCACATTGATCTATTTTTCTTCCAGGGATTAACTTTGGGTGGAAAAAAAAATAAAAATCCAACTTCAGATGTTCTACAAATCATACAGTCAACGTATCTGTGTGTGGGAAAGCTGCAAGGTCAGAACAGCTAGAGTGTGAGGGTTTGTTCTCACCCTGGGAAAAACAACTTTCTGGGCATGATATGTGCCCTGCCAGACTGGTGCTTGAGTCAAAAAAGCAGCCATGGAAATATGGAAATGCAGCACTGCTTGTATGCAGTATGTGTTCTTGTATGGCTTTATTTTCAATGTCTTCACTTCTGCCCGGCTTTAATTGATAAAAGGCAAAGGCAAACAAAGGGCACTCTTTCTGTTCTTTGTTAGTTATGGCAAAATCCAAGGACTTTCTCTATAGCAAACCTGTGCAACAAGATGTGCTGTGCAGTTCTTTGCAGGCATTATTTTTTGCTATTAAAATGTGCTGTCATTTTCACAATAACAAGCTTTTAGAAGAAGGAGCAAACCTAGGAAAAAAAGGAGTTCTAAAATATTAACTGTGAGGGTATGAGATACATCACTGTGTGAATGACTGAACAGTCATATGCTGTTCGTGGTCAGCTGATCTCTGTTCTGTCCATGCTTTTATTAAATGCCTTTTACTTCGTGCTTCATTTGACAGGAGACGTCAGTAGATTGGATTAGGTAATTGACTGGATGCAGTGTAAACCTCGGCTGCTCAAAGCATGCACTGTGTAAGCCCTCAAAAGTCTATTCTACCTTTTCCATCAGCATCTATAAAGTGTTCTGATAAGATCAAGATGCATAAGATATTATATGTTAAATTATGCAGCCAGCTGGCCGATGGTGCTGCTGGAGCCCGGGGGACTGACAAAAGCTATTGTTAGGGCCAGCCAGAGGTGCTGCTTCCAAAACCCTCTCTTCTGTTGTTGCTTTTTGAACTTTGCATATTAAAAGTTTTTCTGTTCAGTCTCTCCCCAAAGGCTGGAATTTATTTTTTTTTTCTTTTCCCCTGCAGGGTGATTTCAGTGACAGCACAAAACCAATTTAAAATAAAATCACAGAATATGCATTTGGAGTTGGAAAGGACCCACAAAGATCATCAAGTGCAACCCTTAGCCCTGCCCAGGACCATTCCCAAGAGTCACACCATGTGCCTGAGAGTATTGGCCAAACTCTTCCTGAACAGAAGCAGATGACAGCATTTCCAGAGAATCTTTTTCCTTGGGATTTATGCTTCTGTGGCATCCAACAAGCAGAGTTTTAAAATTCAGTCAGCAGACAATAATTAGTTGGGGCACAATTTGATGAATTATGAAGGAAAAACCCCACATTGCTTATCTGAAATCTGGGGAGTTTAGTAATAATGGAAAATCTTTATTAAAAACACCCTCTATCACAGCAGCTCCGAGTGGGTATTTAAAAAGAAATTGGCAGTGGAGGAAGAGTATAATAACATGAATGTATGAAGAAGCAAGGAAATGAGGTGCACAATGAATTTGTTTCAAGCTTTATTTTGTCCAGTGCAAGCTGAGTCCTGACTGCCCTGACATAGCAGGTTGACTGACCAGCATCTCCTGCTTGGTGCAGTTCTTTGTTGCCACAGCCCAGGTCTGTAACTTCTTTTTGGTACTGCTTCTGGCGAGGAAAGCTTTATTCTCTGGAAGCCACAGTTACTACCTCAATCCTTTATCCAGTGCACCACTTGACTGAACCAGTCTGAGGCAAATAAAACTCTTTCAATGTAATGTAGTAAAGAATGAGTTTCTAAGGCAGAGTGAACAGAAGGTATATTTAAGAATGTGGTGTGAAAAAGGAAGAGCTAAAACTTTGAATGAATCTTACTAATCTGGTCTCTGTGCTAAACCTCGCTCCCCTTAAAACCTAATGGGGTTTATGGTTTCTGCTTTGCTGCTGTTGTACATGAAGCAAAGAAGTCCATTGCTCTGGGTCCTACAGCTTCAGTCTGGTGTTTCTTCTCCTTGAGGACCAGTGCTGTTGTTTGATGCAAATTCCTTCATGTCCTGCCTGACTGTGTGACCTTGCAGCACACATTTTCCTTTGTTTATTGCCTACTGGCACCTGGAAAACCATTATCTGTTTCTGTCCCCCCGAGTGCCTCCAGCCCCCATGCTTTCCTGCCTCCCACGGCTGACTGCTTTTAAAAAGAGAGTGCTGTACCCATCAACAGGTGTTAGTGGCATCTGCTATCGACATGGCATCGCCCTCTCAGCCGAGCAGTGTGCTGCCAAGGAGCTGGCACTCATTTCTTTATGCATACTCCCCATCTGCATGCAGATTCACTTACCATCTCTTGCCCTAGTGGAACTGGCACGTGTCTTGGTGTGGGCCCAAAGCCACCCAAACATATGGGCTCGATCTGCTCCAAGTGTGCAGCAGAGATGGTGCATTTGTAAAACAGGAGCAGGATTCCCACAAAGGAAAGGTAGTGCACCTTTCAGGCCTGGGACTCGCCCTTTGAATCCTTATGGGAGGAGTATGCTCTGATACGTGTTTCTCTGACTCTTTTTGCTCTTAGTCAGTGCTGTGACAATGGTCTATATCAGCTCTTTTTTTTCTATCCCTGCAGAAGGCCTAATCTTCAACATAGTTTTCCTATTTTGTTAGTTTTTAAAAAAAATGAAAGCATTAAAAATCTGATTGCTAATGTATATGCAGAGGAGCCTGCTTCTTGTGGGTAATATACTGTACTGAGAATGTCTGATGGCTTTTGTTATGTTTTTGTCATGTCTTTGTTACTGTGTCTCCCTATTGCTGTAATTGCCAAAGGCTATGCAGTAATCTGCTTTAGGTCCTTTTATTTTCACAAATCCAAGTACCTTCTGCCCATCACTCTCCCCTTGTCTGTGAGTTTCTCAACAAATTGTTGCCTTAAGCCGAAATGCTTGAACTTAGAACTGACCAGGGTTGCAGTGTGAGTTTGGGGAGATCCAAGTTGTTCTATAGATACCCCTGTTCTATGCCTTGTAAAGGGCCATTCCTCTCCCATCTGAAATGCAGAGTTGTGAGCATGTTCATCATTTGATGCAGAAGCCCATTGCCTTGAACTACAAATCACTTGAATGACAAAACCCCAGGCCCATGGAGTGTGCAGGGCCATAGAGATCATATAAAATTCATATGATGCCCTTAAATCTTCCCAGCCATTTCTGACTTACTCAGAGAGAAGCCTAAAATGGATATGCCTCAGACATCATGATCTGGCCCATAGGACCAGCTGATTGAGTGACAGCGAAGTTTTCTCTCAGACTTGTAACACAGACACTGGAAAATGTCCCCTGAATGATTTATCTTTTGCTTACTCACATTTGGATGTTCAGCAAGAATCCATTCCTTCTGAACAGCTAAGCAGAGCACACAGAAAATCTGTGGCACAGGATTCTTTCCTTTAAAGGCAATTACCAGCAGTGCCACCGCTTGTTAGCCCTGCTAGAAGGGAAGTTGCCCCATTAGACGCCACAGTAATCCCTCCTGGATTTCTGCAGGTAAGTGCATAGCTTACCTCAATGCTTGGCCCTTCTCCAAAACCTTTTTATTTTGTCTATTGTCAAAAATATTGTTGATTGCCGATTTCGTTTGTTAAATTTAGTGTAGACCTAACTACAAAATATTTGGCAGGTTGTGCTAGTAGTAGCATGTCTGATTGACTTTTCTTTGGATTTAATATTCCAGGAATCCTGTTCTAGTGGTTGTACTGCTTAACTACCGAGCAGAAACTTTTAACATGGTAATACTGATCCAGCTGAGACCAGCAGAGCTTGCAAGGTAAGAGTTGTTGGGCAGTGTTTGCAAGGAGTGGTCTGAGCACTTTGGTTGTCCAGACAATTTTGGATCAGCTCGTTAGTTTTCTGCATTGACCTTTAAACTTGTACTTGTATTAAATACCCATCTGTGTTCTGGTAGCATAATAAATCTGGAGGACAAAAATGTACTTTTAAAATATATGTGGTACATAACAACATGTTGCCTTCCCACACAGTTATTTGTAAAATCTTTTGCACACTTAGTAAATGTACCCTTGAGAGATTAGCTGAAGGCCATATTTTTCCTGTGGGAGATGGTGAAAAGAATTAAATGGAAGCATTAGTCTGAATTGCAAAAAATAACCAGTTGATCAAACTGAGCAAAAGTGGCCATACTTAATCCTGAATGATTCCCCAGTGCTAGTACAAGCATTCTGTGTGCTAGGTGGAGCTAGTATGACATTTTTAAGGCAGCAATAGAGAAACCCAGTCCCTCTATAAAAAGACAATGTGTATATATATTTTTTAGATCACTCACTACTAAAATTAATGATAGGTTTCACCCTTCTGCCAAAGCTTCTTAGTAATTTTCTTTCTAGCCCTGGTTCAGATAAACCCTTTTAGAGCTCTTAGGTTAATGTCTTCAGGTTGAGCAATCACAACCCACCAGTGAGTGTCCTGCAGAGGGACTGGGAGACAAACTCTGCTGCTCTGGCCAGCTGGGAAATGTTGGACTGGCAATTCAGCCCACGACTGGAACAGCAGCTGTGGCATCCCAGCAGCCTCATATGTGGAGTGTGTGTGTGTGTGTGTGTGTGCTGGGACAGCAGAGGTCGGGACAGCACATGCTGGACCAGTGTGATGGCACTGGGCTCCTCTGCAGTGTTTCCCTGCCTCACTCTGTTAAGCCACTGACTAGGACAGTGTGAAAGGGGAGAGGAGGGAGGACAGGGGGTCTCCCAATGTATCAGGGATGCAGAAGGAGGTGGTGTCCTCTCCCTGTGCTCCAGAAGGGCCCTTGGGGGCATGTGAGCGTTTGGTCCTCTAAGGGAAAGTGGAGAGTGTGCAGAGCTGTCCCCAGTTGTCCAAGCTAGGACAAGGCTGAGGCAAAGGTTACTGAGCCATTCCAGAGCAAGGTTTTGACGTTGCTGTATGAGAAACTGTCTCCTCAGCCCCAAGAGGGGCAGGTCCCCCTTCTCTGCTGTGGTTTGTCAGTTGATATCTCACTACTCTCTCACTTTCTCCATGGTGGTTTTGGACCTTGCTGATGAATCCAGATTTAATAACTAACTCTCTTGTGCTCTGACTCCAGCAAGTGCTGCCCAAAGCATGGATAAGGCCATGCTGCAGCTGAGAAGCAGAATGCAGGTTCTGGATGTAGTTTTTGGTGAAGAAAAGGCCCACTGCTTCCACAATCTCCTAACTGCTTTCTGGTGCTAATATTGCACCGTTTCACCAACTCCTCGGTGCCAATAGCTGAGACTCTGCCTATGGAATGGTCTTGTAATTAGTATTTAGGACAGTGGATTCCCAGGGAAGGGTTGCTGCACCTGGGAGCAATAGGGGAGAGAAGAGCAAGGCAAAGGAATAGCAGGGATTGTCCTGTGGGTGCATGTCAGAGACAGGGTCTCCAGAAGTAGAAGAGGAAGGTGGAGGTGTGAAACTTGACAGGTTTGTTACAAGTTGCTTGGTGCGGATCTTTGAACAGAAATCATATTTATCAAATTCTGGCAAATGTATGGGTACATTCTTTTAGAATTCTTGCAAAGTTGTATATAAGTAGAATCATAGAATATGATGAGTTGGACAGGGCTCACAAGGTTCATCAAGTCCAACTCCTGGCCCTGCTCAGGACACCCCAAGAACCCCACCATGTGCCTGAGAGCATTGTCTAAACACTTTTTGAACTCTGTCAGCCTTTGTGCTGTGACCACTGCTCTGGGGAGCCTGTTCCAGTGCCTGACCACCCTGTGGGTGAAAAACCTTTCCCTTATATGCAGCCCAAACCTCCCTTGAGTCACCTTGATGCTGTTTGTTTGGGTCCTGTCACCGGTCACAAGTGCGTAAAACTGGCATAAATAGAAAATTGGACTTGACTATAAAGTTTCATGAAATTATTGATGAAAGGAATAATTTAATTAAAAAAGTCCCTGAAGAAACATGAGATGGAGAGGGTGCCAGAAGGTCTCCAAGGACTTTGGTGCAGCTCCCTGTGCCACTTGTGGTTTCTAGGTCCTGAGCCTGTGCAGTTCTCATCAGCTCCTCATTTGCCATTAACTGCACTGTTTCTTCAAGAGCTCTGCTAACAGTATTTTCACAGTATTTGTGTATCCCAAATGGACACAGAACTTGGTCATCATCATTGCCTGGACAGACCTTGCTGGTTTCAGTGTGTTTATTGTTGCAGGCAAATGCTGATGAGGACTGTGTTGCATTGCTGTTTCTCAAAGCACCTTGCAAATGTGTGTGGAGTCATTAGGCTTGTTTTAAAGAATGGGTTATGAACTTAAATGGTTAGCCCAAAGTAAGTCATCATGCCAGCACAAAAGGCAGAGGGACAACCCATGTTTCCCAACTTCCCAGTAGCAATAAGCGTTTCTTCCCTGTTTGCTCAGCAGAGAAACAAGGGCTTTGGAGCAGGAAAGTCAAGAGATATAAAAGTAGCATGTTCTTCCTACGACTTATCAGCTGTTCACAGCACATATGGCCAGAAAGGAAGCTTAAATAATTCAGTCTCTCTCCTTTATATTGCAGCTCAATTTAACCTAGTTGTCCCTACAGTAAAGCTGTTACCTGTGCTTGCCTTCCTGAAATACTTCTAACTTCAGTTTGCCTGCACCAAGAAACACAGGATCTACTTCTTGTAGTTTGAACTCTGTATCAATGTTTAATCATTCAGGCTGCATCTGAGTTTTAGGATAGTTTGTCTTTCATTTCCCAAGTGGTCACTCTGGCCACTTTGCTACAGCCTTTGGGTTTTTTCATTCACAGGTGTTACCTTTCTTTTGTGACTGCACCAGAAAGAAGTGCCACCAGTCAGAACTGTGGCCCCCCACCATTACTGAATAATTACTTTTCTTCTTTGAGACCTCCATTCTGGATAGATTGACTTTTACTTGTAGAAATCATAGTTGATGGTGGCTATAAGGTTTGGCCCAGATGCCTCTGACTGCAAAGGGCATTCAGTATATGTAAGATTATTGTCTGATGAATTATTCTTGTGGCTCTATTTTAAATTTTTCAAATACATCTGAAAATTTCAGAGAAATCAAGTCTGACTTCTCAAAAGTAGCTCGAGAAAATAGCCCTGATAAAGGTGAAACCAGCAAGCTTGTTAAAGGCAGCTGGGGGAACCTTATAATCCCCAGGCTATCCAAACATGCTCTTTTAACTCTGTGCCAACATAATCATTGAATTCTACAAGCCATTCTCACAGTGCATATTATTCCATTTCTAAATCACAGATGCAAGGAGGGCTCTAGGATTCTAATGTCTAAATATAATAGAATATTTTCAAGCGCAACATAAATACTGATTTAAAAAAACCAACAAACAAAACCAAACAAAAACTTCACAAAACTCTACAATGGAATGCTGACATTTTAAAGATTCATAGTCAGTAATATCTGACTGTGGCTTCTAAATACATAGTCAAATACATCTGACTATATCTGGCTTCTAAATAGGCCAAGCAAAAGGGCATTTTTTGTCTTGCATATAGGGTGTTTGAAAGGGCCTATAGGTCTCTGATGTCCCTAGTTTTGCCCTTAGTAAACTCCCATTCTAATCCCTGTGCATCTCCTTGGGTAAACACCTCAGACTGCTCCTGTGATGTTTCCCACTGAGGTGCAGTAGCCTGGCAGTGTGGCATGCTTGGATGCCAATGCCTTTTTTGAAGTTCTGAAGTTTCCCCAATGCAAATAAACCTTAGGAATGTCAGCTCACCAGGCTAATTTGTGTGCAAGTGTATATGCTTTAGTTGCAACTTTTGCTAGTTTTGCTGGCAGGTGGCTTCTGAGAAGGTGGAATATTAAAGCTCAGCACTGTTGCTTCCCAGCCTTCACACCCTGTTATCTTCTGGTGCACCTGGACCCCCTCTCTCCTGGCTGGAACTCCCTCACTGTAACTCAGTGTGTCTGAACTGTAGATGTCCATGGGTTTATGGTAAGTGCTCAGTAGCTGGTTACTGTCGGGGGCTGATGAGAAAAGCTGAAAAGAGATCAGTGGAACAAAATGTTGGGACCTGCTCTGTTAGGCAGTCTGGAGAAGAGTAAGTGCAGAGAACATGGGGTGGAAGGCTTGGCATATCCCAGAGACTCCTTAATTTACTTGTAGGAAAGAGCTTGTAGCAAATACAGAATTGGGCATTACTCGTAAGAGTTTTGGGCACGTGTGTGAAATGTCCTTTTTAGAGAAGCTCTCAACATGTGGCAATTTTTTTTATTGGATGAAATTTTCAGTCCATGGTCTGTACAGGAGCTGTTCATTGAACTGAGGATGGCTCTTCTTGCATGTTTCAAAAGTGGTCACAAGGATAAGGAGGGACAATCACCCCACCTGCCACCTGTGGTGTCCGGCTTCTTGCCATTGTTATATGAGGGTTCATGTGCTTGCCTTTGGCAGTGGATGGGTTGGCCCTATGGGTTGGCAGTTGTTTCAGTGCATAAAGAAACTCCAACCGCCCCCATCACCCTACACAAGCATGAAATGATTGTTCTGATTTTGTTTTTCACAATGTACAGAACCTCTTTCCTTCTACTTCTAAGGATTTTCTTACACCTGACCTGAGGGATGTGCTGGCAATAGATGTACAAATCTTTACGTACCTGTTACAAACCAAGTATGATCTTTTACAACTTGGTGACAGCAATGGACAAACCATTTTTTGAATAATTGTTGTCAGGTTTCTGACTTCCAAGGTTCTCCGCCTTTCTTTTTTGTTTGAAAACTGCTGTAATGGTGGCTGTGCTTCTTAAGGTTAACATTTATTTATTATGCCTTTAAAGCCTTTGAGAAGGGTTGTTTTGCAGTGCTTTTCTTTTTGTGAAGATCTGTGTTCTCTAATTGGAATATTTTTTTTGGTGGAAAATACAATTTAATGCAATTGTGATGTGAATTTTGCGTCTTGCAGTTGTTTGTAGACATCTTTAATGATCCACCTTTCTGTAGTAGGGCACTTTATGACATGATGGCTTCCTTCCACTCAAATCTTTTTTAGAATGAAGTCTCTTATTGACATAAATAATAATTAAAAACAAATCTATCCTTGCACACATGTGCATAATTCTCAGTGACAGATCTGCAAACTGACAGGAAGATGTGACCCTGATGGCCTGGTTTTCATACTGTTGTATATGATGGAATAATTAAAATCAGCATTTGATCTTATGAATTTAATAGTTAGTCATTTCCATTGAATTTAAAGCTGATTGATCTATCAGGTCTTGAAGTTGGAAGGAAAAAAAAAACAGCCTGTGCAAAGAATATTTCTATTCAGTGTGTTGCAGGAGACTGCTGTGTTTCAGGACAGATTCATGTCTGTAACACACTGTGCTGTGTTTGCATGCTAACCAATGAGTTCAGGAAGCATTATACTTGAGAAATCCTCAGCTATTTTTTGTAGAATGAATTTGATCTTTGATACTTGGGGGAAAACCTTCAGGAGAATAAAGCCTCAAGTGTCTCTGCCTAGCATTTTGGTGCTACTTATGCATGTTTCATAGGTCTGGTATTAAAAATACTTCTTTTAAGATATGCAATGCTTAATAAAGACCATTTTGAACTATTCACTGTAGTATTTTTGCACAAAACTGCATGTCCTGGAAGCAGTGAAACATGTATTGCACTTGTTTGATCAGAAGATCATGTTTTAATAGCTCTCTGTTTGAGAGCTACAGCACTACAGGAAAGCACATATTTATTATGCTGCGATGCACATTTGCATCAGTGGTACCTCTTTGCTTGTTTTGTGTTAATAGTAGACAGTCTGTACCTTTCCTTTCAGGCTATTTTTCAGGATAGCCTGATGTTACACTGTGCTTAACCTACTTTTCACCATAGTAATTTGTTTTGGCATTGCGTGCTCAGGCTTAAATATCCTTACTGCTAATAGCTTCCCTCACGGTGATGGAGGCAGGTATTGATCAGGTTAATTTTGGTGTCTCCAGTGGGCTTGGGGAATCAAAGGTGTTAATAGCATGCTGTGTGATGTAAAGCAGTTTAACAAGATTCAGGGCTTCACATCATTTTTTCCTGCTCAGGAAAACCTGTTATCTATGGCAACAACCACTACAGAGGAAAATGTAAGGATTTTTAATAGGGTAAATTACCTGGTTTGCAGACTTCCAGGGCATCTTTCAGATTCCAGCTCTCAGAGGGGCAAGGGATGGAAAAGCTTGCTGTGGGTTGGAGTTATTGGTGTTCTTGTTGAATCTGTGCTGTGACACGCTGAAGGACAAACCAGAGTATCCCAAGGCACTCAGAAGAGGGTATCAGGGGAGGCAAAGAGAGAACATGTGGCAATCAGCTGGTGCCCAGCCTTCTGGCCCCAGCCCCTGTGGCAGGAGGGAGGTGGCTATGGCACCAGATGTTACAGCCAGTCTAAGACCTGCTGAACTCATCACAGCCTTAGCACATGTGGCACCTTGGATTTCAGCGTCTGAGCTCCTGGCTATGCAGAAAGGATATCCTTTCTGTGTAACATTAGGGTGCAAAACTGCTGCTGCTGCTGTCCTGGCCAGTATCTCCAGCAGGAACAGTGCAACTAATGTGACTCTCCTGCCAAGACCAGAAGAGGGACACTGTGCCCCCAGGGTGTGCCAGGCCCTCCTTGCCTGCTGGAAACAGGGGCTGGTATCCTGTGGGATACGGTGCAGCAGTGGCCAGCCTGACCCCTGCCTGGTTGGGATGCTGGTGGAGAAGCCAGCAATGGTGATTAGAATTTGGGCTGAATGGCAGGGGCTTGATTTGGGTCCTGGGACAGTGATGAAGGTGTGGCAGGCCTCCTGCCCAGCCCCTGATGTAGGGACTCCCCTGCTACCTTCCTCCTGGGGTGCTGTCCTTCCCCAGACCCAGGCAGGGCTGCCTGCACATGGGTGAGATGCTGGCACTGGAGCTCTGGGTGTTTGCATCCCCAGCAGGCACATGTGAGCAATGTGCCTTTAAGACTAGCAGGAGAGCAATAGTATCTCCCTCCCTCCTGTTAATTGTAGCATGTTTTCAGCCGTGCTTTCCAGTCACATTCGCAGGCTGTGCGAGGGAGCAGCGCTGCCGCTCGCCAGCCGGGTGCCATCCGGACAGCGGTGCGGTGCCCGCAGGTGATGGGGCAGCGCCTGGGACCGCAGAGCTCTGTGCCAGGGGCAGGAGCTCTCTATGCCTGAGCTTTGGTGGCACTGCCGGGCTTGCCACGTCACTTGTGCCCCTCTGGTGTCCCTCACCTCCTCACCTGCGCGGCCGTGGCCTCCAGCCGCAGGTTCAGCACGCTGGACACCCCGTCCTGGCAGGGGCTCCGCTCTGAGCCCAGGGCAGCGCTTTGCTGGAGCGTGGGGATGCGCAGCGGGTGATGCAGTGGGACGCGTGTGGTGCCTGGCTGGGGATGCTGTGGGCTGCCGTGGGAATGCCTGGCTCCCCGAGCGCCAAGTGACTGCAACTAACACGAGGTTGGGACTACTTCTCGGAGGATGCCCTGTGTGTCTCCAGTCACCCCTCCCTGGCCTCACCGCAGAATATTTGGAGTTGCTAGCATCCTCCTGCCGAGGGGGCACAAAGGCATAGGCCTCCAGAGGGTTAAGAGCATCTGCCTTTACGCCAAGTGTTCGAGCAGGAAATAATCTGCAGAGATACATGTGCAGCAATTCAACTGCTGCTGCTCTCTCAGGCTGCTGCTGCTGCAGTTCGGGGTGTGAGAGGAGCCGCGCTGCTCACAGAAGATGCTTTCTTGGTGTGTCCGAGGCTCCAGGCATGGCAGCAGAGCCCCAGCTGTCTGAGCTGGGGTAAATGTCTCCATCCGAGAGGAATTATGTGGACTTGCTGGCTCTGTCGGCTCACGGAGGTAGGTGCTGCTGCCTGTGCAATATGCCGCGATCTTTGCTGGGGGGAATACAGTCCTCTCCTCATTCTGGGCTATAAAATTTTAAAAAATTTTCCTTGGGAGCAGGGTTTACTTTGGAGTTTATAATGCCAGCCAAAAAAATGTGTATGTGGTTTCTGTGTGTGCAGCAGGCAGGAGACAGCAAAGGATACCTGCGTGGTATGTTTCATGACTGGCAATAAAGTTGTTGCACTTAATTGAAGCAAACTTGCCTCCGTCTCGGTGGAATGCACCTGGGAGCTTTTACTTCTTCCTGGCATATGACCTTTCAAAGGGGTTGGCTGCAGTATGGTGGGTTATGCTTTGGTTCAGAAACTGGGACACAGTGCACTCTACAGGTCCTTTCATTCTGCTCCTGTGGACGTGGGGAGGACAGAGCGCACCTACATGCAGAGGGAAAATGTTGCTGACAGGGAGGTGTTTTTTTGAGGGGTGAAATTACACTAAGAGGAAGAAAAAAAGGTGCTCTTCCCTGAGAAGGAGGGAATGCTAAGGTCCTAAGGGTTGACACTGGTTTGAAAGTAGAGAAGGAAATTTGTTTTAGAAGCAGCCTGTGTCTGGTTTCTGTATTTTGCTTTCCCAGCTCTGTGGAGAGGAGTTTTGTTCAACTCTGCTAACTAGTTTACCACCTGGAATCTTTGCTTCAGGATTTTTTTACACCAATACCTGGGTGAAAAACTGTCAGTGCCATAAAATTTCTTTTGGCTTGTTTGGGAAGTTGCCTTCTTGAGAAATCCCTAACGAAATCAGCAGCAGCTTATACTGTTCTCTTCTCACTGTCAGGTCATGCTTTTTTGATTTGACTTTAGACCTTCAGTGGGAGCTTTATTCTTTAAAGATTAAGGTGAAATGAAAGTTTTCAGTTTCGCTGGAAAAGCAGGGTGTTGGGCATTGGATACCTATTTGATTTTGTTGTCCTGATTGATGCACATATGTATTTTTGCATGTTGGCTCCTGAGAGCAGACCCTGCCAAGGGACCCTGGCTGCTTGGAATAGGGAGATGCTGCCTGGATTACGTACCTGCATCACACAGAGAGAGGTTTGGGTGTCTTTCTGGCATTGCAGATCTATTAAGATAGCACAGCCAACAGTGCCATTGCTGTGTAACAGTTTCAGAAGTGTTTCTGTGGCATCCTGACAGAACAAATGTGTCATTCATAACTGCACTCCTGAGGAAAAAGAACAGCACTGTCATGGGTGCTGCAAATCTTTTTAGTCACTTGTTTTCTTTGCTCAGGTAGCAACTGGAATGTGTTGCTACCTGATCAGTTTGGTCAGAACATTTGCAATTGCCTCCTCAGCTTTCCCAGGGCTGTTGTGCTACGTTTGACTCAGCACTGACATATCTCATGGGGAAAGGTGGAGTAGAATCCCCTTTTTCCTCTGTAATTTGGGCCCAAATGCAGACAAGAACGTTTCCTTTTTTTGCAAGGACAGGACACTTGTTGTGCACCCTCCTCTGGGAACCTGTAGGGAGGACCACTTCTGCTCTGCCAGATCTCTATGTTGGAGGTGGAGAAGCAGAAGTGGCTCGGGTCGATTCACTGCTGAGTATGAATCAAGAAGCCACAACCTCTTGCTGGGGATGGAGGCTGTGATGACACCTGGGAAGCAGCTGCTCCTCTCTGTCCTGAGAAAGAAGATCCCTTCTTACTCACATACTAGGTAGATGGGGGTATCCATGCTCCATAGCAACACTAATTTCTCCCACGAAGAGGAGAAAAATCTGGCTTCACTCAGAGAGGCAAAAACACAAATGTATGAACGTTCAGTGGTGTATCACCAGCATAGTATTGGTGGGAGGTCATCTGAATTACTTCTTTCTAGAAGAGCATTTGTTAAAGGTGGTGAACACTAGGTAATACCATTGCCTGTGGAGGAAACACTAGAAAAAATATACATTAGTCATTCCATTTACTGCTGTTTGCACACAGGTAGAGTGGTGATTAGAACTGTCTGAATTAAAGTAAAATGCTTTTTACAAACATGATTTCAAAATTAATTTAGTGATTCCTGGCCAGCAACTATTTTGGTCATCTTTGTGCCTCTATTCCTGCAAGTGTACTTTTCAAAAGGTCCTTTTATGAAAACAGCAAAATGCTGGGGGGTGTTCCCGTGTGATGTGTTCTGAAGGAGCAGATGGAAATACATTCCTTACAGCCACACTCATATCCACTGAGGAAACCAAACCAGTACATTTGAAGCACTGCTTATTTCTAAGCAGCTTTTCTGGTCAGTAATAAAGTTTTGCATTGAACTCAAATTATGTGGAAGTTGAAAGCTACTTGCTAGAGTTAATAATGGTAATTTTAAAAACTGTAATTTGTTACAATAATAACTGGTCAGCATTCCATGTCACACACACTGTACTGATAACATTCCTCTGCCTGACAGTCACGTTCTGTCCATCCTGTAGAGAGAGGGCAGGCACTCCCTGGTGTGCCCTGCTGCAACATGGGGCTAAGCTCGGTGTTCTGGTGGGCCTGGTGGTGGCCTGGCAGCAGTGATGGTGAGATCTCTGGGGCTTTGCCTTTTTGGAGACAAATGCCTGGCAAACCATGCTGGAATGGCTGGCCAGTCATGTGCTGCTCCTCAGTCACAGGTAGTGCAGGGAATGGGTAATAGACAGGGCCAAAGGAAATAAATTGAATCTTCAAGAACTATTTGCTAGGGAGTGATTTCCTGACAAATGAAGAGGTAAATGGAGGCCAGTCCTTAGGTGCCTGCACTCTTTCAGTGACCATTGCATTTTTATGGTTTGGATCCTGTTGTAAACCAGCCACAGGTGATCAAAGCCTCTGGTCCAGAAACTGTTGAATTGGAGATGAAACTGTGCCTTTCTGGTAGTGCCTGGAGTATCTATACTGTGCTACTGCATTTGAAATCTGTCTGGCTTTGTACCACTTATAAAATGCATTCACAGTAGGTGGTGACATCGGCGTCCTCTTAGTGAATGCAGATATTTATATTATGCAAAAGGTTTTCCTACTTTGCTGCATTCAGATGATGACTGGAGATACCATTCTTGTTAGATAAAAAATTGAGTCTGACTTTAGAGGTGAATTCAAAGAGCAATTTCTATTTAATATATATAGCAACAAATAGGAACAAAGCTGCTTAAAGAGTACTTTAATGATGAATCATTTTATTACTCTTGCCAGTCTGAAAGGCAATAAAAGTAAAAATGGTGCTAGGATTTAGTTGCTTAGAAAATTCACAGAAAGGGACTATATTGTAGAGAGGTTTTTACACCACATCAAAGAAATGTTTTGAGGTACAAAAATATCCAATGACTTTCCACCTCAAAGATAAGAGACAGCTGCTATCTCTTGTTTATTGTTTCAGAAGGTCATTTTCTTTTGTTGTTAGTCTCTCTTAATTTACTGGGTTTTTTTAAACCCTGATTTCCCCCACCCCCGTTTCAGGACAGATGCTGTCATAATACTTTTTCAGCGCTATAATTTTTATTACCAATCCTAATTAAATGCTGTAACTTTTGAAAATTAGATTAATTTGAACCATCAGCCCAATGCAAATGCTGTTATCATCAGAGATCATAAAATGTTCAAGGCACCGTAATTTTACTACATAGCTGCAGTGGCATGTGTCCAAGGATCTGGCTACCTTTGTTCAGCTGACGTGGACTGTAATGTGTGCACTTCTGAGCAGTGCAGCATGAATAGGAATGATATGTTCCTCAGCTGTTGAATTGCACATTCTAGCCATAAGTCAACAAACATTAGAGAAAAGACATCACCTCTCCCATCACTGAAATACTCCTTCCGTGCTATAAATATTGTATGAACTCTGCTTTCTGCACAATTGATAAAAGGACAGATAGAGGTGGGAGGTTGTTGCACATCAAAACTGCACTTTACTTGTCAGCTGGGTGGTACTGGGCACAATGCAGTTAGCCCCACTGTCACTCAAGATTTTTCCACCCTTGGTCCATAGTCCATGCATTCAGGTTGCACAGGAGCTGCTTCAGCTGGTTTGATCTCCAGCCAAGACACATACACTGATCATCACTTTGGTCTGCTGGGCAGCAGGACAGGTTCCAGTAACCTGGTTCCTTTTAGAACAATTTCTGTATTTTGATTTTTTATTTTTTTCCCCACAGATATTAGGCAGCAAGTAATGAATTTTGATTCCAACTCAAGCAGTGGCAAAGTTGATCTCTGTGCTCTGTCCCAGTTTTATGTCTTAGGTGGTGACATTATGGAAGACCTCACTGGTCGTTACAGTATAATTACCCGGCACTGACAGATAGAACAGTGTTAATTTGACAAATCCCTTTGTTGGAGCTTCATGTTTAGGCTTTCTTCAGAGCAGAGAGAAAAGCACTTTGTGGGAACCATTACTCCTACTTATTTTAGGAGTCTGCAGTACGATGAGATGAATTGCAGGACAGAAATGCCCAGCCCTCTCTAGTCCCACAGACAGAGCTGTGTAACTGGCCTGGTGTTGGGTGCAGGGGTGTTGGCAGCACCACTAGGTGAGTGACCCCCACCACACAATGGCAGGTGGTTTCAGCCCACCTTCAGCAAACTGGCAGCTTCACCTGGGCTACTCCGGGCTCCTTTGAGGGGTTTGGTGGGGGATCTGACTCTGCAGGTTTAACTCTGCCTTACTGAACTTGAATTGCTTTGTCAATACATGTTATTGAGTGGTGCTGTGAAGCGTGTGCTGCTGTTTGCCACTGAGCATCCCACTAGCAGATACCCTTATGCTTCTGCTCGCTGGGACCTGATATTGCTAATTGATTGTATATACAATCTCTTTGGTGGGTGATGCTTTCCCCCCCTGCCATGTTAAATAGCAATAATATCTTCCCGACTTGTGTATTCCAGGCTTTGTGGTGAAACTGAAATGGGAAAATCTATGTCAGTTTAGAGATTGATGCTGATGATACATGTTTTTGTCAGTAGGTTTTGTGGATCTGCTGCCCCTGCTCACTTCCCAACATCTTGAGTGTGTGCAGGGAGTTACTGCTGCAGAGAGAAGATAATTAGTGTGAGATTTGTCCCATAAAAAAATTTTATATTTGGGATTTGCCCAGCAGACTTGTTTCAGCCAAAATGTGGAATTCAGAAGTGTGTTTTCATGCCAAGAGTTACAGCATTTGACCACAAATGCCTAGCTCCATTCTTTCAGCATATGTGACATTCACGAAGCTCTGGGCAGACAAATAGGATTTTATAACAGCTATTGCTTGTAAAGGAAAAAATCAGAAAGTGCAGAAGCATATTAATAATCCACATTTTAATGTATATAGTGTTTTGCACACAGTTATTGTGGACATTGCTATCTGAAAGATCGTAGTCTTAATGTTTCTAGTGGGGGCTATTGTAGATTTACTGAAACTCTTACAGTTATGGTTTAAAGTTAATATACACTCACTTTGAAAAAGCCTGTATTTTTAGATTTTATGGTACCCAGTACTATGTGCTTAGCTTATGACAATAAAATCATAGCTGAATGCTGGAATAAATGGGGATTTATCTGTACCAAAGAGGTCTTGTCTTGATAACTTGCCTATTTTTAAATGTTAATCATCACGTTTTCTGTTTTCTACAACAGTGAGCAAATACAACACCTCATGTAAGCAAGTGAGTCTTGGCGTTGTAGTGTGAATATGGGAAATACCGTCTAGTAGTCCTTGATTCTGTAATGCATACACAATTCTGGGGGTCATGTTTGACCTCCTGATGACACAGGCTATTGAAAATTTCACCCAGCAACTCCTCCTTTCCTTTCAGAAGAACATTCAGACTTATTTAAAGAGTGCAGATAACTGGAACTCAGAGGTGTCCTGAGGGTAGTTGCTTTGGTGAGTAATTATATCTGGTGATTTATAAAATAATAAATCCAATCTGAGTTTATTTCCTTGTTCCATATGTTGTATCATCTTCATCCTTTGTCCACTTAATTAAAGAGCCTGCAAATAATGGAAATCATTTCCCATGATGTGGGCAAATCATTGATCAGTGTTCTTTTTGCTAAAGTGATCATATAATTTAAACTCTTTCCACAGAATCTGTTTTCAGGCCCTTAAATACTATGCATTTCTCTCTGTTTTTCAACATATTTTTAAGCTGTGAACATTAGAGGTGGCTCTTCAGGAACAGCAGAACCCCACACTTTACTAATATTCTCACTAACACCATACACAGAAACATCACCTTTCTAACCTTGCCGCTCTTCAAACCTGTCATCAGATCTTGTAGCTTCAACATGGCCCTGAGACCTTGTGTTCCATTTATCTCCCTGACTCCCATAAGGATTTTTAATTCTCTGCACTTTCAACATACAGTTCTCCCTTCTGTAAGTGGAGTGGATCATGTACCATTGCATTCTTTGATCCTAAGCAAGGAGGCTTGTGTTTTTCTATATTGCTGTCTGATCTTTGATGAGGCTGGGCATATGAAGGAGGCTGTTACTTGACTGTGCTCATCTAAGTTTGGTAGTATATATATCACTTAAGCTGGTTCTGAGTTGCACTGGGCTGAGAAACTTGTCTCTCTAGGCCCAGTTAAAAGCACTTCCGTTCACTGATTGTTCCTCATTAAAATTACATCTTGTCAGTTATCAGTGATTTTTAAAGTGTTCTGTAGTAATGTCATGTAATGATATTCTTACAGTCAGTGTGTGGTGTGTCACTGAGCTGTTTGCAAAAACAAGCCTGTGGTGCTGGCACAGCTGCTACCCCCCCTTCTCCCCACACTTGATTAAGTATATTAAAAAATAATTTCAGGATTATTCAAAAGGCTGACTGAGGCTCCCATCACATGCAGGTACAGGGTTCCCTACAGTCAGAATGATTCTAATGCTTCCAGATTCCAGGTGGCCACTGGTTGATGTTTTCCAGGAGAGACTGAACAGGTTTCTGTTGCTGTTGAGGTATTCATAAAATTAACCATGACAAAGACAAAGCAAATTAAGAGTTTGTTTTTTGATTACTCTTGTTTACCCATACTTCTTGTCAGTTCTGGGGTTTCTGCTGGTGTCTAATTTAATGACTTTCTTTCATTCCTTAGGAGTTCAGTCCTGCAGCAATTGCTCAGTGATGTTGCTTTGGGTCTCAGCCCAGGCTGGATAACCATCTTGACTACTTACAATTACTGGACTAATATTTGTGGTCCATCCAAAGTTCTCCTGTCTAGCTTCTCATCTCATATGTGTCTTTTCTTTAGCCTGATCCTGTTTCTCCATTGTTTCACCCTTGGGGCACTTCCTTTCCCACAGGAATATGGAGGAAAAACCTTTCCTCTTCTGATCACTGGGGTGTTGTTTTCTATTTCCCATTCCCTCAGAGTTCTCCTTGATATCTCTTATTCTTTTAGAACCGTTTGTCCTTATCTCTGGGACTCTGTGATTCCCCTTTGATTACTTCTTTCTCTCTCTCTTTATGCCACCTTTGCTTTTTCACAGTTTTTTCTTGAACAGTCCATTTGTTTCCTTGACATTAACAATTACTGACAGCCTGGTATCCTGTCTCCAGCAGTGGCAAATAGCAGATGCTTAGAGAATAATATAAAAAGCAGGGTGAGAATATAATAATCCTAATATATTCTGGCAGCAGTGATCAGTGTCACGTATGCCTGACTGTTGTGAATGTGTTTTAGCACAGCCCGGTGGGGGATATAATACCTAAAGCCTTGTGGGTGAGGAAAGGATAATTTTACAAGATGGCAAATTTTCTTGTGTAATCACCTCTTTCCAAAAGTGCTGCCCTTTCCTTGTGGCACTGCTTTGCTTTGTTTAGCACAAACAGCCACGTACTTGTTTCTGAGCCAGTCCTGAGATTTATCCACAGGACTCCTTGCACCTGATTGAGTAGAAGCTTGTGTTTCTCTGCCATGAGTCTCCTTGAGATGGTTGCAGTGTGGCAAGATGAAGGGAGAAGTCCTTGTCTTTGGTTATGAGCTCTTAAATGATCATACTGCTTGACAGATTCCTCTGGCATTCAAGCTCTTACTAGTTGCAATAGCATCTGACAAGTGTGATGTAAATTTATGAAAATCATGGCCACGTAGGGGAGGGAGAGACCCAAACCAGTATCCCTCACCTCCTGAGGGGTTGCAGGTGTCTGTCCTGCTGGCCCCAGGGCAGGGCATGCCAGGAGCACACACATGGTGGCCAGGGGACTGGCAGCATGGGCTGGCCCCACAGTCTGGCCCCACAGTCTGGCCCCAACCTGCACAGCTGCTCTTCTCCATCAGTGAGTTGATGAATCAGGGCTTGACACAGAGTGTGGGAGGCTGTGGGGGTTACCAGGATGTGCACTTTGCTTCAGTGTGAGATTGAGATGTATCGCAGCAGCTAAGTTTGTAGGAGGTGCCATGTGGAGGGTTTGGGGGCCTTTTCTCTCTGTATCTTCATGGTTATCTTGGGGTTCATTCACTGTTTACAGAGTATTTGTTTTCTCCAGTGTGCCTTCAAGTCTGAAACAGGATCTGAACTGCTTGAAGCGGGTAGAAAAATATATTTCATTTTTTCAAATGATAGGTTTAAAATTGCATTTAAAAATACCTCTGTTAGCAATAGAATATATTATCCAGAGTACTGAGCAGCTAAATCAGAGGTGTGATGTTTCAGGTGTTAGACTTCTAGTTACGGGTTCTTCAGCTGGCACTTCCTCTGTTACCGTCACTGCTCTAGCATCCAACTCACCATAGTTTGATTTATATTCACCTAATTGTCAGCTTTACTGAAAGAATTATTTTATTTCAAAGTTGCATTTGCTTCTGCAGTTGTTGCTTTGTACATCACCATCTGCAAAATTTTTGGAGAAGTCCTTGGAACTTCCTTAGGGTAACACATAAAGGACCAGTGGGAAGACACAAGCACTTTATAGACACGACCGCTATTTTTGTACCCAGCTCTTCACTGTTTGACCTCACCAGTACGGGAAAGAGTTCTTCTGTCCATGTAGGTGAGTCCATAAGTCCCTACAGCTCTGTCTGCTCCAATACATGCCATGTGATTGTTGAATAAGACTGGACGTTATCCTTCTTGTCCATTTTCCCCCTCTCCTCCCAGAAGCAGAGGAGTGCCTATTGTGAGCTGTGTCAAGTGATCCTGAGAGTGGCTTTAGAGGGTGTTCAGAACAGGGTAAGGCACACAATGTGCCTTTGCCAGATGGAGGTTTCCAACTTTGTGCAAAGTTGTGCCTGCAGAGCTCAGGAGTGTGTGCATATGTAAATTATCTTGTTAGAAATTCAGGGCAGAAAGGCACATAGTTCCTTTGATGCCAAAGGGAACGGTATCTAGAGACTCAGGGTGGAAATAGGCCTCCTGATACGTGTTTTAGTTCTGTATAAATCATCTGTAAGTATAGCACACTCTATTCATTTATCTGGTGACAGTGTTATTTAGGAGTGATATGAAACAGTCACAAAGTAATAAGGACTGCCTGAGAAGAAAATATGTGCTAAAGCTCTTAGGTGTAATGTTAATTTAAATAAAACATGTGCTTGGTTGGAGCTGTAGAATATTTCCTAGAAGTCTTTGTAATATTCAAGACATGGATGTTTAAAAGTTGATTTTCTCCAAAATGAAGATGCCATGATTATTTAAGAATGCTGAGGCTCCATTTTAGGTTGAGTTGATTAATTTTGTTCTTAAAAGAATGTTTTATGGGTATCTTAGCAGTAGGGACACCTGTGTTTATCTAATGTATGCAAATGCAGTCCAGCAGCATATACCCCTAAACATGATAGAAAGCACAGGGAGGAGCTGCTCATTGTGCTGCCAAGTCAGAACATGCTTCAAGTTAGGCTGATGGGTAAGGGCATGCTAAGCAGATATGGTGCACAGAAAATGAATGTAACTCTGTAAAAGCTGAATAAAAATGAATTTTCCATAAAGAAATCTCCAAATTTTATATTAAATCAAATTATAAATATGCTAAGGGTAATAGCCATTCTACCTGGGGGTTGTTTATTGCCCTTGCTCTATTTCTCTGAAGGTTATTTACTATGTGGACATTATGCCGTAAAATCCTTTGCTGAAGTGATAACCTTGTGCTACTTGCAACCAAAGTGTGGTTAGACTGGAGTTATTGCTGCTATCTCACAGTGCAGGTGCTTTCTAGTTATGGTGCAAATCTTAGAACAAACAAGTCTTACTAAGTTACTAGCCTTTACACATATTAAAAGATAAATGTGCATTTTTTAATGTGAAGCTTATTGGAATTTGGATTGGAGCATAGTTGTGATCAAAGGTTGTTATATGGACTGTTGGGGAATGTACCTACTGCAGCTGCAGGGTGTGCCCTGGCAGGGGGGAAATGGCCTGAGCCCAGGCAAGGGCCCAGCACCTTGTTGCAGAGAATAAGGTATGGTTTACCCCTGGCTCTTTGAGCTGTGGTGGGGCAAATACTGTGCCTGCAACACTTCAGTGAAACCTCCTGTGGCCTGGGAAAGAGAAGGTGTGAATACTGTGCTAATGATGCTAATTTTGGAGAAGAGACACCCAGGATGGCAAGTTGTCTCCCTTCCTGATGAAGCAGTAAGCATCGTGTGCTTACAGGTGTTCATTCTGTTGCTGTTTGGTCTGCTCATGTGACTCCTTTTCTTTGTATTCTCACTTCTCAGGAAACATGGTTTCACAGGTCACAGTGTTTTAAAATGCATATCTTGGTAGGAGAGGATGACTTATAGTGATTGTTTTATTGTCCTGCCATGCCCCTTCAGTAAATGCATATGATCACAGAATAATTTAGTTCAGAAAAGACCTCCAAGATCACTGAGTCCAGCCTTTGACTGATCAGCACTTTGTCAACTAGACCATGGCACTAAGTGCCACATCCAGTTATTTCTCGAACAGCTCCAGGGATGGTGACACCACCACCTCCCTGGGCAGCCCCTTCCAATGTTTAACAAACCTTTCCATGAGGAATTTCTTCCTGATGTCCAACCTGAACCTCCCCTGACATGGCTTAAGGCCGTTTCCTCTTGTCCTGTTGCTATTGCCTGGGAGAAGAGGCTGACCCCCACATTGCTGCCACTTCTTTCAGGCAGTTGTAGAGCAGTAAGGTCTCCCCTGACCCTCCTTTTCTTCAGACTAAACACTCCTAGCTCCCTCAGCTGCTCGGTGACTTACTTACGTGACTTCCTCTCTAGACCATTCTCTGGACACTGTCCAGCACCTCAACATCTTCCTTGTCATGAGGAGCCCAGAACTAATCCCAGGATTTGAGGTGTGGCCTCACCAGTGCCCAGCACAGAGAGATGGTCACTACCCTGGTCTTGCTACCACACGATTTCCAATGCAAGCCAAGTACCACTGACCTTCTTGCCCACCTGGGCACACTCTGGCTCATCTTCAGGTGCTGTCAAACAGCACCCCCAGGGTCTTCCCTGCTGGGCACTTTCCAGCCACTCTGCCCCAGCCTGGAGCTGCAGGGGTTGTTGTGACACAAGGGTAGGACCCAGAACTTGGCCTGGTTGAACCTCACCCAGTTGGTCTCAGACCATTGATCCAGCCAGTACAGCTACCTTCTGCAAAGCCTCCCTGCCCTTCAGTAGATCAACACTCCCACCCAAACTGTTTCATGTTCCTGTATTTCCATTTCCTCAGCAACCCCTGGCAGTGTTGATGGTAGGAGAAGTGGAGTGACCTGGTGTCAGATAAACAAACACTTAAATTTTTGTGTAATGCTTTCCAGCATGCCTCTACTGTGCTTTCCAAAGGATCTCTTATTAAGACTTTACAAGCTTGGCTAGTCATGTAGCTTTAATGCTCTGTTTGTCATCTGGCTATTAGCTGTGGCTGAAGGAAGGACTAACTCCAGAATCTAAGAAAGACTCAGTATATCTCTAATAAACAAGCAAAGAAAGAAGCCCCAATCTCCTTAGCCTCTAAATAGTGTTGCTGTATGGCCGCATCAATGTTTTCATGTCTAGGTTATGTCCTGGACTGTGGATTCCAGCAAGTAATTTTGATGAGGAGATGACTACCAGCCACATCACTGCCCCAAGCAACAATGAATTCAGAACCCTCTATAGAATTTGCAAGTGGGTTTACAATGTCTTACACTGATGCAGAAGACTGCATCTCCCAGAGATGAATAAAAAGCTCTCTGGAAACACTATATGAATAATAATTATAGAGCTATATTCACCTCTGATTTTTGTTTCAAGATTTCTGTGAGAAAACTGCATGCTGAGATAGAATTTTCTCTTTTGCTCTGTGTAGCTCAGGGACTTCTCTTTTGCTTCTGGCTGATTGAGGAAAAATGAGAAAATGCTTAAGTTGAACACTAGACTTCCTAATAGTATGAAAAGCATCCTAAGGGGCTTGGATGTATGCTGTAATGGCAGTAATTTCTCTGAAGATGGGTAGCTGAGAGGTCAAGCTTGAAAATCTTGGTATAATTTTCTAAGATTGTTCAGTTTTGTCAGAATGAGAGATTTTTGATTGGAGAGGTAATAGAAGAAATGAGTGAGGTGGGGTTTTTTTAATTGTAAAGTTGATAGGAGGAGTTAGCTCTTTCTGACAAAAGACCCTGTTAACCTCTTATTGTCTTGCACAGATGTAGATGCTGACTCTGGAAACTATGAAGATCCAAAGTAAAAGTACTGCCTGAAGCAGCTGCTCCCATCTTTTATATTAGCTGTTGCTGTACTGCTACATAAAAATCCATTGCAATGGCAGTATTGGGGCACATGTAATTCTGGAAATGCATTGGGCTTTTAGAGCCTTTTAAGGCTACATTACCCGTTTGTTAACAGTTCTTTGATTATCAGAAAAGCTTTTGAGAGTACTCAGCGTTTACAGATTCAATAATCTGTTTCTAGGAGTTTGTGGCAGTAACTGCTCATGACAGAGCTCTGCAAATGCAACAGGTTGACTTTTGGGGTGATATGGCTCATTGCTGTGGAATCTCTGAGGCTTGACATAGGATATAACAACTTCAGATTAAACATTTTCTCAAGTTAGTGACTTTTATGTGGATGGTCTTTGCAAGCAAGGAGGGAAGGATATTAAAAAGGGAACTTCTATGTGGGTTTAGCAAATAAAAGCTACATAACATTTGCGTAGCAGCCACATCCTGTTAAATGTCTTTGAATATCATGTGACAACTTCTCTCCAAATACCGATTACTGTTTCACTATAATTGCAGTGGTCAGTGTGGACTTGGAGTCCCAGACTGCTAAAAGGTTCCTTAAAACAAGACATTGAGTCTTTCAGAATAAATATTTTACTGCTCTGGTTTACACTGAACGATTATTAACAGCACTGAATAAATGTGTGAAATCCTAGAAGCCGTGTGCAATACCTTACCCAGACAGGTTCCTGGGAGCTGTGAAAACTGTGTTGACAATCTGCAAGGGGTTACATCCTCAGGAGCCACAGGCACCTACGCATTATGTGAAGAGGAGGGAGGAAGGAGAGGTGCTGACCCTCAGTGGAGCAACTTCTCAAGTTTGCAGCTGAATGTCAACCAGAACCAAATGGAGAAGTATCTCTCTTGTCTCAGATTTACTGAAAATGTCCCTCAAAAGAGCTTTATCCCACACTGGCCTTCATTCAAAATAAAGATGATAACTTTGTTTTCTGTCTTCTGATTGCACTCAATGGAACACACAAGTGGTGCCAGAATGAGACTGGGTATCATGTTTTGAATATGCAAGTCTGTTTTTTGAGAGGCTTTATTGTATGATTTAATTATTGCATGACAATGATTTTTTTTGAAGAATAAGAAGGCAATTTAATTGGATTCTCAATTTTATAGGCAGGATCTAAAGAATTACTAGACGGTGTCTCCCATAATGTTTACAACTCTCCTTTTATAACACTTCTTTACATGCATTTCATGGCTGACACAGATGTACATACAGAAATAGTACATATTTATAGACCAAGCCTATAGTTTAAGGTAAAGAAGCAGGCCTTGCCTTTAGTAGCATATTTTCCTGCATAAGGACTCTGATTTTAAATAGTGTGGATAATGGTGTCTTTGCTATCTGAGGAGTGTATGGGTATGACTCATGGTGTCATAAATACTACGGCTATTACAGTGAGCATCCAAGTGAAATTACACAAAATTATATATTTGCCAGGGTTCTTTTCTCTAACGGCCAAACTTCAAAATAGAAAGCTTTATTATTCATTTTGATGCATTTGAACTACTGAATGTTCTTGCTGGCCCACTAGACAATTTAATAGGTCTTCTGAACATCATCAATAATTCATGCGTCTCTTAAACAGGGATGTGGTACTTGTTATTCAACTATAATCTGAGTGTACTATATTGTGAGCTACTATAGGATGCTCAGGGACATGCTCAGTGCTGGCTCTGACGTCATAGAGGTGACAAGTTCTTGGATTTGAGCACACTGTGTGTGGTGCTCCCAAGCAGGGAATGGTCCCCTTTGCCCTCTCCATAACTGTTGCTTTTCCTGAAAAGGAGACAACTGTTGGCCAAGGGTGTAGAGAGCTCTCTTCAGTACGATTTGCCTGATGGAACAGTGTAAATCATCCCCAGCATGTGACTGTCACTGCTGGTTGGACTGAAGATGGGAAACTGATGGTACAGCTGGAGAGGTGTGGAGGAAGCCCAGCCTTGGGTATGTGAGGGTTCAGGTAGCATTAGCAAAAGTGGAAGTGAGTGATAAACTAGAATGGACTATTCCAGTTCAAGACAGAACTGAAAAACTGATTATTGTAGGATATATTAACTGATATTTATGAAGAAACCTAATGGGATGTATTTTTTTGTTGTTTTGAAGTAAGTCTATGACTTCTTTTTTATTCTTATTTGTCACAAACACTGTGATATCTCTTGTTATGCTAAATACCATATCCAAAGAGAAGGTTTTGGAAGCAAACAGTATGAGAAAGGCCCAAGATGAGTACAAGGAGGACTGTTCCTGGGGGTCTGTACTCTTGACATGCCTCTCAGAGGTCTGCTGGCAGCACTGGCTGTCTTTGATCTGTTTTTGCCATTGGAGAGCTGAGATATGCAAAGCATTGAGGCATCATATGCCCAGGATGAGCATTTCAGCAGAGCTGAGAAATGACTGTGGGTTTCCTGGATAGCAATCCAGTCTTTTTCTGCAAGAACCTTCCTCCTTTAGATTTGTCACACTTGAGCCATGCTCACGTGTCTCTACAAACAGTATATGTGGCAAGTAGTTAAAAAATAAATGTGTAGTGTCTTGCACAGGTATTCATGAAAAACTGTTAACAATGTTATTTTTGAATGAGAATTTGTTGTACAAAGAGTAGTAACTTGTGAGAAAACTGCAAAAAACCAGTACAACATACAACCATTCAAGTGAGAGTTTTACTGTAGGAGGAATGAGTCCAAAGTCAAGACCTTTTTCCCTCTCCCTGTTTGAACTTACTGCTCTGTATCACGGTTCTAAGAAAAATCTCATGCTGACTTCTTGAGTTCTGTATTTATATCTGGATAAGGGCCAGATTGTGCCCCATGTTTGTTCAGGATGCAGGAGACTATGAAGAACTCCATGGCTGTGGAGTTTTCAGGAGTCAAGCTACAATCCCCAGGCAACTGTGTGTTGTGCTGGTTTGAAAATAGCTTTTGTGCAGCTAGCTTAGGACTGGTACTGCAGCACAGTGTTGCGCCCTGCCTGTGTGATGTCTGTGTTAAAGGAGCTGGGGAGCAGAAGGAGGCTGCTCAGCTCTGTCCCAGCCTGACATTGCTGAAGGTTGGGTGAGATGCAGTTGCACTGGCACTGGCTCAGTGTTCTTATGCCTCACATGTAGGGTTTCTAGCAAAAATGGGCTGGAGCTTCCATTTTCTATCCAGACTGCAATGAGGTTAGTTCTAACAGCATGCAGCTCTTGCTGGAAATAGTTTTTAGGTGGTGGGTGTATTTGAAAAGAAAGATGATGGTTCTTCACTTGCTTTTGGCTCTACTGATGACATAAAGATTTCAACATTTCTCTCTTGACTGCTGCATTTGGAGTATTTGGGTCAAATGAAAATTCTGGCTCAGTGGCAAAAGAGCAGATAATGGCAGTAGTTGATGGTGATTACCAGTTGTTTTGCACTTGTGCTTTGGAGTGATGGCCAGTGAGAAAAAGCCAGTTGTGTGTGTTCTGTACCAAGGGTTACTGTGCTTGCTCATCTGGGACCTGCACCTGACCAAAACCAGTTTCTCATTAGGCTGTCAAGAGGCCACCTGCTATCATAGCTTATGTATCATGCTGGATGGGGGAAGTTGGAACTACCAGCATTTAAATCTGTTTTTGATGTGTTTGACACAGGAGGGCTGTGAGTTCCTATTCCTTGTGGCTGAGATTTTGAGCAGTACTGCCTCTATTGCCTATTGAGTGTCGAGCTGCTGCTTGTGCAGTGGTACAGGTTATACTGCTTTTCCCAAACTGCTCATCACCAACGACGTTGCTCTGAAATGTGACAGGATGATACCATTTCATAAGGAATTGTTTTATCCTTACTTACCTCCCTCATTGCTGTGACAAGTACTGGAGTCCCTCCAGACTGTCAGTGGGCTACAGCCTGGGACCCTCTTTCCAAAGCTGTTTTCTGCTTTATTTCTTAGTGTCATGTTTTGTTTCCATGGAAACTCTACAACCTAACTCAAATGATAAGACTGTCAGGTGCATGAACAATGCTGTCATTGTAGAGCATCCTCAGCTCCGGATGTTTGCGCGTCGTGTGTCTTACCAGGCAGGCAGTGTGGTGTCAGGAGAGGCTTTATGGCCACCAAAACTTGACGGGAGCCTGAAGGCTTTCGATGAGCTGGTGAAGCCAGCTGGTGCACCTCTGGAGAGCAGTTTCCTTTGGCTGGCATTCCTTAAAGATGTGCCCATAGTAATTATAGGAAAGGAGGAATATTTTGCCACTTTAAAAAGAATGAACTCGGTTATGTACAAAAGCCTGTCTGCAAAGTTCATAGTGAAAAGAACAGATTTACGACAGTAGTAAAAAATGTTAAAAGGCAAATGTGTTGTTTCCAGGAAAAATGGATTAACCACAAAATGTACCCTGGAGTGAAGTGTTAACTTTTATCACTGAGCATGGAAATATGTGAGGCAATTTTTGTGTGCTGTGATGAATAAGAGTGGTTGATTAGCATCAATATTTCCAGTCCTGTTTGCACCCTGGAATGTGCTCATGGCAATATCTTCCTCCTTTCAGCCCCATCCCTGCTGCTGTCATTGAAGAACATCAGTAAGAGAAGAAAGCTTGCTTTAGTGGAGACAAAAGTACTGTACCTGAAAGAACAGTTTCCCCTTTCCTCTCTTTGTGAAGCTTTACAGATCCTGTTATATTGGTAACCACTTTTTGTAAGTGCCACATTAGCAGGTCAAAAAACACAGTGCACAAGAGAATTTGCAACCCTTTAAGGAAATGCCATTAGACTGTGAGATAAAATGTGGCTCTGCATCTCTAAAAATAATATATTTGCATCTCTATAAGGACTTCAATTCTGGTAGCTAGGAATAGTCTAGGCATCTTCATTGTAATTATTAAGAATTACTAGCTTGCACAATTACTGCTTTGAGAGAGATGCGAATGTACATGGTATTTTAGAGGACATGGAGAAGTGAAAAATTTATTGCAATTTTAAAAGCTGGAGTTTACTTGCTTGCTGGCAAACAGTATAGGAATTCAAGAATTGCCGAGGTGGGGAAGGCTTCAGCTTCATCTTGTTTAGTGTCTCTGCTCTGACAGATGCTAAGATGTTCAGAGAAAGCAGGGAGCCTTATCTTGGGAGAGCTGAGAGAATTTCTTCAGCCAGTGAAAACCAGGAGGTGAAAGAGGAAGGACAGCCTAGAGGGTAGGAACAACAGCATGAGTTTCTGCAGTGTGGAGTGGGGTGGTCAGGCCATGAATTTGCTGACTGACTGCTTACAGGACGCAAGAATAGTAACCTCTTCTGAACCAATTGCAAAATGCCCACAACTCTGCATCTTAGAACTGGTTTCATGTACCAAGGAAAACTATTTTCTGCTTTTCTTTTGTAAAACTCTATCTGTTTATTGTTGTTCTGTAATGGGATAGAATCTTTCCATCCAGCAGTGCAGATCAGTTCTGCTCTTCTGCACCTTCTCTGTAGTGTCTGTAGGGTTTTTGTGTCAGCTTTTTGTTTTCATTAATGTATTTCACTGATACATTAGTTAGGATGTAGTTTTTGCATGAACACTGCCAGAAGTGGAAGCCCTGCATAGGGCTGTACTAACAGTGTAGATGCTCCTTGTCAACACACAGGTGTCAGCTCACTGGCCATGCTTCTTTCGTGGGTTGGGTCTTGGTGCAGACTACCATTTGGCTCTTGTTTTGACCTCCATAAGTATTTCTTGCTGCAGAATGCTGTAATGTGCCTGTCTTCTGGTCCTTGCAAAGCCCCATTTTTCACAGCACATTTTCTTTTGAAGTCTGATTCAAAGCACATTGTAATTGGTGTAGTCTCCTATGCATTCTAATGGAGCCAAATCAATGGTCATGCATTTGGGAACAAAGAAAATTGCCTGCATCTGCATGGTGGGAGGATTCAATCTTAGAGTGCCATGATGTTGAAGGGACTTGGATGTCAGGCTGAAAACCAGCCACATGTGAGCTTCAGCTCTGTGTGACAGAACATGGCCCTTGGGGGTACCTGTAGGGGTAGGATTGTTGTTCCCATACACCTTGCTGGTGACAGGACTGCTTAGACATTCAGCCCTTCTCTGATGTTAACACATTTTAAAAAAGGATTATAGAAATTCGTAAAGGCCTCATGAAAGTTCTGCAAAAATGACTGGGTGTCTGTAAAACATTCATTTTTAATGAGAGGCTCAGTCTAGTTAAAATAAGGTTAAGAGGATACTTATCGGAACTGTATAAATACTGCAGCAGGAGATTTATGGTTACAGGAGGCTTTTTAAACTAATAGGCAAAAGTGGAACTGTATAAATCAGTGGATGGAAGTTAAAATTGAGCTAATACATGTTGGAAGAAGTATAACCCTAAAAAATGTTACCTAAGAACCTAGTGGGTCTTTATCACTAGAATTCCTTAGGAATATATCCATTTTGAAGGTCAGCACATTACTGACTTTCAGGGTAGCTGCAGGAGACTCTCATTAAATATTTCTGGGTTATACTATGGGTAAGACCGCATTAAATATTTAGACTCCCTACTCTTGGCCTTAAAGCCTAAGCACTTGGCAGTCACTGATGTGAGGGAGCTTTGGAGAAAATTCAAAGTTTAGATTGAATATTAAGAAAAAATCTCTTCACATAAAGAGTTGTCAAACACACGAACAGGCTGTCCAGGGAAGTGGTGGAGTCACCATCTCTGGAGGTACTCAGGTAGGGCACCTGGGGACGTGGTGTAGGGTGGGCTTGACAGTGTTAGATTTAGGGTTGGCCTCAATGATTCCACTGTTAGGTGCTATTTTACATAAGGATCCAGACTCCATTGGCCAGATTGCTCCAGGATCCAACAATCCAATGATTTTAAAAGAAGTTTCACTTTTTTGTAAGTTTGATTTATTATTTTTGTTAACATCTATTACTTTAAATTGATATTTCTTACCACATATTTTTGCTGGAGCAGCTTTTAGATGTAATGTTTTTAACTATATAAAAAATTATCTGGCTGATGCTTATGAATGTTTTCTCCCAAGAGCAAAATCTCTAGCTAAATATTCTGGGCAAGTAATAAAACTGTCTTTAAAAAACCCCTTTGAAATGTACATATTAAGTAAGTGAAGAAAGGAAGAATCGATGAAGATTTTTTTTCTGTCCCAGCTTTAAGCTGTAGGGGTTTTAGATGTTGCTCACAGTCTTAAGCATAAAATTACCAGAAAGAGTTTCTTTTTTCCAGATTTTAGTTTCCTTTAAACAACTGTCATCAGATTTACAGGTCATTATGTATGTTGCAAATGGAATTTTATACTAATATCGCAGTTTTGAGATTACAGATGCTTTTTTTTTTATACAGCATTTTTTTATGGTAAAACTGAATGTCATAGGCATCAATGCCCTTTGAAAAGCACTCTCCATTTCTGAAAGCATCACCCTTGTAAGGGTCTCATCCCAGCTCCTCACAGACAGATTGCCACCCATGACCATGTGGCATCAGTCTGTGTCCTGCATCTTCTTTAACTCTTTCTAAGTTGTATTCTTTGGAAAGCAGACAGTGGTTTTGAAATAAAAGTGTTTACGAGGCAGCCTTGTTTTGGGAAGCTGTAAGCTGAATTCTTCCTTTGGAGATTTTTAAATTCACTAAAAGACTTTAGCTTCAGTAAAAGCAAAGGGTGTGGGACAGTTCATCAGTGTCACAAAATCCAAATGGATGATGTTTTAATGCCAAACGGAATTGTACGTCTAGAAAATAGTAATAACAGTATTTCACCCAGCTCAGTCTGCTTAAAAATGTTTCATTTGCCTTAATAAAGCTTAGAGATGCCTCCATATGGCTGATGCTCTTAGTATTGCAGGCCAGTGCTTTCAATGATAGTGATGTGTCTGCTGAAGTACAGCACGTGAGTAATATAGGAGTAAGAATAATATAAATTTAACTAAACTGGCTCAATGTACCCACTCCTGCTGGGGCAAAAATCCAAAAAAAACAAGCCAAGAATGAGAAGGAATGAAGAAGCAAAGAAGCTCATCAGTAAGAAAAACACAATGTGCAATCAGCTACACCGGTCTTTGCAGAGAAATGGCCCCAGTGATGCTCCCAGAGGATGAAGCAGGCACAAGACAAAAAGGTAAGTGGGAATGAGTGAGCCTGTGCATTTAAAGCAGAGTTAAATGTGAACAGATGATGCTGAAGCACTATATGGTGTAAAGCTGAAATACAGCCACTCACTGGGTTTTCTGGGATGCCTCTGCAGCCTGAGCAGCAGAGCGGTCCAAGAGCCCCCCGGCTGCCCTGATGGGGATATGCTGTGTGAGTGAATGAAGCAGAGAACAGAGCCTTGTGCACTTTTATATGGGGCATTTAGTTATTTCCCTTTCCAATTTCCATCCTTAAACTTTTCACTATGTTTGGGTAAAACTTGCTCTTCCCTTGGTAAATGTTTGTTCCTTATGTTTGCCTTGACTTGTTTCATAGTAGTTATCACTCTTGCAGTTCTTTCTCAAGTATTTATTGCAGGTACACTTCAGGGATTGTGTGTTTGGGAATTCTTTTGAGGCTGAAGAGCTCTTTCTAATCTTTGCCTGCTAAAATGTGCTAAAATCTTGGGAGGTTTTTTTTTTTTTAAACTGTGATTTCAGTAGCGAATCTTTTGTAAAAACCAGCACCCATGTATCCAGTTCTGTTTAAAACCTGACTTTTCCAAGGTTTTTATAACTTAAAATTTGAAGCATCTAAACTACAGAATTTTGGTTACTTTTTTCCTGCACCAAATTCTATTTTTTTCTACTTCACAAAGCTGTCATAGCCTTCTGGGAAGGTAAGGTTTGTGTGCCTAGAATTGATAATATGTTATTCCTAGCAAATTTCAGCTCCACTTCAAACAGAAGTCCCTTTGATTTGGGGTGCCTCTCTAGGCCTTTATGGTCCTTCATCCCCAGGGTTATCTATATTGCAGACACCATGCAAACGTTTATTTAGTTTACTGCTAACAAGCGTGTATTTTCCTTTTGCTGAAATTTTTGTGCACTTTTTACAAGCAAAGCATCTGTCTGAAGTCTTTGCTGCAGGAGAGAGCAGTGTAATGTTTTGTGCAATATCCTTCCATTGTATGCTTTGCTCTTACTGAGTCCACAGCTTTAATTTGTCCTTCATGTTTCATTTTTACCCAAGTATGAGGCTTTTCTTAGCCTGCAGACTTTGTGCAGCTACTGTTCTTCAACTGCTGGTTTGTCCAAGGGACTGTAACACAAAGTGTATTTCTGCTGTTAGAAAAGAAGAACATCTTCCTACTGAAAGTCACTAATACAGTTTGCTGTGTTCCTGGAAGTACATAGTGCAGCAATTGGAGCCATCACTTCAGGCTCAAATTTGCTGTGCTGAGTGTACTGTGACTTCAGGCAGCGTATTTTGCAATTGAGGAAGGAAAAGCTTCTTGATTATGAATGTTAATAATTAAAGATATAGGATTCGCTATTTTGAAAGCCTATTTCTTAGAAAAGTTTTTCAGGTGACTAATACAATGTGTGTGGCATTTTTATCATCATCATACTGTATGTCATACTGTTGGCTTGTGAGTTTCTAATTTTTTGGAAGACTATGAGAGTCAGTGTTCAAATGGCCATTTCCTATTTCTATAAGTAGAAATAAAATTCATCTGAAGACAGCTGTCCTAGACAGTACAGTCTGGGTCTTAATAAGAAGTCCTTGCAAAGTGAAGAAAAATGTGATTCCCCAAATCATTACTGTTTTTCTGGTATTCTATTTTATTCTCATTGAAATGGTCTTTAACTGATAATCTCTCAAATGATTCCTTATATTGATTTGAACAAATCACCGCTGTTGTGGAACTTAATTGCTCTACAATCGATGTGTAATACCACGACTTGTTTTTTGTTTCTTCCTTAAATAACATAAACCTCCCCTCCTTGTGACTGGCTGAGTGTGTGGCTGTGCCCTCCAGCAGGGCTGGGGCACAGGGAGGGCAGTGGCCACCCCGGAGCTGGGCACTGCTCCCCGACTCTGCTGCACCCACTGGGGCTCAGGCGTCTGCACAAACTTGCCAAGGACGCAGGATAACGGAAATCATTTCTGAGGTTTTGAGTCTATTTATAACTTGAAAAAAAAAAAAAGGCTTTTTAAAGGCAAAAATTGCATGAAATGTCTCCTGTCAAAATCTCACTCATCAATGTCAGATTCTCATGACATTGACAAAATAGCTATTTCTGCATGGAAAATGTGACAAAACTGAGTTTTGAATTTGCTGCTGACTTTTGTGTTTGCTGCTTTCCTTGGAATTAGCTCGTTTCCCTGGGAAGGTGTTAATTTTAATCTAGCAACTCTAAAAATGGGTGACTTTTTTTCTCAAAGTAATCTTGATGTTGAGTTTTTATTAAATCTATAGTTTTCTCTTTATGAAATACATATCAATGGAGCTGGGAGAATTGTGAATAGCAAACTGTACAGCCAGGTGTCAAAGCAATGCATTTGTGGTCTAGTCCATGACTCCGAGCTGGTGCCCTTAAAGATGTTCTTGCCCCATCAGTGCAGCAGGAGGGCAAAGCTGTTGCCATATGCCCTTTGTCAGTTTTGGCCAACACATGATATACTTGGATTTAATAGACTTTTTTAGGTCTCATGAAAATTTTAATTTGTCTTGCTCAAGGGTAGGTGAGAATAAGTCTGCTGGACAGTGGAAACTAAGCATGTATGAATGTTCTGTGGATGTGGCCCCACTCTGCATTGACATAAATAGAAATATAAAAATGTAGCTGATAATCCTGACACACAGTGAATTACAGGCAGGTATTGGTTTCTGAGTCCAACTGCTTTTGAACTTACTTTCATATTCTTAGGAAACATCTTTACAGCAGATCAAAAATGTTCAGAAGTTAATGGTCCTTCATCTGCTTTCTAACCGTGTGCCAAAAGCTGGCCCTTTAGGATGCAACATCCTCAGCTTCTGGTGCAGAAGTCACTAAGCTGAGGGGTCCAGGTCCAGTTTCTTGGAGAAAGAAATACCTCAGGACCTGCACAATTTTCTGCTCTGCTTCCCTCCCAGGCTCACTGGATTCAGCTGCTTCTGACTAATGTTGCTCCCCGGAGAGGCAGGACCTGCCAGAAGCTGTTTGGAGGCTCTCCCGTGCTCGTGCTGAGCTGACTTTTATCCTTCCTTTGCAGATGTCTGTCCTGCTTGCTTGTCTCTCAGGTGCTATTCAGAAGCCTGATTTATTTGCATATATTGTTGGGCTTTTTTCAATACATTCATTGTTATCTGTATTAGTGATATTCTGGGTTTTTGCTTTATATTCTTGCTTTCTTGGCAGCAAACCCTTCCTTGTGGGGAAAAGGGAGCTTCGTTAATATTTGTCATGTAGATTGAGCAGGCTGGGAGGTGAGAAAGGTGGCTAAACATCCCCCCTTCTCCCCAGTAAATGTGCTGGTGTGGGCTCTGCACACTCAGTGTTGGGGGCTGATGTTTGGTTCTGACTGTGGCTGTAGGTATGGCCCTGGGCCACCAAAACCCACCACGGATCACACTCTCAGTTATAGGGTTTTGAAAGCTGTGACCCTGAACCTACAGACAGAGCATGGTGAAAGCCAGTGAAGTTACATTTTGGTGACAGTGTTGCTAAGATGGCTTGTCTTGTCCTTTAGTGTGAGCAGAGTAGGATGGAGTGGGAAGGTGGTGGAGGATCATTGAAAAGGATGCTGCTAGCATGGCATTAGCTGCTTCCAGCAGGAGGTACATGGAAATGAATTCCTGGAGAGTAGGTTTGATAAGCATCTTGAATTCTCCTGGGCTTGACTGGGAGCTGGTGATATTTAAGTGTACGACTGAGAGGTTCAAATAAAGGTTTGTCCCTTACACAGCCACGCTGTTACTCAGATATCTGTGTTTTGTGGCTGTCAGTGGGAAGAAGCAAAGTGAGCAGATGATGCTGAATTATACAGGCAGTAATGCATAATCATATTTTTCATTCATGGCGGAGGTGGATGAGATGTCTGTAGAGATATATTTGAAGTCCTCCTTAAATATTTTTAATAAAATCATGACTTGCTGGTTTCAAAGCAATCAGTTCTTCAATCTGTTTGATTACATGTAGAAACCAGGACATTTTCAACATAAAAGTCTGCATACAAGTTTTGCAACTCCAAGGTTTGTTGTAAATAGCATAAAAGTCATGAGGCATCTTCACATGGGAATTAAGATGCAATCCTTTGTACTGCATATTATCAATTCCTTTTTGATGAATTTCTTTTATATGAGGAAATCCAGTTCAGAACACTGAATCCCAGTAGCAATAAGTCTGGTACACATATGTACATCTTACTTCAGTCTCAGAGCAGCCTATACATTTTCTGTGCTGCAATAAAAGCAACTTTAGAAAAGAGGAAAAGCAAAATCCTGTAATCCTTTGTTCGTCTAGGAGTGAAATTCTTCTGTGTTCTCTGTGTGAGAGAGAGACAGCTGCTCCCCAACGCACTAGAGCTTTGTGTGCTTCAAAAGAGGAAGCTCAGAGTAAATATTTGTAGCTGTCAGTGGAGTCCTCTTGGTTAGCAAACATTTGATGCTGGGGCCTTCCCTGCTTGTTTTCAGACTTTTGGGCTGTGTGGATACCATGAGCCTGGCTTAAAAATTCCCTGAGAACAATGTAAATTAACCTCCTATTTTTGAGGTCCATGTTACGTATTTTTTACTGATCCAGCTGCTTTGTACATCTTCCTCCCAGTTGTGGTCCTTGACCCCCTGCAGGCATTTGTAGCCTGCAAATGCAGAGCCTGTCATCTTTTTCTTAGCAAACTGAATGGTTTGATTGGAAGGTGGAATTCCCATACAAGAGACAGGTATAACAAGACAGGTGGCCTTGTGAGTGCCTTTTGCATGTGTCTGCTCTATCACCGTGCCTTCATACTCACCTCTCATGGCAAGACACAAGCCCAGCATCACCATCCTGCTAAGGCAGCAACAAGAGGTCGAGTTTGCCCAGGTTTGAAGAGTAGGTCTAGGACAGAGTGGAGAATGAACTTGCTTTCTTCCATGGCAATGACCTGCAGCCCAGTGCAGGCTGAGTGCACCCAGAGCCCCCCTGCAGTACAGCTGAGTGCTGCAGCAGCACCAGCCTTTCAGCTGACTTGCCTTGCAGTCCCCAGGATTGGAGCTTTATGGATTCACAGCCGTCTTTAAAAGACATTGGATAACTGGAAAGCAAAGATGTGAGAACAAGGAGTTTGGGCTCCTAATAATCATCTTCTACTGTGATTTCTTTCTTTATTTTTAATTTGAAAAGGTTGTAAACAAACTAGGAGAAATATACCTATTCAGAAGGATTGTGTGTCAGATATTCTTAAAAGATGGAGAAATTACTTCTTGTCCCTTGCGCACAGTGGATATTCTATTTGTGTGTGTCATTTGTTACTGTTTTGCATCACTCAGTTCACTTATCCCAGGTGACAGATCTGGTGTTGGTTATAGATCATATGGAACTTTTCTGTGATTATAAAAAAAGAGGGTATTTTTTGTATTTGTTATCAATGGAATACGTTGTGTATGTAATTATTTTAAGTCATAGGCATCCTTTTATTTTGGTGCTATCACTTTTGATAACTTTATAGTGTGTAGCTGTCCCCTAATTAGGGGATAGCATGGTAACTCACACAGAAGTTAATGCTGGTTTTTGAAATATGCTTCATCCCTCAGTCCCCAACTAATTTGGTACAAGCAGGGCTCCAAAATAACTTCTCAGAATGCTGTGGACTTGAGTCCATATAAGCTAATCTTTTATAACTGCCAGAGCAATAAAAAACACAGCTAAACATCCCTAATTGAAGTCATCTTCATGACAGAGTGGTAAAACTTGCTAGGACTTCTCCCACTGATGCCTATATTTATCTGGGTGTGCCAGTGCTGAGCACTGAAGTGCTGGCTGGTGGTGTGTGCTGCCAGGGCTGGCTACTGAGCTCTGTGAAGTTTCATCCACTACGGTATTTGGTTATCCATTAAAAATCAGATTTTAATTAATCTACATTTGAACCGATTTTTGGATGGAGTTATGTTTCTAAGGAGGGGAATAACCACATCCAGTATATATCAGTGCAGTTCATCTCTTGCTGTTTCAATTTAAACCCCAACCTTTTCAGTACAAGAATGTTTAGACATCTAAGAATGTTTCCATGTTTCTGGCACCGAAATACTTCCTTTATTTTCTCAAATTTACAGAAGATAAACATTTATAAATCCTCCTGCAAGATATTTCCGTGTTGCAGAATGCTGTGATAATGTGCATGTTAAAATATGTGTTTGGAGCTCTTTATGATGACCAGTTTCAAGATTAAATTATACATCTCTTTAGGGAAGAAGCCTTGATAAATTATTTAAGCCTTTTAAAAATTAGTGTGTAATAAATACTGGCATATCCTTGTATGAAGTTCATTCTCTTATCTAAGGTTAAGCTATAAAAGGATATAAACCTTGAACCAGAACAGAACTGATGCGTTCATAATATCCACTTTAAATGCTAACTCAAATTTGATCAAGCTATTGTGCAAAATATGTTCATCTCCCATGAAATTTGCTCTCAGAGCAGCAACATTACAAAAGCTTGTAAACCCATTGGCTTAATGCTACCAGGGTAACACGAAGACTTAACAAGCAACTTATAAGGCTAAGAAGGGTCCACTTTCTCTTTTTGAACAATGTCTTGGAACACTGAAGGCTATAATGTTCTCTCTTTGAGGCAGGAACCCCCTGTATTTGAAAATGTCAGCACTGAGAGAATTTGGTTCTCATCTGGGAGTTGTTTTCAGCAACTGGTTGTCAGATTTGTGTGGGAGGGGACTCCACCAGGCTGGAGGTGCATGTTTAAATCTGTGTACTTGTCAATGCTCGAGTGCTGAGCCAGGCTCAGACTGAAATGTGTTTGGGACAAAAAACAGGAGTGAGGAAGAAGTGAACACAGGCACATGGAAGAATGGGGCAGGGAGAGCCTGTTTTGCACATGTGCCAACCCGGGTATCCATAAAATCTACGTTTCCAGTTATGGATAACCAACAAGCCTGCATAGCTTCAGAACAAGGTGGGCATGAGAAAGATGAGACCAGGAGCACTCAGGAGTTAGGGAATGGAGCACTGCCCTTCCTTGGGCTTTGTCCCACAGTGGCTCCAGCAGCTGGCATTGTCCCACAGCCAGCAGATTGCAGACTGGACAACTGGGAACCACAGACTCCAAACATGGTAAACCCATGGCTGAGGAATGAGAGACTGCTGATTCCAGGTTGTTTATGTAACTCAAAGTCTTCATTCTCAGCATATCATGTTGAATGTTTTGCCTTTTTAAATGTCTGTGGAATAACAGGGCAAATAGTTGTGTGCCATTCTTTGTGTACTTTCCACGACTTATTTTGTTCAGTTAGTGCTTGTACTTTTGCTCTGTGCTTGACAACTGTGTGTGGAAAATTGAAAGAAATTCATTGCAGTGTGCTGGATATATAAGAGAAAGTATTTGCAATGGTCGTGCCACCTGAATTTCATCAGTAGCCCTTTCCACCCTTCCCTTTTCTTTGTTCATATACTGTGTAAGGGCACTGCTGGTCTTTGGAGAATACTTGTTCCACTGTACAGTGAAAGGAGCTGCCAGAGTGGTTTTGGGTATGAGCAGGTAACTTCAGTCTCCCTACAGCTACAGGCAGTGTGTCCTGCCTTCAGCACACTGGAGACTTACTTTTGTGTTAGTAGCTGCACTGTGTCACACTGCTGACTCTTTCTCCTTCATGTGGATGAACCTGTGATCACCCATAATTGACCTGGCTGAAATGATGAAAATACCTGACAGTCTGGGGTTGAGGGGTTTTGAATGGTTTCTGCTCCATGAATGGTGACATCCCAACCAGTCAGAAAATAAAGGAACAGTCTGTACGCATTTTGATTTATTATTTTTCAGATCATTACCTTGTTAAAGTCCTTGTTGAGGAGTGTCATCTTCTTGATATTAACATAAGTCAGTGGAATAATAAAAGGAACAAAAACCTAGCTTGGACTGTCTACTATCTATTTTAAAATTCTATTTTATTCCTCCTTTCATTGCTAAGGTTTTCTTTCTCTTCCATCAGTGTAATGCATTGGAGAATCCAATGAACATAAACAACTGCATCCAGCACTGCAATGAATGAATACATCTTGATCATAGAAATACCATTTTTTTAGGCAAAAAATAGAACAGTAAGCCACATGCTTCTGTGAGATATTATTTTCTTAAAATGATTTATCTTTTCTCTGTCTAACATGTGTCACTTTCTGTGGTGTGTGGAGGAATCTCTTGCCACCTTATTCTGCAAAAAAATCTTGGGGAATAAAGTTAGCAGTTTATCAAATGCTGATTTTAAGTTGCTTATGTCTTTTTTCCCCAACTGCTACAAAAGTGCTTGGCTTTGCTCCAAGAAATCCGCAGTAAATTCTGGGGAAATTCTGTCAAGTTAAAGTGATGCCGAGGTCTATGACTGTGCGCAGCAAATGGTGTTTGCTGAGGAGCTGATCATATCTTTGAAGTGGTGAAATAACTATTAAGCTTTTTTTTTTTTGATTGCTAATGAGGGATATACTGACATGACCTATAACTTATTAGCATTTTGTTTTGTTGTTGTGTATCTTGTTTACTAGACAAATTATTTTTACTTCAGATTGCTCAGCAAGAACGGTCTTATATTTAATTAAACTGATTTTTTCCTTGTCTTTGCTTACTGTGTTCAACTGGAAAACAGAAGAGCTGAAATGTACTGATCAGATATTATTTGAGAGCTGAAAACTTCTTTAGTTTGGCTGAATGCAAGTTTTATAAAATCATTTAGGATTTCTTCAGGGAAATATAGTAAGTGTTCACTTTCATTTTGTCCTCTTTACTCCATCACCTGTTTGTGAGGGATAATGTCAGCAAGAAAGAGTTTGTATATTGATTTGTTTTCTTTGTAAGAAAATGTTTTGTGTTTTTTTGGAACAGCTGTTTATTTTTTTCCCTAAAGCTTCTGGCCTTTCCACTTCCATCTAGACCTTAAAACTCTCAGGTTATGGCTCATTAGATATCATCTATATCTTTTGTTCCTTCCTTTCCTGCTAAGTTCCTTTTGATGTTTCTGATATGTATAGGTGGTAACCATGTCAAATGAAGCTTCAGACCCTGGGTAGGAGCAGCCTTGTCAGGTGGTGCCAATGAACGTGGGATCTCCACTCTGTGACGAGCCATGTGGGATGCAGTAATTCTGCATATGAGGCTTTCCTCATTTTATCTTGAGATTATTTACTGAATTAGATGTTATGCATAGATGTAATAGTATCAGTAACTTCATCTGAACAGGTTGTAGCAACCAAATATGCCTTTGGCATCCACATTTAGAATCAGCTTGCTCATCATTACAGTCATAATAGCTCTATAGCAGCCTTGCAGCTCTTTTGAGAAACAGGGAAGATAATGTGTCGGTACTTGCAATAGTGTGAGTGTTCCCATGCTATACTTGAAGCTGGATCACTAGGAATCAATTTATCTGGTGCAATAAGTACCCCCAGTGCTTTGTGGAGGATACCCTGGCCTCCTCTCCACAGGTTATTAAAAATGAAATGAAAAGTGGGAAGATCTACTAGTGCAGCATCTTGTTTGTAAAGGCAAGGAAATTCTACTGAGGGACTTTTTGGATTGATCCTCTATTGATGTGGCAGCCTTGCAGAAGAACTGGCTAAATGCAAATAAAAGGGGCAATTGCCAAGAGACTTAACAAGTACTGGGAGATTGATGTTATGAGTTTGAGCATGTACTGCCTTGTGTGGCAGTTTATATACTCCCATAAACCCTCAGTGTTTTGTCCCCTCTTACCAGCAAAAATCTGATACCAGCATGTTTTCAGTATTGGGACTGAAGTGGATTGACCCTGGCTGGGGCCAGGTGACCACCAAAGCTGCTCTGTCGCTCCCCTCCTCAGATGTACAGGGGAGAGAAGATATAATGAAAGCCTTGGGGGTTGAGATGAGGACAGGGAGATCATGCAGTAATTACTGTCAAGGGCAAAACACTCATCTTGGGGAAATTAGTTTGATTTATTACCAGTCAAATCATACTAGGGTAATGAGAAATAAAAGCAAATGTTAAAACACCTTTCCCCCATGAACTCTGCTTCACTCAAGATTTTCTCTCCCTCCTCTTCTCCAGCAGCACAGGGTGACAGGGACCTGGGGCTGTGGTCTGTCCATCACAGCTTGTTTCTGCTGCTCCTTCATCTTCAGGAGGGGGACTCCTCACACTCTTCCCTTGCTCCACCATGGGGTCTCTCACGTGGGAGACAGCCCTCCATGAACTTCTCCAATGTGAGTCCTCCTTAGAAGTAATTTCTTCCCCATTTCTTAAATACATTATCTCAGATGTGCCTCCAGTGTTGCTGATGGGCTCAGCCTTGGGCTGTTGGAACCAGCTGGCACTGGATTTGTTGGATGTGGGGAAAGCTTCTGGCAGCTTCTCAGAGAAGCCACATCAATGGTCCCTTCGCTGCTGCCAACACCTGACCACACAAACCTGGTACGTTCCACCCCTGCTCAGTTTGATGTTAATTTATAGGAATAATGCACATTTTCTGATACAGGATGCTTGCTTGTTCTTTAAACAGCATCTCCTACAGGTATCTCCAGTAAGTTCTACAGCAGTTCTTGAATATACTTATGCCTTGAATGCTGGGAAAAGGATTCCCCTGGCATTGCTTATATTTAGTAGAATCGTTCACCTCTGAATGCTTTGTCAGCAGGCAATTGCCTTTCCTTAATTTAGGGAGGTGATTGAGCTGTGCCTGATCTGGAGGTTTCCATTAAAACGAAGGGGCTGCTGCTGGAGTGGTGCAAATATGTTCATTTGCACTCTCTGCATGTACAAATGAGAATGCACAGCCAACATTCCCAGGGGCAGGCAAATAATCCAGCTCTGATTCATTGTCTGCAAATAGGAGAATTCCCAGTTTGGTTTATTCTAAGGAAGATACATGAAAATAGTCCAGATATCCTCCCAGATGCATTGTTACTGCTTCATCTCAAGATCATTGTCTGTTTATGGAACTTCTAGAGAAAATATTAACACAAAACAGAAATTTCCAATATGATATTAGCTCCTATGTACCTGTAAAAATATGTAATTTTATTTTATTGTAACCCTAACTTCTGTTTTCTAGGGGAAGTAACATGTTGTAAAAGTAGATCGATTCCTATGCAATAGAAATCTGCTTTCCTTCTCACTGAGCCTGTTATGTATTTAGCAATTTACCAGTTTTTTGTAACAATGAACACATTGTATAGTATGAATAATTTTACTGCCATTGTATTAAGTTTTAATAATACTTTAAACTGAACATTTTTATGACATATGTAATTTCAGTGTTCCAGAAAAACATTCTAGAGAATAGAACAAATTAATGGTGCTTACCAATAATGGATCTTGTCAAAATTAATTTTAAAATAACAATGATCATGGTAATTAATTGCAATAAGTTTCTTGTGTCAAGCACTCTCACTGCAATTTACATTTGATAAGAATGATGATTGTTCATCTGAACCTGTCTTGTGATCTTGACTAAATTTCGGCTTAATTTACCCAAATAAACACAAATGTAAGTCCACAAAATCTGTGGATAAACCTCATAAAGTACAATAGCTGCAATGCTTGTATAACTAAACCCACAAGAATATTTAAAACAATCAAGTAAGTATCATCCCAGGAGCAAAAGGCTGAGATTTGCACTTATTGATTATTGAGCTCAGCTGAGATTTTTACATTGATTCTCAAACTCACTTGCTTTGCCAAGAGCATGAATTATGAATGCAGTCTGTTGAAAGCCAAAGTGTACATCCTCTCACCGTGATTGCTGCAGACACTGTGCTGGGCTCTGCCAACAAAGTGCAGGTAATGCAGGATGGGGATGTGTAGTGGTGACTTTTATCTCTGAAAGTTCCTTGAATACTGACTCTCAGGGTTCAGGACAGCTGTAGCACGGAGCAGTTAATGTGGTATAAACCTGCAACTAAGTTTGTTGCACCAATTTACTCTTTAATTTATACTTGAGACACAAAAGACATGCAGCTTGCATTGATCCAGGCTACAAGCTAAGCTCTGAAAATCGGTCTTTCGGATATCTTCTTCAAGTTCTGTAGCATCCTTTTTTCTGTTTTAATTAGTTGCCTGTAATAAGCAAATGCCAGAATCAAATTTGTGTTCCCTAATTCATACAGTCCCCACGTTTTTTGTACAAAGGACACTTCACTTTTCAGGGAGGAAAAGTGTCTAATATCCAGCACTTTAAAGGCAGCAGTGCTCCGTGGCACTGGAGGTCCGATGCTGTCATTTTGGCATCCTGCCTGGCTCAGGCACTTGTTCAGGTTTCCTCCTCCTGGCTACAGCACTGAAAGCCCAAGGGACATTCCTGCTTCCTGGGAAATTCCTTTTTGGCAGTCAAGCAACGCTTTGCTCTTTGTGCTTCCTGTAGAAGAAAAGGCATTTAGGTCTCATACTTCATACAGCAATTGGTCAACAGTAAATAACTCAGCATTTTGCATCTGGCATGTATTCTGTTGTAAGTGGTAAGGACACTTCTCTGCTGTAGGCCCTAAAAGAGAAAAGCCTCTTGAGTTAGTAAACACAGAGTAATTCTGAGAGGAAGAAACTTGAGTGCTGCCCCCCAGCATCCAACATCCTGCTGGTGTCTCACAGGATTGCTGCTCGTGTCTCCAGGGCTTGTACAGGACACCTGGAGAGCATCAAGCTCAAGTGTGTTATTGAATGTTGGATATTTTTCATAACAAAGAATTACCCAGTCTGTAATTTTTATGTCAAGCAGGTGCTGTTGGCACCGAGTGTGCAGTGACTGAGCCCAGAGCTCTGTTACTCGTGGGTACCATGGGGACCTCCCCTCTGGAGACTGGTGGTGTAGGGAGGAGGGTGTGATGGGAAGTTGGAGGCAGGTACTGAAAAAGTCTTGCACATACTGAGACATTCTCTGTTGTTAATTAGTTGTTGCAGTTATTGGTGTTTTGACACAAATTAGAAATTGCAGTTTCAAGTAACAAGAAAGTATTCTTAGCGTACTGGAGACAGTGAGAACAAGCGAACTGTATCACCTTCCAGAAATGCAGATATTTGTCTGCATGCCAGATTTTAAGACACTTTAAACTGAATGTGTTACGTGTTACAAACTTCTGGAGAACTAATCTAACCACATCATCTATTTCATAAAGCTGGTGTTTAAACTTTAAATCACTGTTTTCAGGAGTTGTTTGTTTGGCCTTATAAATTCAAATACATCTAAAACTTGTCACACAAAATCCAAGTTAGAAAGCAATTCTGTGCACTGAAGTCTCAAGAAAAAAAAAGGTAAGTAATTTTCTTGTGAGATGTTTACTATGAAGGGAGCAGTTTGTTGCTATAGAATCAAAAATAAGTTTTTCAGATTTGATTTTTGAATGTCTTTAGCTTTTGCACTTAAAACTGTGGCATGAATTATGTTGAGAGTGGAATATGCTGCAGGAGCAATGCATCTAAGCTACCTCTTTTTGAAATGAATAGGCAGTGTATTAATGCACATATTAGGTCAGTCTCTCATTGTCTGTCATAGCGAGTGATGCACATGACCTCTCCCTGAATGACACAGTCTACTGTGTGACACTCAGCAGGAGAAGGAGCTAGTCTTTTTGACAGAGACCTGGTACCTCCTGACTGCAGGCTTGGAGGGGAAGGTGAGGCTTTGAGAAAGGCTGGAGGGTGATGGAGCTCGTGGGTCAGCCTTGAGGAGTTGGTGCCAAGCTGGCACCAGCTGCAGACTCGCCCGAACTGGTGGTTCAGGGGAAGCAGCAGAGGCCCAGGCACAGTGGTAGCACACACTGCAGGTAGGGCTGTTTCTTCTGGAAGGCATCAAAACCTGAGACCCCTGAGACGCTGGGGAGTAATTACAGCTTTTGTGATATTCTCTGGTGATATTAACCAAGCTGTTATTTAAACCCTGATAGTAACATGCTAATATGAGTACTCTTGCTAAATTCTAGTCTGCTTAATTATATTCTGTTTAGCTGCCTTCCCACTGATACAGTTTTATTCTGCATTTCTTACCCTATTTTGTTGCATTGCATAAGACCTTGTAGTTGACACTGAATATTCAATCTGTCTTGAGAAACATCATCTGACTGGCATGTGAGACAGTCTGGGATTCTTCTCCTGTGAGGAGCTGCTGGACAGAAACATAAGGTTTTGCTGTAGGAAAAGTCCTGGAAATTTATGACAAAGCAACATTTTGCCTCCTCTAATGCTTTGAAAATGCATTGCAGCAGATGGCCCCGTGCTCAGTGATTTCTACTGTTAGCTTTGATGGTGTTTACATATATAACCCTTAATACCCAAGGAAAACAAAAATCCAGGTCTTTCTGTGCTGACATAAGATGCAGAAGAATGAGTGAAGTATACTGGTAAATGAGTTATTGGTGTGCCTGCTGACCCTAAAAGCATCATCATTTACCTCTTCAAAATAGAAATCACAGTAAGAAAAGAAATGAATACTTGAGGAAATACTAAGAAAGGACCTGTCTTAGTCATCAATGAATGCTGCCAGAGCTCTTCAGAAGTTTATCAAAAGCATCTTAGAGGAAATTTTTTATAAGAATCTTTTATATCTACTTCATAATAAATGAACAGGTAGTTCATGAAACAAATAAGGCTGTCTACAATAGACTAATTTGTCTAACCCTGTATATTTTGAAAAGGTGTGAGTTGGCTAATGTAGGGACTAGACGTGTGGAACAGCATGCATTTAGCCCTCTCTTTGGATTTTTAGGTGCTCTTCCCACTGGTTTTGCTGTGAGAGGGTGGAGTTTGTAACACTTGTATGGTTCTGCAAGGATAATACTATCTTTTTTGGTGAGTTCTCCAATCAGTGCTCAGTTCCTGGCAGCAGTAAGCCCCTGCAAGCTGCAGTTGTTGTCTTTTTGCAAAAGAACGTGCCATGCAAGGGCTCTGCACGGCACCTTGACCAGCGCTGATGGTCCTGCTTAGCTCACTGCCCAGTCTGGCACTGATGGGAGCAATCCTGTCCCCAGAGATGGTGGGAACAGCCTGGGGCAGCACTTTGCTGGGAAAGTCTCAGAGAGGCAGGTCCCATGCTGTCTGCATGAGAGTTTTCTTGCAGAAGTGTGTAATAGAGGAGAAATTAAATAAAATGGCATTCTCTGGGTGGATTTTGGCATCATAGATCCCTGTTGGTGTTTCCAACAGTAAGTGTTGCTTGCCCATTAGTGTAATTACTGATAGAGCTACAAACAAGTGAGCCCTGTGTAATTAAAGCACTGATGAGACCTGAATTTGTGGCTCTCTTTACAGGATTGTGTTCTTTTTAGATTAAAACTCTTAAGTTGGTTGTCTGAAATGCAGAAGGAGATGAGCATTGCTGCACAAGATGTCAGGGACACAGTGATCCTTCTAAGGACTGAGACCTGCCAGGGAGATTGGCAGATGGGCAGCTGCAGCCTGGCTTGGGGCAGCCCAGGCACCTGTGAGCAGATGTTCTGTTGGAGTGAGTCCAGAGGAGGCCACAGGGATGCTCCAAGGGCTGGAGCATCAGTCCTGTGAAGACAGGCTGAGACCTGGAGCTGTTCAGCCTGGAGAAGAGAAGGCTCGACGGAGACCTGAGAGCCCCTTCCACTGCCTGAAGGGTCTTCAAGAGAGCAGCAGAGGCACTCCTGACCAGGGCACATAGTAACAAGACAAGGGGGAATGGCTTTAAACTGAAAGAGGGCAGGTTTAGATTAGATTTTAGAATGAATTTCTTACCTTCGGGAGTGATCAGGACCTAGAACTGGTTGCCCAGAGAAGTTGTGGATGCCCCATCGCTGGAAGTGTTCAAGTCCAGGATGGATGGGGCCCTGAACATTCTGGTCTAGTGGAAGGTGTCCCTCCCCAACAGCAGGGGAGTTGGTGCTAGATGATCTTTAAGGTCCTTTCCAACCCAGACTATTCTGTAGTTTTATATCTCTGAGGGTTTCTATTTTTATTTGTTTTAACAGCAGACAGGAACTTGAATAAGGAGGCAAGCTGAATTTTGATAGGCATGGGAAGTCTTTTGATAGGTGATGCACTCTGATGGGGACTTTGGTGCACTTGGGGAGTACCAGGATCCACTGAACTTTTCATAGGGCATGTCCCTCATCTCGTACAGTCCACGATGTCTCTGCAGAGTGCAGTTTTTTGTTTAAAGGAGTAGGTATGAAACACTGTGTAAGAAAGATGAGGTGCCCCACCCTTTAGTGCCCCATGCCAGAGATCAGCAGGTGAGGCTCATTTGGAAGTGAAATCTGTCTGCACAGACAGACTGGGCTGATGCCCTGCTGGTGGCTCAGGAATTCTTAGAATCCTAGAATCAAGGCTGGAAAAGACCTCTAAGATCATCGAGTCCAACTGTTGATGTAGCACAGTCAGGTCCACCACTAAACCATGTCTTCAAGTGCCACATCCACAGGTTTTTTGAGCACTTCCAGGGATGGTGATTGCACCACATGAGGGGGTGCCAAGGAGAATGCCTTGTAAAAAGAAGACCTGTGTTCACAGAGGATGTAGCACTGACAAGTGAGTTTTTTCCCTTCTTGTTTGGTTCGTGTTGTTTGGCCCTGACTTCTGTGCAGAAGTGAGTAGGTATTTAATTTCTTTCCCTATCTGCCTCTGACCTCCTGCCCTGGACAGTGTGGAGAGAGTTGGATTGCTCATTTTACCTTGAGCTGTGACCCTCAAGTGTTCTTTGCTCAAGTGTTCAAGTGTTCTCTGGCCTGGAGTGGCCTGGAAATGGTGGAAGGTAATAGGATGAGCCACCACTTCCACCCCTGGTAACCCATTGTAAAGAGCTGGCTGATCATCGCTGCCTTGCGGAGCAGACGATGAAATCATGTGGTGCTGACAATCTGGGATGGTCTTTTAAATGGGATGATGACTGGTAAATGTGGGCTATGCAGCTTTCTATTGAATTGATTAAATTTCTTAAGGTATAAATCCTCTAGGCAAGATTATACATTACCGCAGCAAATTATCCAAATGTACAAGAGTTATTGAGGAGTTAAATGCATCTGAGTTATGAAGTGCCAAACATCCTGGGAACAGACAAGTCTGATTATGTCCTTTATTGTGTTAGAGCCATTTTATGGGTAATATGTCTGAATAAATCTGAAAATGTCAAACCTACACATTAGCAACAGATTTGTCTTGATGCTCCACACTACTGAACAGTGCACTGCACAAAGACTGCACTTGGCAGTGTGAAGGGCTGGGGATGCAAAGGAGAGCCCATCTGAAGGGATGGCACTTCTCTGCATCTCTCTTACCTCTGCCTAAACCCCATACGTGTATGGGTTTGGGTGGATGTTGTGACCCTGACCTTTTCTGGGAGGTGTTCTAGAAGTGTTCCTGCTAGGCTGAGTGAGTAATGTGGTCAAGTTGAAATTCACCTCTGCATTGTCTTTATATTCCGGCTACACCTCTTATATGCCCTTGTCTTATTTCTGGTGATTGGAGCATCAGGATACCATGGAAAACAGAGCTAATGCTCCTGTCTGTACAGATATGTTGACAAGTGAATGTAACAGGTTGTTGCTATTTGTGTTTCATTTGAATAGAAGTGGCCTCTCCAAACACAAGCACATACAAAAGAAAAAAAATCTAATCAGAAAAACAAAAAAAAAGCAACCGGCATATTTTGTTTTGGTGGGTGCTTTGTATTTTGGCATTTTTGGCAAGTTTTTTGTTGTTGGATTTTTGGGGTTTTTTTGCTTGTTTTCCCTTGCTTTAGGTGAATATCAATACAATGGTGCCTGAAGGAAAAATTAAATAGCTAGACTGACAACAACTATCTGCACTAGCAGTAGGATAGCTTTGTGAGGGGAAAGCTGCTCACTGCCTGCAGGTGAGATCTAAAGAGCTCTCTGCTCTGTGGGAGTGCTCCACCAAAAAAATTAGCCTCTTGAAAGGACTGTTACGTGTGTGCACGTCTATAAATCTTGTCACCAGAAATACTGAACAAACACCTCCGGTAATAACACTGAAGAATTAAGTGTCCCTGCTATTTGTGACTAGGTAGCCAAGAGAAAAGCTGGATGGCTGGTTCCAGTTGCTCTCTGATGCTTTGTAACCTTGATGTGGTGGGAAGGTATGTGGGGTGAGGTCTATCCTGCATGCTGGACAGCTCTGAACAGTCTGACTCTTGGGCTGTTAAACTGTTTTTGCATCACATACTGTTAAATTAATCAGACTGGAGAAATTATGAGAATACTCCCTGATGCCTATGCCCAAATTGCACCATAGCTTCCCTGGTATCACTCACAGGTATGGATCTGCAGAAATGCTCATGACAAGAAGAAGGTACAGGAAATAATCTCAGTAGAACTGAAACAAGCTGTGTCACAGATTCACTGTCTCCTCTGTGACCGTGGAGAACTCTTCAGAAAGAGAAGTCATGTCCCAGGCTATTACATATGGAATATGTACTGGAATATGCACTGGAAATCTTGCCCCACCACACTATGCTGCAGTCTCTAAGGCTTTAATTGAAGTTATTTACCTTATGGGCCTCTGGTTTTTTCATGATTGTAATTAAATAGTGTAAGCTAAGAAGTGTAAATACTTTGTCTTGTGAAACACACAGATAGTAGCAAGCAACAGAGGGAGCCACTTTGGCTTTAAATGAATGGCAGATCAAATCACCACATTCAGCCGGGCTTGATGTGTCCTGTCTTCCAACATATATTTTTATTTCTCATCTATATAATGCAGCCAAATGCTAAAATGTGCACCATACACAACCTAAATAAGAACCAATAAGATGAGGCAGTTCACAAATTATTTAGCGAGAGGTCAGCCATGGATGACTTTATAGAATTAATTTTTAAGGATTGAGTAATTGAGCATCTTCTGTAATGTATCCTTGGTTTCTGTGGACAGGAAACCCTAAAGAGAGGCAAGCCGTTTAAAGGTGGGTTTCACTTGAGGTTCTGAGGCTCTACTGGCTCCAGTAACAGGAAAAAAAAATACAAATTGCAGAACATTTGGATTTGAAGCCTGCTTTCAGTAGTGTTTAAATATTTAATATCCTGCATTTAAAACTTGCCTCCAGATATTTTTTTGTTTGTTTAAATACCTGTATGAACAACAGGCAACTCACTGAAATGTATCTCCCATAGAAATAAATGCAGAAATGATTAAAAGTAGTTCTGTGAAGGAAGACTGTGTAGCAGTGGTTGTCTTGCTGGCAGACACAGTTACAACTGCATCCTTTTGCAGTCGTAATGGAGAACTACTTGCCCAACAAAGTTGAAAATAACCTCCTGCACCAGTTTGCAGAATGACCTCTTACCCCAAGGTGACATAGAGAGTGAGTATCAGAGACTGAGTAGGTGATGGCACCATAGTGTGGAGTCAGAGTCAGAAATGCCTGGGCTGAGGAGCAGTGCCAAGGGGAGAAAGCTTGCAAGAGAAGGAGCTTGTGATGAGCGAACTGTAAACTGAAAACAAGAAGAGTCATTGTGGCTTGTGTTCATTAAGTGCTTAGAACTGGAGCCCTCGTACGTGTTGGTGACTCTGAGGTGTTGTGGTAGTGTAGATACGTACTGAGAAAGATGATGAATGTGGGAGTTCATGATTATGACTAATTATGGCAATATAACAGCACTTCCTATGACACTTTAAATGTTCTTGGATGAGCATTTGGTTATATATTTTAGAGTCTGTTTTATTAAAGGGAGTCCTTGAATAAGTAGCAATATTTAGAGCATAATTTAGAAAAAGAAAAAAAACCCCATCACTCTAGGGAATCTGCCCATTTACTGATTTAATTGTGCAGCTAAATAGGTGCCCTCAACTTAAAGATGCTGAAACGTGTCAGGAAGCTTTGCCAATGTGGAGTGACAATACGCAGAGCTCTGATCTGTCACCTGCAGAGCAGCTGGGTCATACACAATCCCATTGATGTGCAAGAGTAGCTTTGCCTCTTCTGAGTGAAGATATTGTTGGTTTGTAAAGAAGTCTTCAGTGGTTCTGCTGCTCAGACTAACACAATACATGTTTTTTTGTCTTTTGGGGGGTGGGAGACTTGCCTTCAATCAGAAGCCTATTTCTGCCGGAGTGTCAGTCAGGACTGTTGGAGAATTATTTCTAAGTAGTCTAAAAAGTGGTGGAGTATGCTGAGGTTTTTTTCCTTTGTTCTTTTTCCTTTTCTAAGCCTTTCTTTCCTGCTTGTCTGTTTTCATTTAAGCAGGCTGATGTGCAGGCTGCAGCAGTTGGCTCTGGGTAACAGTAAGGATGTGCTGAGCTCCCCTCAAACCTCCCAGGGAACTGCTCCATAGAGGGTTCCTTCGCCTTTTCCACTGGAGCGGTGGGAAGGTCCCTGCCAGGGCACAGCTCAGCATTGCCTTCCCAACCTGCCCACCTCTGGGCTAGGCCCTGTAAGGGCACCTGGAGGAGCATCTTTGGACACCACAGCTTATATTTGTCTTGAACACCCACTCCTTGGTACAGGATAGATTGCAGCTCTCTCTGCTGATTGTGCAGTGAGGCTAGAGCACAACTCTAGATTTGGATGCAAGTGTTTCTCCTTTGCTCTCCCTGTGGCACCACATTCACTGAAGTGGAGAGAAGCAAGGCAGAGCATCAGTGTTCAAACCTAAAAGGTTGGGTTGGGTTGTTTTGTTTGGTTTTGTGTAACCACCCTTTGTCCTTTATTTTGTGTTTCGATCCTGCTGCTGAGCAAGTCCAGGTTACTGAGTCTAAAGTTTCCAAAGAGATACTACATTTTTCCAAATACTGACAAAATTCCTACTTTCATTTGTGTTTTTATCCCCCCAATGAGAAAATATGAAATACCTTCACTGCTTTTCATTTTTAAAACTTTTTGTCAGTATGTTTCCTATGTGGGAATAAACAAAAAAAAGCCATGAGAATACTTCAGCAGTTGCTCATGATGTGCAAATGTATTTGCATGCTCTTTTTTTAACCTTGTTTTTAAGCCTATTCTTAAAACATCTAATTTCCAACAGGAATGAAAGAAAGAATTAAAAATATTGAAACAGGAGGTAGAAATGCAGTTGCTTTTCTTTTTTTGCCAAGGAAAGATTTCATTTCTCTGAAGACAGAGAGTAGGCGATGGTGAGGACAGCTGTGAATCATTCATCGCTGAGACCTTCAGTTGCTTGAGGAGATGCACATCTCAGCTCGTGGCTGATCTTGTGCCCCAAATCTCCAAGCTCTGGAGCAGCCTGTAGCTAGGGAATATGAGCAAGGAGTAGGTTCTTGAGGGAGAAAAACAGCAAAAAAGTGCATCTAGTTCAAGTTATTTGTGTCAGATCTGTGTCACCAGGCTCTCTGAGAGAAGGATGGCATCTGGCAGATTTCTTGTCTAAAAAATGGAAAAAATAGGCCGAGACCTTTCTTTTCTTTAAAAAAAAGGTAATTATATGAGTTGGCAGGAACCTGGAGTGTCTGCCAGTTTGCACAGCACAGAGAGTTTGGCATTTACTAAGACTTTTTTTTTTTTTGGCAGTTTTCTGAAGCTGGATGATTTGTTTCTGAGTTTGATCTCCCTCAGTGTCTAAAATGTCAAAAACATATCTGACTAATCGATGACATTGGGATAACCTTCTTGTGCTTATAAGTATACCAAGAGACTTCACTTCCCAGGCCTTGAGATCTGTCTGTTCTCCCTTGTGCTGGAAGCCTCATTGTTTCACCATATTGTGGAGTTGTTTCAGTGCCCACAGGAAGCATCAGAATTGCAAATTCTTCAATTTAAAAAGTATCTTGAAAAATGCCATCAACCAACCAAAGAAAACACAAATGTAACTATGTGTTTTTTTACCCAGGACAGAAGAAACCATAACTTCTCTCAGATCTTAAATCAGACCCTCTGACCCATTGCTTTTGCTGTGTATTCTCTCATGCCACTGTAATTATCTGAACAACTAGTGTATCCCATCCTACACTGCTTACTTCCTTTTATTGGGCAGGAGGGAGTTGTCCTGTGCATCAGAGGGATGAGGGCTGTGAATTGTATCCTGCTCAGGATGAATTCTCCTGGATATGTTCATGCTCCAGCTCATCCTATGGCCCGTGCTCAGTGTCTGCACACTCCTCTGCCTTTCCAAAGGCCCCCTCCACGTGCAGCTGCAGAGGTTTTGACGTGCCTCCTCAATCACTGGGCTGCTGAAGTTGGGAACGTTTTGGATGTTGCTGTGCAGATCAGGGCATCCATATGGAGCACCCCAGGCATCAGGAAGTGTTATTTCTGAAAGTGTGATAGAAACATCTCTGGCTGGGTAGCCCCTGCCTCTGCACCTGTTCTCCAAGCTGCTGAGACAGTGAGCAACGGGGTGTTCATTAGAGGGACAGTGCAGACTCTCAGCATCTCCAGAGTCCACAATTACACTTTAAGAGTCTGGCCACCTTTGTGGGAAATCCCCACCCAAGCTGTTAATCAGGCTGTAGAGTGAGGCTGACAATAATAGGTACTAATCCAGCCCAGTGCTTCCCATTGCTAGCACTTCACAGCCTGTCTCTGTAACACAGTGAGCCGTCAGTTCTGCTTCTGAGACACTCCAAGGAAATATTTCATGATTGAGGAAAAAGAAACCATGCAGGCTCACATGGCCTGCAGCTTATTTTGGGTAAACACATGTAAATCCCTAAGGGGCTCATTCACGCAAGGTTTGCATTTTTCTGGAGGTTGGACCAACTCGAGTTATTGTGACTGTAAAGCAGTGAAACTGAAATGCCCTGGAAATGTGAACCTGAACATGGATGAGATGTGTTGTTGATTTTTTTTTTGAAATTTGAAATTCCTTTCTGTGCCAAATATGGGTACTGCAGTGTTGAAATGAAGCTGAAATCTGGCCTGGTGACAGCTATAGCTAGCTTTAAAGTGTAAACCATCTGTATTTTATGTCTTTAAAAGGAAATTATTGCAGTTGTGTTTCTGTGTATGTGGTCAAAGGAAGATGCTCATCACATGGTGGTGTGATTCTATCGACAGGTATGGAGTTACTGTTCCTGTATCTTCAAACATACTGAGATCAGGCCTGGGCTTTAAGTGTTTAAGTGATTGCACAATAACAGACAAGTTGTGTCTGCCTGAAGTGGCATGGAATTGTCTTTAATTAATTGACTGTCACTTTCTTGTAGGTAGTGTCACCTACCACTGCCTCACCTCTGTAATGCAGAATAACACACAACTGCAAAGTTGTGAAAAAACATAAATCCAAATCAGTGCCTGTATGGTTACAGGGCATAGCAGATAAAATATTAGATGTTACTGAGTGAAATATCTGTAGCTCTACGAACGGATTAACTGTCTCCACAAAACACCAGTGATATTATATGGAGGAGGGTGTGCAGACAGGGAAATGACTAAATATAATGTTAAAAGATACATAACATGAACCAAATGCATAGCACTAGTTACAATTTGAATCATCATGCATAGCTCCATATGGATTAAACACGCATTCAAATAAGTGAATGATAGATGATAGAACAAATCACAAAAAGCAGGGTATGGTATCATGCACAAAGAGCACATTTAAATGTTTATGATGGAGAGAAAGACGTCTTTGGGCATCAATCACAGTGGCTTTGCCTTCTGGTGAATGGCAGCCCAGTTTGGTACTGCCCTAATGGGGAAAGCTGAAATCTGTGATGAAGGCAGCTATATATGGTGATTCTGGAATCAGGATTTGATAGAATTTAGAGGAGCCAGCCAAAATGAAATACCAGCAGCCAGCTTATTTCCCAACATGTGAAGGCATTGCACCCTGCTGCACATCACCTTTCCAGAGAGCTGGGTGGGAGAGGGCAGTGGCAGCAGTTTGGTGGGGAAGAAAATCCTGGGAGTGCTGTCTATCAGGAGTCAGGACTGCACTGATGAAACCCCACAGTTTTGTTGGCATATGTCATCTCAATGAATAAATTAATATTTACTCGTTTTCCTCCAGCTTTAAGGCCCAACCTAACAAATAATTTAAGAACTTACTGATGACTGGAGAGTGCTCTGTAAAGTGTTTGTGTATGAATTACTCAAGCATTCAGGTCTGGTTTCTTTTATCTTACACAGATCTCCAATACTTCCTTACTGGATGTTGTTGGTGTGTTTTTCTCTTGAGCTGACACTAGAGACGAAAAGCAGTCCTGGATCTTACCTGTGACCCAACAGTTTCTTGCCTGCAGTAACCATGAATGCAAATTAGATGGTTTATCAGTAGCTCATTTGCCATTCTTAATGTCAGTGTGCAGATGGCTTCAGGGGAAAGGGGTTTGTATACAAGTAAAGCCTACATCTTGATTAATTCTAGACGAGCTCAAACAAAAGCTGCTTACCCTTTAATAATGCCACGTCTTTAAGCTCAGCAGCACATGCATGGCTCTGGGACAATGTGTGTGCCAGACCTCTGTGCAAGGGGGTGAAATGTCCCCCTTCATGGTGTAGAACTGTGTTGAAGTACTGGGAGAAAGTGCTGAATGATGAGATGGATGGAAAAAGGGTGGCACAACTTCTGTGGTAGGGCAGAAACCCCTGAGATACATCCTGGGTAATATGCATGAGACAGAGGCAGCCAGGAGTGGGAAGGAGTGAGAGAAATCCTGGTCCTTTCCCTCAGCCCATATCTCCTAACCAGCAATGGGCTGATGTCCCAGCCTGGCCAGAGCTCATCCCTGTCACCACAGAGGTGCCTGATGCCTCTGCTCCCTGGCTGGGGTGGTGGGAAATGCCCAGCCACTCAGGTAGCCCCCACCCCTTGTTGCACCCAGACATCGACTTCTTTTGAGCTGTGTTTGTGTCTGCAAGTAAAACTGTAAAAGACTTCTGGCTCTTCATTAATGCCAGGTTTTGCAAAGGAGAGAAAAAGACAACTTGAGTTTGGTATGAAACCTTCAAGGTCATCTTGTACCAAATGTAAGGTCAGATAGGTTTAAACCTGATTGATAGCTTTGAAGGAATAGATAAAAGCATCCTCAGTTACTTGAAGAAAAAATACAATTAAGAAATTAGATTATGGCCAAGACAAATTAGCGTAAAATTATACTCTGAAACCTGGTGTAAACTAGAGGAGAGAGGTAGGAGGAGGGGTTTGAACGCCAGAAGCAACCTGCAGTTATGTTGGAGAAGTCTCTGCAAAACCATAAGGAAAATATAAAGAGGTGACCTCAGATCAATGTGAACTGTGTCTATGAAAACAGGCTTAAAAGAGTGAAAACATTCAAAGGAAAACAAGAACAAGTCAACAGTGCTAACCAGTCTGGTATGTAGTGATTGACAGGAGCAGGACAGAACACCCTACAAACAGTTTTTATTTGGGATTATGTTTCATATGTCCTCACTGTTGCAAATAAGAAATATTACTCTCATTTGACAGACTCACCATCTAGCAAAGTATTTCCCAGCATATGAATAATAGCTTAGTGATATGCTTGTGAATGAACAAATCCAGGTTTATGTGGTGGTAGTTTTCCTGCGAAAATAAAAGGAATGTTTGTGGAAAACCTATTGACTTCAAAGAGGCATCTTTTTGTGTTGTAATTTCTAAAGAAAGCAATCTTAGCAACATGGTTCCTTCTTACTAAACAGGAAAAATGAAAATAAAAACTCGATGGCTTGAAAGGAGTAGGCAGGTTTGCTCTCAAGCAGAGGATACAAAAGGGAGGGTCACAGCTTTGTGTGTGGGGACACCTGGCCAGTTTCAATTGATTCCCTCACAGGATTTCAACTCATCTGTTGGGATTGTGCTCCTGTTTCTTATAACACAAATGTTCAGTTGCTAAACAATTTGAAATGAGAAGAGACCTTTCTGGTTTTTCTCCTGCTGCATAAAAGGCATATCTGTATGTCATTGGGTTTTTTCCTGCTCTGATTAGGGAGATGATTTAATCATTTCCATTGAGTGGCTTTTCCAGGGATGGGAAGAGATAAACCCCTGTAGCTTGCCTGACATTCATCCCTCTATTCTTCTTTGATTAATTTTCTCCATTTTTTTCTCCTCATGTATTCTAATTCCTTTCTGCAATCCCCTCAAAGCATTTAGCATCCACTGCATGATTGCTCTGTCCACACATATGTGTTCTGTTCTCTTTGCATAGTAATCTCTACAGCCTTGTAATCTCTGTGGATGCCTAAACTAAACAACTAATTGTGTTTATCTGCAAACTGCTCTGATGACTTGGTCCACTGAAAAAGAGCATTAAGAGCAGGTGGCAAGCTGTGATTGCTGTTTCTGATTGGAGGAGAATTATGCATGTCTTTATTTTTATTATCTCTTTCCACTGTCTTCTCACCTGCTGTTGGCTGTAGTCTCAACTCCGCAGCAGGCCCTTCCTTTTTTCCTCTCTCTGCACTCACACATGGAGTTAATGCTGCAGAGGGGCCCTGGTTCTCAGCTGCTGTACTAATAGCATGATTGACATTGAGTACTAGGGCAAAATGTTGATTGAGAAGCAGAAGAAGACATAACTGTGTGAATTAATGAGGGAGAGAAGGATTAAAATTGTGCTCCTAGCTCCCAGTCATGCCAAATATTTTCAGAGCAGTATTTTAACAATAAGAATGAGAAAAATGCTAAACATCTGAGGTGCCTGAAGGGCTTGGTAGTTAACTCAAGACTGGGTACGCTCCTTCCCTCTCAGGGAAACTCAGCTTTTTTTGGCTGGATTTCCAATGTCATCTGTTCCAAGACGTGAGCAGACAGGGCTCACTGCTTCAGAGATTGCTTGCTGGGATGCTCTAAATCCACAGCAGAGTGAAAGGTCAATGTTCTTCATGCTGCTGAGGTTTGGCACTGAAGAATCTGCTACACAGAGCACTGACCTCGCTGTGCCTGCAGCTGGAGGAAATCACAGTTATCTGTGAGCCACCTGCAGAGTGCAAGTGGGAATCCTCCAGGAACAGAGCTGTTAAAAGCCAAAGGTTCCTGAGGAAAATATAATAGTTAGTTGTTATTACGTTTCCTTTGATGGAAGTACTGCCTTGAGATCTGGCTCAGTCAGTGGGAAGGGTCATGGCTGCATTCTTGTTGGGTTCTCTATATGCAGAAGGCCCAGAACATAAAACCTGTGAAGAGCTTTCTAACATCTTAGACCTTGGTAATGCTTATGTCAGTTTTCTAAGGGGTCTTCTCTTACTAAATCAACTCCTTATGAGTATGGCACACTGTGCAACTGTTTTGCTGTTGCTTGGCAAGTCCCTGGCAAGCTATGAGCCACAAAACAAAATGTCACTTAAGGGTTGAAATCCATCTTACTTTCCTTAGGGTTAAAGGCATGACCCCTTGTTACAGTTTCAGCTAGACTTAGCTCCCCAAAATTCAGGACCATTTGCATGCCGAAGCAGGCAGCCCTGATCTGCACTGTGTATCCAAGGAGGCTCATGATATCTTGCTGGCATTGTTATCCCCAAGTTTTTCTTTGCAAGCAATCCAACTCTGTTCACAGTTTTGATGCCAAGGACCTAATTCTGGACTGGTTTCAAATTTTTCTGTCTTGTCTGATTTGGATGTAAGTGGGGCAATTTGTTTTTGGGCAATGAAGCAAAAAATGTAGGTGACTTGACTTCATCTTCTCTGCATTCATTTTCTGAAGTCAATCTTTATCTCCAGAAGGAGGAACATCTTCATGCTTTAACAACAATGCAGAACATGGAATCCTGGAATAATTTCGATTGGAAGGGACCTTTAAAGCTCATCTAGTCCAACCCCCTGCAATGAGCAGGAAAATCAGATGTGTCTAGTTCCAGCACAGATAGCACTGCAGCGCTGTATTTTTGAAAGTATACAAAAGCACCCCACTACTGTTTTAAGCTGAGTATTTAAAATATTCGGTGAACCCTGGGGAGATTAAGAGCTTTCCATTCATAACCACTTGCAGCCACCTTTGAGGTTTTTGCATGAACTCAGGAAGCTTACGAAAATGGTTCAGTCCTTTCAAAAGGTAAGCCAGACTCCACTGCGCTTTGTTGCAGCCTCAGCTTATTTTAAGATTTCTTTTTTCTTTTAACCAAGAAAAATGCGTTCTAAATTAACATGCACTGTAGTAACTATGCTCTTTTGATGAGGGAACAATTAGAAAATTGCAAATTTAGATAATAAAAGAAAATTTAGTCTCTCTTACATACCTTGCAAATCTAATGAAATTAATTTTACTGGTTTCAGTTTTAAAACACAGAGAAAGAAAAGCTGCAGGGAGACTGTGCCATGCATCAGGAGGAAAGGTGGTAAATCTGAGCTGCAGACACTGTAATGCTCTGGCCCCAGGAAGGGAACTGCTGTGGCAAAGCACTGGCTTGAATGGGCCAGTTGCTTTTTAAACACCTGTTTGTGCCTTGTACAGCCACGATGGGCAGCTATGACTGATGATACTTGCTGCCTTTGTTTCACTCCTGTTTCCAGCTGGAGTGTGCAGAGGGTGATGGGTGCATGCAGGGCAGGGGATCTGTGAGCAGGGGCACTGCAGGTACCCTGGGGACACCCACAGCCCATGTAGCCCAGGAACATTCCTCAGGTCCCTGAGGGGAAGCCAAGGGAAACCTGCAAATACTCAGCATGATGCACTTGCAGCATGCAGTGACACCAGCAGTGAAGGGGTTTTTGGAGTCAGGATTCTGTGCAATCCCAGTTTGGGACAAAGGGTTGACATGAGTGCTCTGGGACGGAGCTGCACAGCTTTTGGAGCATGAGAGCTGCTGAGCCTGAATCTAGCTCTGCTTGGCCTCAGAGACCTTTGCTTCAGGGGGAGCACAAGAAGCTTGCGGCAGGGAAGGATGAAACAGCCTTGAGACTGGGCCAATGGTCCCCTGCAAGAAAATCAGGAGCTTGCAGTTACTGGAGAGTCCTGCTTATTGTACTGAAACTGAACTGTTCTTATAAGCTGATATCAGTGCCCCAATCCTCTTTTAACCCCTGCTTCACTCTTAACCTCTTGGTTTTGGTACCAAGTTCCAGTGGATTCACTGACATTTTATGTTTAGTTTAAATTGCTGGCTGTTCATCCCTTTGACTGTTCTCTCATTTCACAGCACAAGGAGAAGCCTAGAAATTTTTGGCCTATTGTCTGTAGGCTCCTCATTGCTTTGTACCATCTTTTGTTTTTTTATTGCTGTAATTTGTGACATAGAAGTGTAAAAAATGAGATGCACAGCCTATCCAGATGGGAAGAAGCTGAGAATGAAAGTGGGCTGGGCAGCAGAATGGAAAGCCTGGCACCAGAGCTGCCCAAGGAAACCTTCCCAAGCCACTGTGTTGGTGTGAGCCTCCTCCAGCCTCTGGTGCCTGGAATGTTTTCTGTCTAGAACTGACGTGAGCAGGGAAGATCAGGATTTAAATGCTCGCAGTGCTGCCTTTGTTTCCAAGAGAACTTTCAAGAAAAGGCCAGTGGTGCTGGCTGCCCCATAAGCTTTTCATTCGTGACTCACTTAGCACTGGGAATAAACAGGGAACTGAATCAAGCTGGGCCTGTCTTGGACTTTTCCCATGAATCCTATTTTTATCTACAGAAATGCAAATCAGAAGTATTTTGCTGAAACTAGTGAGGTACTTTATAATTTATTTGTCAAATTAGTGGGAAATTTCTGAAGCACATGGATCCAAAAGTATAAGATTTGTTGCTGCTAAATATCCATTCCCTCTGGACAGAGAATGCTATTCAGATGCGCCTGAGGGTGTGATGAGCTGCCAGGACTGGGAAAGTCAGTCAGTGAGGCAGACATCAATGGTCTGGGCTTTCCAAGAAATGTGAAGGCAAAAAACATTTAGTAGCATTAAAAGAATGAAGTGGACATATTAAATAATCAGCTTAGGAAAATCCATTTTACAAAGGGTCTGTTTCTGGAAATTAGGTGTTAGTGTTTGGTAATAGAGTGCTAAATATGGGAAAGTCATGAAACATTGCTCTTAGTGTTATGACAGCAAATCAGGCAGTGTCTGTAAAGTCAGCTGCAGGCTCTAGGTCAGCACTGATGCTGAAGTAAACAGTCTTGATACTCTCACTTGTGTCCATGCTCTACTCTGTCCTGTGTGATAAAGCAGCAAGCTGAATTGAGAAGCTGATCAAAATCAAAAGTAACCTTTTTTTTCCATGGTAGGCTTGGTTGGTTTTTATTTCCTACTAAAACTCAGGATGAACCTCACACACATGGCGCATAACCCTTGTGTGTTTTGGGAATGCTGTTGGCTTGATACTTTTGTATACAGGGATACATAATTTTTCTTAGGTGTTTGGCAGATGCCTGGCACTTGCCAGCAGCATTTGTTCCCAGTGCCCTGTGCTGTGCTTCCCTCCCCAGCTGTGATTCAGAAGCTTTCTCTGAATATCCGATAGCTTCTCCCGTTAATAAAATGTGGGTTCCTCTGAAAAGCAAATTATGCTGTGAAATAATACTTCATAGCAATCCTCAGTACTAAGCCTTTTACAAGCTGTCAATATTTAGGATTTGTCTGTATGTAGAGGCTTAGTTTTATCTGCGGGTGAAGCCAGATAAGAAGAGAATTTGTGAGCACAAGGGAATGAGTGGGCTGGTTCATGTGCTCGGAGAGCTCCGCATCCCTGCTCCCACTTGCAGCACGGCACCAGGTAAGGGATGAGGTTTTCCGTCTGTCCAAGGTGGTTGTACAGATGTTTTGAGATGTGAGTTGACCAAAAGAGGAAGCAAAACGCAGGCTAATGTAGCAGAGTGCAGCAGTCTCCTGCTCGGAGTCTAAATTGGTCATGGTGGGAGCTCTCTGCCTCTGCCTGCGTAGTTTTAACATGTGGAATAACTGCTTTTTGGGCTACTAAGTTTGGATTAGGAATGTAGAAAAGAAGACTAGACTGACACCTTTCTGTTAGTAATTTCTTCTCTGCAACTGTATTTAATGTCTGTCGCTCTGGTGCTTGTGGTCTTCCATTCTGATGTGTAACCCAGCACCAGGATTACCCGGGTTGAAGAGATGTCTGTAGGAATTACTGTCCTGAATTCTGCTCTTTGCAGAAACTCATTTTTTCCATCTTCATCCACTACTTCCTGCAGGCTGTGGATTTACAGCCTTTTATAGCAGTGTGAGAGCTCTGAGCCTCACTGGGCTCCCAGGGTGGGATGTTGCAGCCAGGGTGAGAAGCAGCATCATTAGTTGTGCTTCCTTCTAAATTAGAATAAGCCTGTGAATCAGAAATTTTCTGTGAACAACCTGTGCTCTCAGTGTAACTGTATGAGGGCTAACATCTCTCCCCTAAGAGATTTATTTCCTTACCATTGGTTAAGGTTTTCTGTCTTTTTGAGGTCATTGTTTATTGAAGTGTCTTTTCACTTCATTATCTTCTATCAATTGTGTTTTATCATTTTATTCAGTGTATTTCTAATAGTTATTGTACCCAGCTGATGCCCTTGAAGTTATTAATTTGGGTCTGTATCTTCCAGCATTTCACTGCTTGCTGAAATGCTGACAAATTCACACAGCCTGTGCTGTCCTCTGCTTGGTGTACCTGGAATGTTATTCTTTCTGCCTTTTCTAATATATATTCCAGTGGCCTTTTGTCAAACACTTGTATTGATGCCTGGTGAAACAGGAGAAAATAATTACAGTTCTTTGAAATAATAATGCCTGTTTTGTATTGCTGAATGTAAAATACACCTCCAAGCAAACATATTAGCACTTTGCCTTTCTTATAATTGATACCTATACCAGTTTTGTCTGGTTGTTACATGATAGAGAGAGATTAATTACCTGTTTGTACAACATAGTTCTGGAGGCAGTGGGTACTTGGCTGCAGGGCAAAGCCCAAACAGAATTAAGAGACACAGGGTGAAAAGTTCCCTGAGGATGGATGGATCAACAGGAGCAAATGTGGAGGTGGATAAGAGTGAAAAGATGCATAAAAAGTTTCTCAGTGATCAGTCACTTGCTTGGGTGGCACCTGCCACCCTGTCTCTCCCTTTGGTTTGTCACTGAGGTGTGGGCTTAAGAAAGGATGTGCTGTAGCAAAGAGCTGTGGGGCTGCATCTGCAAAACTCGGGGTGGAGGGAAATCCACTTAGAAGGGTAAAGGCAGGGCTGTGTGTGCTGCACCTTGGGGAAAGGCTGTCAGTTTTGAGGTAAAGTATCTGTCAGAAGAAAAGCTGAAGCAAAACTAGAAAACTGTCCAACCTGTCTGGATGCAGCCCTACAGAAAAAAACAAAACAAGTGTGTACTGTTGTTAACAAGCACTTTAGTGAAGGGCAGGGAGGGCTGATTAACAACAGAACATGTGGACAAAGACCACAGACAGACCTGGTAGTGCCACTTCCCATGGTTTGCAGAGAAGAACTGGGGCCTCCAAATGTTTACAGCGGTCTGGAGATATCTAATAGGCTTGACATAGCAGAGATATAAAAATAGATTAATTAATTTTCATTGTAATAAGTCTTGCTTTATTAAAAAATGCCTGGAATTTTATTAATTGTAAAGATACATGTTATGAGACATGCCAATGCTACATCAGGGATGCAACCTCTGCATTGACAGCTTTGACAGGTGACAAGGGCTGCCTACACCAATCTTCTGTCTGAACAGTTTGTGTTGAAATGGGGAAAGAAGTGCCAAGTGAGCTCAGTTAATACAAAGTAAATCATCAAAGCTGAGCAGGCTCATTTTTGCTGGAACAGTTTAAGGACTATTCATACAAACAGCTCAAATGGATGGAGGGGAATATAACCTCTGGTGGGAGGCATGGGGACAAGCTGTTGAGGGGGTGCTGGGGCACAGCTTCAGGTGGGAGAGGACATCCCCGTGTTGTCAGAGAAACTGGATTATTGGCTGCCCTCTCTGTCGCCACCCCGCCAGTAGCAATAGTGTTTGTAGTGTTCCTGTGCTGTTAAGATTACTGTTTATCACAATGATGTTAGTGGGCCTTGGATGCAATTCTGCAGCGTGTTACCACAGGCACTGGAGTCTTTTTGTTGTATTGCTCGTTTAAGCAGAAGCACCTTATAAGCCATATATGCTCGTGACATTAATTTCATTGCTTTTTTAATGCTCCTGGAGAGCAGTCGCTTTAATTTTACATGATACGTTGTAGCTGAAGGATAAATATCTCAATGTGGTTGCAGGAAAGACTGAACTGTAATACCTCTGAGGGGAATACAACTCCATAGGGACTCAGAGTAAATATTTCTTGAAGTCCATTGAAGTTGTTTCACTGCTCTAATCTAAGACTTCTCATGAGTTTCAATAGTTATGCAAAAAAATCACAAATCAGCGTGGCTGTGATCTCCTTGGAGTGTCTCTTCTGGCCTGCTGGATAAGAAGCAAGAAGATGCTAAGCATTATTTATAGCTGTGTTAACCTGCTGCGTTCTTATGGCAAAGTCAGCACTGGTGTGGGATCCTTTTTACACGGTGTTGGAATATCTACGAGATAAAACCTTAGCTTTTATTTTTCCCAATGACCTGGTTTTTGTTTGTCTGAATTTACTACCTAAAATACTATTTAGATACTAAGTTCTGGCTAACCTTTCCTGCTGCTCTCTGTCTGTTTTTTCATCTGAAGAATGTAATGCTGGAATTAAAATTTCTCATTTCTGCTGCCTTGAGGGTTCTGTCCTGAAGGTAGTAGTGGGAGAAACTGTGCCTTTTTATGAGGTCTGTATTGACACTATGAATTAATTCTAGCAATAGAAATGAGGCAGCATATCAGGGATGATAGGCCATTCTTGTGCTGGCTTGTGGAAGGAGGTAAGAGTCTCCCAGTGCTGCCATTTGATGGTTATTCTTTCTGTGCAAGGGAACCTGCTTTTATTTCTGTGTTGAATGAGAAGAAGTTGCTGAAAGTGCACAGCTGAGGGTGGATAGAGTAGAACAATCTTGGGTAAATCTGCTGGTATAAACTTGGGCCAGGCAATGGGTATGACCACTGTTTTCAGAGCTGCCACTGAAATAGGTTTCCTTCTTGGATTTCAGCTGGATTTGCATGTCTGTCTGCAAGTGTGTCATGTTTGATGACCATAAAACTTGAGGACGCTGCTCTGTATGGTTGGCTGAACTTTACATAGTTAAGATTGGCTTACCTTTGCATAGGAAGTGTTTCAGTGGTGTCCCAGAAGTTGGTATAGGGCACAGCTTGCCATCTCCAGGGTGAAATGCAATGTTTGTCTGATGCTTCTGTCATGTTATTTTGGAATAGCAGGGCTCATGCTTTGGCTTATAGTACTGTGTAAGCTACAAGGAGAAAGAAATAGAGCAGCTTGTAGGAAGCTGTGGTAGGAAGTGAGAGAGTCACATACTTGAGTAATTCATTAGGTGATTCATCCTGTACTTTGGATCTGTAATAAGAATTAGTACTTCTCCTTATGCAGTGGAGGGAAAAATTAATTCAGAGTTTCTAGAACAGCATAAGAAGTGACTTTGAAGCCTTGTCAAGTGTTCCTTTGATTTAGAGATCCAGTACATGGGGGCAGTTTATCAGTCGGGGCCAGCTGAGGAACTGCCTTGAATGAAATCATCTTGATCAGCACTGAAATCTGCTGATGGAAAGTTGTGAGCAAAGCCAAATATGTGCCTGCCTCTAGTTTCCTCTTTGATATTGGCTTCAGTAAGGTGCTCAAAAACATATAAAATACAGTAGTCTTGTTTGAATTAAAGCAGTCCAAGGATGCAGGTTGTCTTCAGATGGTGACCTCTTTAGCTGCTGGCAAAAGATGTTGCATTTCTTTACTAGAACAGGCAGCAAGGTAGAACAGAGCTCTCTGTTTCTCCTCAAAAAGCAGAAACTGTTATGTGTGCAAGAGGAAATCTTTCCAGTTCTTTAACAAAGAAAGGATGGACTTCTTGATCAGAGTGTTGGATCCCTCCAGCCAAACTTGACTCAGTGGTGTAGATTGGGGCATGGAGTCCTTTCATTCCTCTGATATTACAGCTGTACCTTCCTCTGCCTGAAGCCATGGTTCTAACCTTTCTCACTTTCAGGGCGTCCCAGCAGAATCTTCAACGTCATTCAGGTACTTTTTGACTGTACTTCTTAACCTGTCACTCTGTGTACATGGGGCCTTATTGCTGAGGTATCAGTGCTCATTGTTTTAATTTCCCAGTATGAAACTAAAAGGTTTGTAGGTTTTGGAAAACTACAAAGTGAAATCACTGAAGTAATTGTGTGCTTGAATAATCATTTGAAAATATGTCATTCTTAGTCAGTAACTGTGTGCATGCTTTTTGTAATATTTTTGCAAAGCAACTTTAAATAATGTAGCTTCAACAGTCTTGGAATTTTGTACACAATGCTTCTGAATGAGCTTGGGTTCTGTAGTTTTATAGACTGTTTTCCAGCATTTTCTTTGTGTTTAGTTGGGTTTATTTGTTTTTTGTTGTTTCATTTTGTTCCTTTTTTCCCCCTTCTTTTTTCCTAGTTTGTTTTTTGAATGTCTGTCCATTTTGATTGTTCGTCTTCCACTTTTATTCCTAGAGAGCTTTATTCACATCTGCAGCTTCTCTAGCTTTTTCCAAGTGCCGTCTGACCCCCTTCCGTGTGGCCAAGGCAGCGCTCCTGCTTTCTGCCTGCAGCTCTGCCTGGCTGCTGCCTGTCTTGAACCAGTCCTCAGAGAAGAGGCACTCCTTGAACCCTCCTGCTTCTTCAGCGAAGCCAAGACTTCTGTTTGTCTTCTGGCAGGATTTGTGTGCCCTGCAGCTGACTTACTTATTGACCTGCTCTTCATATCTTCTGCCTCTGTCATTCCTCCTTGATGCACTTTCTGCCTCTGCTTTCACCTATCAGGCTGAGTTCCTTCATCTCCACTAAATCCCCAAGAGGGGCATTGTGTTGGGCTCCTCAAATATGAGTGCCTTGACTTTTATTTATTTTTGCCCAGCTGTTCCCTCCTCATTCTCTTTTATTTTCACCTGCATTTCTGCCCATCTGTCCACACCAGGCCCAGACTCAGAGAATGTGCCAAAGGTATCCCAGTCCTGTCCCAGCCTCCTTGTCTGAATCCCAGCATATCCATTGCACTTCTCTCCCCTCAAAGCTGGGGCTGCCAAGAGAGAGAACTCTGGTGTTGTGCTGTGATATATTTCATTGTGCCTTTGCCCTCACATCTTGTATGGAGAGATGCTGTCTCTCTGTTGGGTGATGGTTTACAGTGCAGGTTTTATAATGAAGATTTTGAGGTATTAAACACATTAACACTTGAAATGTGTTGTACCTGTTTAGTTCTTGACCTTAAGGAAATTTTCTGCTGCTTTTGTAATAAACTTGTGATGATAACAATATTTTACAAAGGAAGGAACAGATCTAATATTTGCTGTCTAGGGTGGTAACTCTAAGTGTGACTTGCAGTAGATTTGGGTGCAATTTGACAAGTTTCATGCTGATTCACTTTGCATATGGAAGAGCTGAAAACTATTCATGCCAACCTTAGTGTGCAGGATGTGAGTCACTGCCTGATGGTCATTGCCTGGTCTGGCTAAGAGGGATATTTTCTGTGAACTGAATCTGTGAATCTTTGAAAATTACCCTTTTACATATTCATGAAAATTTACCTAAATTCATTGCAGCTTTGCACTGAAAGTGAATTGTGTTCTAGGAAGTGCCATATGGCCTGTGCTTTTATCTTTGAACAATTACTACATCAGAATTATAAAGTCCCAAAACCTGTTCTCAACCCATTGGAAGCAAAAATCATTTAACTGCCACGGTGGCCATGTAAGAGCTGTGTGCAATCTCCTGCAGGCTTCTTGAAGTCTCTGTTCAGGAGCACAGCAACATGTGGCCCTGAGCTGCTGTCTTATTTTGGGGGTGGGGTTAACCCATCTTTGATGGTCCTCCTCAAACACTGGTCTGGGTGTAAGGAGCAGAGCGGGACAGCCTGATTTTTGGGGAGAGCCAAAAAGTGGGGGTTGTGTGATGTTTAATCATGGTCCAGTTCTTGGGATGACCCACTCTGTGATACTGGAGCCAGTTGCTACCCTGGAAGCAGCATCTGAATCTATCCCCTCTGCTCGCTCCATGCAGTCCTGCTGTACTGCCAGGCAAAGATCAATTTTAACATGCCCTGGCCATGGGCAAGAGCCTCTCAAGACTCTTTGGGCTGTTGGAGTAGGCTGCATACAGAGGTTCTAGGAGACACAGCTATATTAGCCATCAGAGAATATTCTGCCTCAGGGATGGAGGTGAAGTCTTCTCCTGATCCACATGCAGAACTATTTCCTAACAGTGTGACTATTATCTATATCACTGCTTGGCTGGAAAGTCACCATGATGGATGTTGCTGCATATTCAAATGTGCTTCAATTTAATCTAGACCTTGCTGGGAAAATAAACATCATCATCCCTAGAGAGAGACTAGACTAGGAAACCAGTTTCCCTGAATGGTTTTAAGGGAGCTAATTTCTTGTTGAACATCTGTCCCTTTGGGTGACTGGCAGTGGTTAGCCACAATGCACTGGTTTTCACTGAACACTGTCTTCAAAGGAAGGGGGGAGCTGGAGCAGACCTGCAGCCTCAGACTCCAAGGCAGCATTCCTGTTCTCTGGTAAAAAAAGTGAATATTTTGTAATTGCAGATCAGCATGAGATGGTGTGCTTTATATTTATTTAACATTAAGGGGGAAAAAATCACATACCTCTATGTTAAGAGGATTAATTAGTCACTGGATGCAAGCCATTAAGTGTAAAATACTAATATTGTTCTTCTAAAGAGTATATCAGCCAGAACGGGCCAAGTATTGAAGCGTATGTCTTTTCTCCCATGAACTAATTCATTAGAGTAATTAGTATTTGAAATCTCCTACAGAGATCTACATGGAGGAGGAGAAGAGAGTTTTGGCTAAAAATTAGCTTTATGGAAATCTTTTTTCCAGCTGGCTCTATTTTCAGTTCTTTCTTCCACTCAGACTTGCTTCTTTGCTTTCACTCCTGATACTGGTAAATTGTTCAGTAAAAGCACTAATGTTGTGTCACAGCATAGACAGAAGGTGAGAGAAAGGATGTTTCTGCCTCTCCCTGCTTATTTCTGAGGCAGCAAGCTAAACAGTTATTTCCTTGCAGGCATGCAGGGAGCTGAGGAGACGCAGGAAGGGGAACCACCACTTGGCATTCCCACTCAGCATAGGACAGGTGATGCACAGATGTGTACAGGGTGTCCTGAGCTTATTTTCAACCTTTTCTGAGGCTCTTTCCTCACCCAGGTAGCTGTTTCTCCCCTTGAGTTCCAGCAAATAGCTCCCTTTCTCTCCCATCCCTGCCCAGCAGTTGCAGGGTGCCTCCCCAGCAGCCCACTAGCTTGGGATGGAGTCCTTCCAACCACTTTGAACTGCCACTTAAAAGATGGAATGACCCTACCACATCCTTTAAAGGACATAAGAGAACTTTTTAGATTCTAAAACATTTTTATATTCTAAAAGCTTGCCACAAAGCTGCCCTTGGTGAGCCTGGATGTGACAGCTGTAACACTCCAGTGGCAAGGGATGGGATGAAGTAGCAAGGGGCATGAGCATTGTGACACTGTGATCTCTGCCATGGGGAGAAACCCTGCTGTTTTCTCCCAGGAGTGGCTCTCCCTATGTACAACTCAAAGTGGTGCAGGGGCCGTATCTGTGAGACAGACTGTGCTTATATATATTTAATACAATCTCAGGCACCAGTTGTTGATCTGTGCTGCCTCTTAGGCTCAGCTTTTCACCATTCCCTTTCACACTCCTCCCACCATCCTCCCCTCACCTGCAGACCCAAGGCAGGGCAGGATCTTTGTTCCCCTCTTCCACGTCCTGATTTCAAATCATGGTAAGGGCTGCCTTCTGGTTTTTGCTGGTTTTGCTGTGTGTGTTTTCCTGAACAGCTTTCTGCCTCTCACTTGTCTGCCTTCCTAGTCATGCAGGCACACAGGAGACTCTCTGGAGGAAGAGTGCTAAAAGATTATGGTTTCAGTTAAAAAGAAAAACAAACAACCCAACAAACTTTCTCTTCCTGCTTTCATCAGGCTACACTTTCTGTGGGATGCTTAAACTGCCACCTAGAATTGCAAATGCAGCTCAGCTCTGGATTTTCTCCTTAACCAACAGCCCGGTCTGCAGCAGATTAATTAACAGCTTATTACCAAGGGTGCTCAGGTGTAGATGCTTTGGCACTGCTTGGGCCGGTAACTGATATTGGCTGCGAGTTTGGAGTTTCAGTTCACTCAAACTCGCTGCATCTGTGCTGCAAATGTGGGAGAGAAGGACAGAGGCTCTGATGCAAAACTCACAAGAACATCTTCATTCAGGATGCTTTGGGCATAAGAAACTGCTAACAACAGGTGATTTAGGAAGAAGAGACTTGAAGTAGTATACCCAACATCTAAGATAATGCATCACTAAACAGGTGTTTTCAGTTCTGCAGTTCCGTTTTCTTGTGTGTGTGCATCCTTAAGTATTTCTAAGAATGTAATGATTAGGACTGGGGGAGGGAGAGATTTTGTGTGTCTAACGTGGGTAAGTAACGATAACTGAAGTTTCTGTTGGTGCTGCAGCAGTGGTCAGATATTCTATGAACAGTTCTGGAATAGCTCTATGTTTTGTGACTCCAAGTCTGCCCTTGCCTCCCATGTCAATGATTTTCTGATGCAAAACTATCTCTTTTTTTGGGTGTGTGGCCATCATTTTTTGAGACCATATACCCTAAACAAGCTAAATCTATGTAGCAAAGTGAATTCAGGAAGTTTCTTGCTTATTGATTTGAATAGTGCTAAGATTAGCGGCTTGACAGGAATAGTAGTTAAAAGTTTCAGTCCCTTCTCTGGTGAGGGATTTACACAAATACTGAGGTGACACCACAGCAGGGAAGCAGCAAAACCCAAAAGGGCCATCTCCCCTGACCTGCTGTGAGGATAACCAGGCAGATGGATTTAGTGATGGACCTACCTCACTCCGGACTTCTGTGTTTGCAGATCTCACAGCATTGTTAGAAACTTTAATCATACAGCTATTTTGTACCTTAATCAACTTTTCCTTGCTCCTTGGAGAGCAGCAGCTGTGGGGGTTATTCACTGAATGAATCACGGGAAAAATTAGTAGTTGTCTTTGTGACTTATCCCCTCACCCGCTTACCAGATTTCTGCTTGGGGTTTTTGTGTTGGTTTTGGTTTTTTGGGTTTTTTTTCCTTTTGTTTTGTTTTTCACTTGTGTTTTAACATTAGATTTCAGCTTAATGTGGATATCTGGGAAAGCCCTGGTGATTTAGATGCTTTTGTAAATTGGCCCTGCTCTGTGGTACTTCAGCATGTGTTGAGTTATTGTACAGTGTTCAAATGAAATGTGTTTGGGGGTGTTATATATAACTAGACTGTTCTGTTAAAAGAAACAAGAGCATTGTGAACCATTTTTCTTCGTAACACCTCTAATTTTTGCCAAGCTATGGTTGCATTTCTCTTTCACCCTTACTTCTTCCTACCTGGCAGTGTTGCATTTAGACCTGGGGCAAATGGCAGACACTCTGCTCGCCCTTGGAGAAGCATCTTCAGGTGCTTCTCACTCTGGTTGTGGAGGATGAAGGTGTAACTTCCCATTCCTGCACAGCCACAGGGATGGCCCTGCCTGGCAATTTGTGTGATCATTCAAAGGGAACGCTTCTGTTGGCAGAGGGTCAGTGCAGTGTGAGAACCTTTCAAATCCATCTACCAGGGGCGTGTTGCTGTAACAACGTGCCAGCTGAAAAATTTCAGTAGCTTGCTGTTGGCCAGCTGGATTTTCAGAGAACCGCCAGCCTGCAGCTGATGGTTTTCAGACCCAAGGTCTAGTTCTTGGAATCAGTAGATGTAAAAACAAAATCAAACAGTGATCATGAGCTTATGTAAGCTGGATTAATGTTAAAAGCAAAAAATACCTATTTAATTACAAAGGAATTTGAATTGCTATGAGGCTATTTTTTGTTATTTTCCCTGCTTTACATTTTAAGAAATTGTATTCTTTTTGATTTATTTAATTTTTAAAGTGCACTTGAAAATCTTCCCCTTGCATTTTCACTTCCTGAGCATTGCTGCTCTCCCTTCCCAGATCCATTAGAGTGGTGGCGTTTCTGGGTTGAGCTGAGCTCTGCCATCCCTTTCCCTGCCTGCCACAGAAGGCTCTGCTGCCTTCCCCTCGCTGTCACCCCCGTGTCATTGTCCGTCTGCTGCTGGCATGGCACAGGCCCAGGCAAACCTGGATGCTGCTCCGTGCTCAGTGCAGGAAGCTGACCCAAGGAGACAGCACAAACCTGTGGGATTTCCAGCTGATTACCTGCACTGCCTGTTTCCATGGGTCTTGCTGGTGGTGGTTTTATCTGCTGCTTAAATATTTAATTTTCCAATTCAGCTGCCATTCAGTGTGAGGAAAGATGCCTTCTGGAAGAAGTTAGAATGTGCCTTGCCAAGTGCTGTCCTGGCTGTTTCTGAGGAGCAGTTTTGATTGACCACAATCTCTCGGAGCAAAAGAGATTAACAAAAACTAATTAATTTCTTTCCCCAAGATTTGAGCCACATAAATAAACAGCTAATGTAGCTTTTCTGAGGAGTGTGAAGTGATGTATTTACCTTCCCATGCAATTTTTGAATATCTGGGATGTGGGGCAGCTCCTTTTGCTGAACCTGAAGCAACACAAGTGCTCCAGGAAATGTTAGGACGCTGTAGTTGTGGTGAGCTGAGTGTTGCCATTATCCACTCTTGTGGGTTTTAAAAAGTGGCTGTCAGAAGTGCTTGTCTTCGTTGCCAGCTGGCAAGATAAATGTAAACTCTTCAATGTTTTTGTTTCTTTTGGGTTGCTGGATTTTATTTTTTTTAATTTGCTTGCTGGGACATTATTTATTTATTTTTAACAAGGGGAAAATGATGATGCCAAACTAATTGGTGGTAAATGTAAGTAACGTTTTAGGGAGAAACTTCACTGCTTTGAAACTGATATTCTTACAGCAGCACATGGAAGCTTTGTAAACTTCCCCAGGATGTTTTTCTGGTCTCAGAAACTGTCCTGCCGCTGCAGATAGTGCTGTAGGTGCTGAAGTGATGCACAAACCACAGATACTATAATGATACATGATCATATTTATCTTTTCACCTCTTGTCCTGGGCTTTAGTCTAACCAAGTATATCTGGGAAAGCACTGGAAAGGGATAACTATTGAATCTTAATTTTTCAGGTTAAATTTCCAGGATATGAAGGTAAACAGATAGGATTTTCTGGTTACACCATTTTCTTCTTGTCTTTTTTTGAGTGCCTGTGGACAGAAAGTGAGTGTTCACTGCCCTACAAAATCCTTCCTAAGTGTGAATCACAGTTATGATTTATTTTTAAATACACTGATGTACAGGTGAAGTCAGAATTGGTCTGCTGCTTTTGCCTTTAATACAATTACTTCTATACTTTGTGCAATTCACAAAGATTTCTAGAGTAAATTAAAATTTTTGAATATGGAATGAAATCCTAATGAAGTTTTAACAGAAAAAAAAAAGTTTGATCACTTCAGTTTGAATAAAATTCAGGTATTTTAAAAGTTTACACATTAAAAAACAAGGTAACAGAATTGCAGAGTTTTTAACATTGGATTTTCTATATTTGATCCCACTTGCTGAGTTCCCAAAAAGCATAGGATGTATCTGAAAAGCCTTCAGGCCCAGTGTGTCAGGAGACATCCAGTTATCCAGGTATTAGTCCTTCCCTTAAAGGGACCAGATGCATGAAGGTTTGGATGTCAACCTTCTGGTTTTTTTGTGAAAACCTATGTGCGTGACCTTGAACAAGTAGCTGAGTCAGCTGGTAGCTCATTCCCCCTCTGGAAAATGTGGATGATAAAAGCTCTGGCTGCTAAGCTGGGACAAACTGTAGAAGGATGCAAACTGTTGGAGAAGGCAGGAGATCAGTATGTTCCAGCTGCTGGTGTCTTTCAGTTCAGACCCTCCTGTTTAAAAACCATTTGAGCAGAACTGTTGTTTGGGGAGAAACAAACAAGAGCAGAGAGCAGCAAGGCAGCAGTGGGGTGTGTGGGTAATCCAGAGCTTGGTGTGCATGATGGCTCAGCTGAAGGAGACACTTTGGCTTCCTTCCCAAAGCTCTGGTGCTCCCAAATCCAGGTTGGGTTTGCAAACTCACAGGGAGGTCAGGCCTGTGGCCAAAGTGCTCTTGTCCATGCTGTGTTAGGGACGTGATGCTCCAGCTCTGCTTCCTGAGCCTGTTTTGCTTTTCCTTGACTTCTCTTGTACTTTGTACCCATACTATGTTGTTGTAATGTGGTAGAAATGTAACCACTCAAAATCCATGCAGACAGATTTTGGAGCAATATTGTCTTTCCTAGTAAAAAGAATGGAAATCATTATTCTTTTTGACAGCCAAACTTCTCCAGAGAGTGAATGGGAGGCATTATTCTTAAGTAATGAGGGGATGAAGTGAAAACTTCTCAAAGCAGTAATATATTCAGCTCCAGATTTGAAATGTTCAAAACATTACTTTGTGACTACAAAAAATTACTTTAGCCAATGTAAAATGCCAGGGAAATTCCACCACGGATGCTTTGTGATTTGGGGAGAAAACATCTTACTTTTTTCTATATCTATCTATCTATAAAAATGTAATTTTGGGGTTTTTTTTTTGTTTTTTTTTACAAAATCAAATGCAACTACTTTCAGTAAGTGGGAAAATGAAAGGGCGGCCTGGAGAACACTCTTTTTTTCTACAAGTAGCAAAAAAAGGAAAGCATTAGAGGATGGTGTTAAAATAGTATCTTGCACCCCTTCAAGGATACCAGTCTTTTCTTCTGTTCAAAAGAGAAGCTGAACTGAAACACTGTGGGCAATATTTTATACTAGAACAATGAGCTGAATAGATAGATTTCAACCCCTTGTTTCATAAATGTTTAAAATAATCTTCACAGATTTAAACTTAATTTTTTTAATCATTGCTTCCCTTATTATGCATCAGCTTTTAAGTTCCACTGTGAAAGAAATAAAGTTTCAGATGTGAAAGATGTTATTACTGGTATGAAGTGGCAATTTTATATACAGATCGTAATGAAACCTCTCCATGTCACTTTCCTTCATGATTTTCCTTTCTGCACCTAGAATGAAAACAAATATTTTTATAAGATCAGCAATTGATTGCCGAGTGTCAGACTCTGTGGGTTCTTCTGGACATGCCAGTGATGAGTGGTGGCCAGTGGAGAGCCACGTCCCTCTGGTTTTAAGTGTATTTGCTCTCATATCTACCTTTGCACCTGTAAGGAAGCTGGGCTTTGTGTCATCAGAGGCACTCACAAGCTCTCTCATGGCACAGCATTCCTCACCCTTTCCCATTCATCTTGTTGCAAGTCTTTGGTTCAGTGCAGCTACAAACTCTGCCGATGTTCTGAGACTGCAGTGATCCTGTGAATTCTTGAGTGGCAACTTCTAGCATTTGTTTTCATGATGTTGAGCAATGTTAAAAACAAATGGCAAGACAAGAACATACTGCTGTATATTATATGTACACTGTTACATATCTTCAAAACAGCTTGTAATGATCTGCCACTGAATCTTGCATGCAAGTCTTTGCAGAGGTAGTAGAGGAATCTGTGTGAGTGGCTGGGGAAGACTCTGCTGTGGGAAGCTTTCCCAGGTGCTTCAGGGTGTGAATAATCCCTTTTGGTGACTTGCAGTAAATGAATGGTCTAACTTTGCCTGCACTTGCAATCTGATTATTTCCTGTTATTTACAACATTTTGTTAATTTAATTTTCTTAATGGTAGTAAATAATAACCATACGTTGGCTTTCAGAGCTTTATTGTAAAATAGGCATTAATGCAGTGTAGCTGGTTAGAGCTCTCATACCCCATGACATGGAGTGTGAAGCTGGAAGAATTAAAGACATGGGAGTTCAGCTCCTCATGCAGTGTTCTATGTTATAGAAAGATCTCCTTGAAACTTAAGTGGTGCATTTCTGCAGTTCTAAAAGACACCAGGTATTTTCAGGCATCTGGTTTTGGGCTATTGCTAAGAAACAAACTTAATAAATAAATATAAATGAAGTTGAGCTTCATGCTTTTAGCAGATCCAAACTGCTCCCTCTATGACTATAAAGCTGGTGTTGCCATCTCATATACCCTCATTAGATGGACCAGAAAGGCTGCAGAGTCATCTACCTTTCAGATTATGACATATCATGCTTTCCTTTGGCAGGCTGGGAATGATAATAAGATTTGTATTTACTATATTTCTTCTTGGGACAGAGCTGTCCCCTTGCCATCAGAGCAACCATGAGCAGTAGGTGTGCACTGATTTATCTTACTTTTTTTTCCTATAGTATTTTAATACTAGGATTGTTGGGGGCTGTGTAATATTTATCTATTTTTAATTCTTCTTGCATGTTTTCTAAGTGGAAAGGACAGTCTGTCCGGTTGGCATCAGGCCCTGTACTAAAACATCCCATCTCTGGGCAGGGAGGGAGGTGGATTACCACCTCAATCCACATTAGGTATGCTGCTTTCTTACAGCCACTATAAATACTGCTTTGATTGGCAAGGTAAAGGATTGTATTTTTGGTACTGCAGGTACATACAGGGCTGCAGTTTAACATAATCACGTGCTGCTGATTTCCAAATGAATGATCCTCACCTTGACATTTCAGTACCTGCAGCGCAGCTCTCGGGGACTGCGGGGGGTGATGGGCAGGTGACGCTTCCACGCTGTCCCTGCCTGCCTTGCCACTGGGACTGGAGGCAGTGAAGGTAGGGAGGCTCCAGGGGAGGTAGGAACTACAGATAAGATAAAAACCCGCCGGTGTGTGAGCTATGTTCTGGAGAGGGTGCTGCATTTCCAGGCTGCCACTTTCCCTGTGCCGGGTTCCCAGCACCTCCCGGCAGATGAGCACTGGGAACAGATTCAGAAATGCTGTTTGCCCGGCTTCATCTGTCTCGCTCTGTGCATCCATCTCCTCTTCTCTGTTTGGTTTGTTAATCTGGTTTATCAGCCGTCTTCCTGTAAAGTACAAGATTAACTTTTGTGTGGTATTTTGAGCATTATACTCATATTCAGGAGACCTTGTAAGGTAAATAAAGCATGCTCTAATATCAGGGATGCATTATTAGCCTCCGGTGCTTTCACCTGACATCTTTCTTTTTGTGTAAAAAATGTTTTCCACTGCAGTTTCAAAAAGACTTTTGATTTTGTACAGCTTTTTAGTGCAGTGACTTTCAGGATCATCTCTATGTAGTTCTGGTTTTTCTTTGTGGTCATTAAACCATGTCTTTGGCAAGTCTCTTTTGGTTGTGATGAGAGTGTGTTTTTCCACAGATCAAGTTGACTGAAACTGTTTCATGTTTCCAGTGGTGTAGACATGTAACAGGGTGCAGATTGCTAGATAATTCCCTGGTGGGTAGAATTAGATAGAAAAAAATTATTTGTGAAATTAAAAGATCATTTAAATTATAGCCCTTTGTTCTACCTTGTTAGTTAACATTCCAAACAGCGATGAACAAACTGCGTAATTTGTTGTGCGAAAACGTACCAAGTGTGGAGCCATCTGTGTAACAGTTGACACTATTTATATTCAAAAGGGACATTGCCATAGCTGGAAGAGCCCCTATTCCCACCTAACCCTTTCCAGTGTGACTCTAAATTATTGATTTACATTCATTCCCTATTAACCTATTATGAGTTCATCTGCCACTTTCAACTCTCATATCATGTCGATGTACTTCTAATCTTCCAAACTGAATAGTGATTTACTGCAAAGATGTTGGGATGAATTGTTCTCCAGTGAATATCTGAAAGCCTCCTGTGCTCCACATACTTTCATTTGAAACCTGCATTGAGAGTTCTGGCACATAACAAGGCCAGCAGCAATCCTTGGTAATCCTGGAAATGTCCCATTCTTTTCTGTCCTTCCCAATCCACTGAGTATATGCTTGTATTTCCAAAAAGAGCATTTATGACATAACATGCTCTGTGTCTTTGGATGGAATTACCTTTCTGGTCTTCTTGGGCTCTGCCCAGGGTGCTCATGGGCAGTGTGAGTTGGTTTTCGTGTCTGTTTAGGAGGGAGAGTCATGATGAAAGACCCCTTCTGGTCCATGCTCCTGCAGTGAGCTCAGTGCTGCAGTATCTGTGCAGCCCCCCATGTCTTCAGTGGAATATTTGGGCCCTCAGCTGCCAGCAGCAGTGGCTTGGATATCCTGGAATGCCATGGTGTTTTCCTGCAGTGCTTGTACAGTAGTCATAATGCAACAGAAGAGTCAGAATGCACGTTTGTGCTTTGAGGTGTGACAGCTCGGTTCCCAGGGAGGTGGCTGGAAAGCCTGTTCCTACAGCTGGGACCAGCCCTAACCTTGCTCTGAAGAGAGGCTGCTGAGCCTGCAAACCTCCTCTGCCCAGACAATGATTCTGGGTGATGGCAGAAGAGTTGTTTGATGAACTCACCATTTAGCACTCATTTCCTGGCTGAGCCAGAGCCTGGTCTTGTGGATGGCCCCATTTCTTTCTCCTGTTGCTGTATAAGCTGCTGCGCTGAAGTAGCTGTTTCCTAAGGTGGATGATACCCCTGTGGCTCCTGGGGGGATCTAGCAGGTGGTGTGCTGTGATGTGGAAGGGTTCTGGTGACATTAATGGTGACAGCTGTCTCTCAGTGTACCCACAGAGGTGTCAGCTGCAAATGGTGACATGGGACAGTTGTGCAGTGTGTACTGTCACTTCAGAGTGGGGAGAGCCTGCACTGGGAATGCTGGTGAGAGTCGGATTGACTGATATTGGTGAGTCCCTCCAAGTGTAGCAAAAGGTTGCTGAAGCTTCTGGCTCTGCAGGAGACATTGCTTTTGGGATCGAGCCTTCCTCCACATGGAGAGCTCAGCAGGAGCAGGGAGACCCTCCAATTCACCAGGACACAGTCTCTCCTGGTAGCATATGGAGGCTCCCTGTGTTCAGCCAGGACCTGCTGGGCTCACTGGGGGGGCTGCTCTTGGATCAGAGGTCCTGATGAGCCTAACCCTGTAATCCCACATTCCTCTTAATTTCTAGCCTCAGGGACCACATCTTTCCACTTGCATGCAGTCATCAAGAGTTCCTTGGTGCTGCCACAATGTCAGTGCCACTCTTTGTGAAACCCCTCCTGGGTGAATGGGACTCAAGACTGGGTTAACCTGCTGATGTGAGGAGTCTGAATCAGATTCTACTGTGCAACTGCACCAGAACAGATAGAATTTGCTCAGCCTTTTCCTCTTTACTCCCCCATCTTCACCCTGACATCCAGCAGCACCAGGTGATGTTGAGATGATTTTGTGAGCAGTCAAATCATGAGAAAAGGAACTTTTCCAGGTGCTGTAACAACGTGTAACTTAACTCAAATATGTATTGTAGTTCAGAGACAACATCTCGGCTTGTTCTATTAAAGTATAATTAATTACCATTTCAATAGGGCTACTAGGTTTATGTGCTCATTCAGTGCATTGAAAAATAATAACAAAGCTTCTTATTATCTAACAGATGATGTTATACATTGTGGATGCAACCTATTAATGTGGAAATATGGGCACATTCATCCAGAATAATTTGTATGGTGTGTTTCCTGACCTAATAATGGAAAAAGTAGGTTAGCTTCCAAGTTTTCTGAGATGGGAATTAAAGCTTTATAGCAAGAAAGTCTTTGATAGTTTTACACAAATGGCTGAAACTTGCAAACCTTGCATATTTAAAATGGTTTATTCCACAATGATGACTTGAAGATATTTCTGATTAATTGTAGTAGTACATCACCACCGAATTTCCTTGGCTTTTCCATTATTTCACTGCTTTTTGCAATATAGAGGAATTAAAAAGCACTGAAAGATACAGCTTACGAAACATGGTGTCATCCGAGAAAATGTGGGCTTATAAAGAGATTTTATAAAATGTAGTTTACAGAAGTTTATGCAAAGCAGTTTTTCTTCTTCAGGAAGCATTTAGCTTAGCATTGAGCATTCAGGTGCTTTATTGTTGCTGGAGAGTATAAAGCAGGGGATGCCTATAAATACTGAACTGCTTGGTCTGAGCCTGGCTAACATTTTGCCAGAGGTGTATTTGTGAAGTAGCTGGTGTATTTATGACCATCTCTAAGATGGTTTCAGTGTTTAATCAATATCTACCCTAGCCATCAAATCGACAACCTTCCTTTTGGAGCTTTGCTTCTTTGCTAGCAGAAATGTGAGAGGCTGAGCTGTGTCTCAGGGAAATAAAGATTGCCATGTTGGATTAGAGTTGGTGTCCATCAAATCCCACGCTCTTAAGGTGCACGTGCACTGCAGGCAGAGGTGCAAGTGCAGTGTATGCAGGGGTATTCCATCCACTTCAGCCAAGGGCCCTGACAGCCCCCCATCCATCAGTTCCTCCTGAGTGTCATCCAGCTCCTTCAGCTTCCATGTCCCAGTTCCACGTCGCTCTGCCTGCAGCATGGGGGCAGGTGCAGACTGGCAACGAGAAGGCAAAATGAAAAGACCAAACTTGGGCAGCGTTGCAGGGAGTTTTGTGACTCTTGTGACATGTGGGGAAAGGCACTGAGTATTTGAGCCTTCACCTGTGTGTGGTGCTTTACGCTCTGAAGAAATTAATTCTTGATGGACCTCTCTGTGCATTGCTTACTGTCGTTCTCTATTGTTCAGTGAAAACACCTGCTTGAGCTCTCCTGCTGAGCAGGAATGAATTCTTTTAAAGATTGTGCACTTCTCCAGTGCTTTCACTATTTTGTTCAGCTAAATTTCACAGCCGTGGTCGCTCAGACAGCAGGTATCTTGCCACTGGATGCTCAGATACTCAATTTTTTAATATAGCACACCTTGTTAGTAGCTGGTTGTCAGAAGAGGCATGCTCTGTAGAGTATTTTCTGAAGAAATGGTTACTGTGGATATGAAGATTACTTCTGCTGTTTTGCTTTGCTTTCCACAGAGTGGCACATGGTTGTTCTGTCTGAAGAGCAGAGTCTTGGCTCTTTCCTGCTTCTGGTCTATTAAAGCCTTGTCTCTGGTACTGAAAATGAAGAGTACTGTAAATTCTCAGTCCTTTTGTTTGCCTTTCGTTTTGTGAAACACCCAGTTTTTGTGGTCCAGGAGCTGTGCTGAATCTGTCAGACGTTTTTTTTAAGAGCAGTAATTTCTGATGGATTGACAAGCTGAATTCAGAGAGTGGCTGATCATGCTCTGGTTCTGACCGTGTGCGGGGTTGTGAGGCTGAGAAAAACTTTCTATTGTGGGCCTGTTCGCTCCCTCTTTTGTAGTCACTTTCTGCAAAAGGTTCTTGGGTTTATTTTAGAATAAGAAATGTGGTTGAGGAAAATCAGGGTGTGAAGATCATGCAGTGATTGGAAGGAGTGGCTGCTTGTATTTGCATGGTGATTTTGTGAGGCTTTATAATGGTAATAGAAATGGTACCTGAGTAATGTATTTTAAATACTTGTTTACTTTTAGAAGTGGACTCAAATTGATTTTTTGTAGTATGATGAAATTATTTATGCAAAAGTTGCTTTGTTTTTGGTCGAATGACATCCCAGAAAGTATACAAAACCTATTAGGGACTTGGTTTCTGTGGAATTTCTAACAAGACTTGATAGCACAGGAGTTTAGGGAGGAAAAAAGTTCTCTGAAATCCTGTTTACTCATAGTAGTCTGTTCAAATTCCACTGCAGGAATGATAATTGTTTTAGCATTCCCAATGCTTGTTTTTTAATGTTTGTTTGCAGAATGAAAATTAGATTGATCTCAAAAGAATCAGTTTTCTTTCTTTTTTATTATGACAATATTTTCTATGTGAAATGACATGTTTTCATAAGAGTAAATGTTGGACTACTCTGAGCCGCCCTATTTCCTGGAGGACAAGGCAATCTCATAGGTGTATGGACAGGTAGGAGAGGTGCAGAAGGTGGAAAGAGAATAGAATGCAGGTGTCTCCCTGTCCCCATTCCAACTGAGGATGGAGCACTGTGGAATGGAAGGCCGCAGTGCAGCCTCAGGACATGCTAAAACTCCTCTTTTAGAAGGACAGCTGGCTTGCACTCCCAAAGCAGATGCTGTGGCACAGCCCTCCAATTAAGCCTTGCACCGCTTCAAACAGGGAAAAAATGCTCCCTTAAGCTTTGGAGACCAAGTGTGTCCATTGGAGTGAGTGACAGACAGGCTGGGCATGATCTTCTCATCAAAGCTGGATTTGATTCTGTTGCCAGAATGCTTTAAAGGGTAAAGAGCATTGCTGCTCATTAATTAGTAAAATTGGAGCTGGCTCAAGTGGTGCTTGGAAATATTAACTATTAGACTTTGGATTCATGCCCTTGGAGAAAAACGAGTTTTATGTTAGTTTCCCAGTTTTCCTTAATAATTCTGCCTCTTAAAATAATCCTTCAGTTTGGGAAGCATAAGCAACTTTGGGCAGATGGACCTCTCTGAAGGCCAGCACCACAATCCAGGAGTCTTTTAGGAACAAATGAACAGTGAGTGGAAGTTCTGGATCTAGCAAAGCAACATGGCCAGCAGTAAGAGCGAGTTTGGAAGACTCTTAGAAGCTCATGTCACTGTCATTACTGCTCCAGGCAGAAGATAAAAATGACCAAATCTACCTCACAGTGCTTCTCACCAGCTGTGAAGCTTTTGCTGGCAGCACCCTTTGTCACCTTTCCCTTGCCAGACTGTATTTTCTCTCTCTCTCTCTCTCTCTCTCTCTCTCTCTTTCACCATGGGGGACAGAGCTCAGCCATTTCCTGGCTTTCTGGACCCTTTCACACGAGCCCTCACACTACCATTTTTTCAGGGGTGCTGGAGCTTTGACTTTGAGCTCAAGGTTGAGGTGTAGGTCTGACATAACTCTCTGGACTTGTCTGTAACCCAGGAACCCCCTCCAGTTGCTCTGGGTACAATCACTCCCTGCCGCTTGGAGTTTGAACACAGAAACCTGACAATGTGCCACATCTCCAGTTTTGGGCTTTCCAGAGCCCGGTCACTGGGCACGTGCCAGGTGTGTATGGACACATGTTGATATGCAGTGGGCTGGAAGCCTTTCAGGGTTTTCCTTATTGTCTTGGAAAAAAGGGTCAGTGGCCCTGCAACATTGCTAAAGCTGCTCAGAGAAAGAGACTGTGTCGGTGCCAAATGCTGTTGTCAGTCTGATCCTGTGTGATTGATGAACACGTTTGAGAGTAACTGAATGGTTCTTCTGCCCTGTGAATGGATATGCTTTTTAGATATAAGAAGACCTGCCTCTTTTATAAAATTAGAACATGAATGTGCATAGGCATTATATAACTGAGAAGTGAATACTGTATATGGCAACGTGACAGATTAATATATATTGAAGGCCTTGATTTGTTCTCATTTCTGCCTTCTGGTGGTTTATGGAAACATATGAAAAGTTTTCAAATGACCTTTAAAATTACCTCGTAACCTATGTAGTTTATTGTCATTTTCTGTTCCTGAGCCTGCAGTGTTAAAGGATTCATAATTCAGTATTTCAGAATTGTCAGTAGCTTCACTATATGGAATTTTAAATATTCTGAATGTATTTCTGGCATTCAGTGGTTGTATTTGTTCATTCAGATGTAATGGATATTGAATAGTACCTGTTATCAGCTTGATACAGAAAATATATTTGGGTAATTACATGTGCCTACACTTGATATAAATTTAAATCATTTTCTGCCAAGAGGTCCTGTAAAAGAGAACACCATTTTTTTTGCTCTTTATGAAGATTCAGTTAAGAATTTTTGAATTCATGAGAGAGAGATTTGTGGGAGAAAGGAGGAGACACTTCTCTGGTGCTAGTGCACAAAGCGAGGTGTCAGTTCTGTACTTTTAGCAGACCTTTCTGTGCTCTTTGAATCATTTTCTGTATTTTACTGACTTGCAGAAATTACAGCCTCTTCACTGTAAGCATGTGAGCCTTTTCCTGAAGTAGATACAGAAATGGATGATGTAGAAAGTGATATGTTCTTCACATTTTTTTTAATTTATTTTTTTAAAATGTTGAGAGTATGTATTTCATTTGCTTAACTGGTTTAACATGACAAATGGACTGCCTTGTGTGATAGCATGCCCTGTCTGTACGGTACTTTGGCATTACACAGGACGGGTTCTCTCTGGTGTGAATGCTGTGCTCTGCCAGCAGTTGTCTCTGCAGCGAGCTGGTTCTCATTGCACTGACCAGGTCAGCACCCCTAAGGATCAGTAGCTGCTGAAAGGAGGCTCTGATTTGGATTTTCTATTTTCTGCAGCCCCAGCCTTTGAGCCAGGAACAGGCACGGTTCACTGACCCAGTCAAGGCAACAGTTTTGCTGAACACACAGATCATTGATTGGTTTAAACTCTAGTGAATGTTATTTTCACAATGGCCAGGCAGTTCCTTTAGGTCGAGACTAGGAAGTGTGTTTCATGTGCATGGAAGAATTTTAATCGGACTTTATTTATCATTCTATGAATTAATGGCTGGAAAGAAGAATTGCATTATGTTCACATTCGCAGGAACCGCTATGATGTATCTTATGCTGCCATAGCAACATAGGAGTGCATGAGTTAGAACTCCCAATTATTAGAAAAACTAAATTAAACCAAATATTGGACAAATTGTATTTGCATAACACCCTGGGTTCTGCCTTCTCTCCTGTGGTTTTGACCTTGTCTCAGGTAAAGGGGTATCCTCGATTCCTGAGAAACAGGCCAGCCTGACATTAACAGTTTATACTGTCATGAAGAGTATGACAATAGCTGTGGTAGTGTATGGCAACTCAAATTTGTGAACATATAGTCAGGCTGAGTGTGCTTGAAAGTGCCTTGAAGAGTATTTTAAAAGGTAGTGATGAATGGTAAGAAAAGTTCTTTGGCTTATTTTACTCTTCTATGAGATAAAGATGCTTATATTTATTTTTTTTTCTACATAATGACAGGTGTATCAAAAAATTCCATGGAAAGTGAGATTGCTGAAAGGTGAGGAAATAGCAATAATCATTAACCATGTAGAATCTGATGAACTGTTGGTCATTTCTGACCTAATATTAGAGGAGAGTTTGGAGCAACCTGGCCCAGAGGAAGGTGTCCCTCCCCACAGCAGAGGAGTTGGACTAGATGATCTTTAAGGTCTCTTCCAATGCAAACCATTCCAGAATCCTAACTTTCACAAGTTTTAAAAATATTGTGAGGATGAGAATTCTATATTGCTTTCTGTATGGCACACTTCTCTGTTAGGACAAAAAAGCAGAACACTTTCTAGGGAGCGAAATGGGAAGAAATTTCTGGAAAATATTTCTTTTATTATGGTCATTGTTTCATTCGGAAAACACGCTGCTACTACCCTAATGTCAGAAAGTACTACTTTTTGAGCTCTCAGGGCAAGCAGAAAACCTCATTTTTCTTGTGTCATCAATGACAAAGTGAGAAATGATAAGAGGAAATATGCTGTGGTATTGCTTTGTTTTTAATCTTATTTTTGCTGGTCTTTTTTATTTTAAATTTTATTAATATATCTATTGTGGCTTGATCTTTTGTCAGCGATTACTAATATGTCTCCAGCCCGGCTTTTCTTCTGTGATTTTGTAAATACCTGGTTGCAATATCCATAAGAACATCTGTGGGCTTTAATAAAGTTTTATTTGTTATGAACTTGTTTTGCCTGAAGCATAAAGTTCTGAAAGTATACTTTTAGGGCTACTTTACAAAAAGTTTCAAAATATGCTGCAGTTGAGAGGATCAGGAAATCATTTTCTTACTTTGCAGTGCTTCTAGCAGTTGTCAATTATGTGCTTTTAAAGATCCATGTAATAGTACATGTGTTTTAAAGAAAAGTGCAAATGCAGCTGGTTTTAAAACTTCTGCTTAAAGCACTGATAACCCTGTTGGCTTCCAGTAACACTGCAGTACCATTAGGCTGAAATACTGATAATTGCAATTAAACTTAGACTATTTCCCGTACACTTTCTTTCTGCAATGCCTTTTGATGTACTCCCTTTCCTTTTGACTTAGTAGATTTGAAATACTTTTTTTTTTCTTTCTTCTACAATTGCATCTTGGGGATTCCAATTGTTTACATGAACCTTTTCTTCCAGTAGAGACCAGTTTTCAGCACTGCCCCGGGGCTTGGGCTACCAGATGATGATTTTCCTTTGTGAAGCAACTTGCTGTGACCTCTTCATTCTGGCTTTATCGTGTCCTCATTGTACATGCTGTGTGTATTTGTCACATACACAGCGCATGCAATGTGGACATAATGGAGCTCAATGGCCGCCTGGTAATAGATTAAATACCCGCAAGAAATGTTGTCGTGGGCTTGGTTGTTTTGGGGGTGTTTTTTTTGTTATGGGATTTTAAAATTTATTTGGTATGCATGCACACTGGTATGAGATGGGATCCAAAAATTGCATTGTAGATACAGTTCATCGGTGAGAATAAGGCAGTGGCAAGAACTCACAGGGTCATTGCAGCTCTCCAGGCCTCCAAGAAAGAAATCTACTGGCAGGACTTAAACAGTGCAGGAATCTAATTTTGGCCCCTGACAGCAAGGTGATTCATTTTAGGTTCATATATTCTATTATTTTTGTGTGATTAATGCCTTCACACACACACAATCTGTGCTTTGTTCTATCACTGAGATTTTGGGGGAAAAATGCCTTTTTCATATAATAGGAAGATGTGTAAATATCGTATCAATATTTATGTTTGGGGGTTTTATTGGTTATTGGTTTTTTTGTTTGTTTGGGGTATTTTTAAACCAAAAGAACAAAGCAAAACTGAATGTTATAGTTTTGGTTTCAATAAATAAACCCTATCACTTATTCTATTATTTTAAAAATGTTATTTAATGAAAAGTGCTTTAATTGTTGTTTTGTTTTGGGCACTTCTAGTCACCCATCAGCATTAGCAAATACAGAGCCACATTCCATGTTTTCTCTGCCATAATTAGCACTTTTAAATGGTGAGCTTTCTCACTAGGTGATTTTGACAAACTGAATGTTTGTGTGGATAGAAGTTAACCCTCATAAATGCTAAAATACAAGGAATTAGATATTTAAAAGTGAAAATTATTGCAGCGGCAAAATGTTGCACCTGAAGCAACTTGTGGAGGCTGCAAAACTGAAAGTCCATTCTCAGCTGGATGGAGCTGAATCTGTACTGGTGCTGTCAGGACCTGACACCCCGTTTCAGAACAGGAGCTGCATTAGAAAACTGTGCTCCTTTCACTGCGCTGGAATTAAATCTAGAAGGGAGGGTGGTGTGGTGGTATGGGACATGTCAGGGACAGTGAGGACATGCCAACAAACAGCTGTCTCAAAGGAGCTGCACTGTGGGGGTATCAGCTCAGAATCCTCATGGCATTGCCCGTCCCGAGTCTACACGGATACAAATAAAGACTTGACATGAGATGATGAAAATTAGTTTCAGATGTTTGGAAAAAAAGTGTACCCAGTAAAGAGAGAACCATGAAAGCACTGGTTTACTTACAGGTATTTTTCCAGGAGGATGTGGCCCCCCAAAGCTCTGTCCTGCAGGTATTGGTAGTGGTGGTGGGAGGTGATGGAGCTCCTCTCTGACCTCGCTAAGTGAAGGACTCCTTGAAGGCTGGGGCTCTTCTCTGCCAGGACAGTTTTGCTTTCGCTGGATTATTTTTTTATTCTTTCCTATAAATCACTCTTTGCATTAATCCAATTGCTGGAAAAGGATTATACTCTAAGAATAAAATCCAGTCGTAATTAAAAATGTAAAAGCAGCTTATGTTTTTAGGCCAAAGTTATTAGAGGAAGGTATCAACCTACCAATACTAATACCCCAGTCTCAGCTGGGAGGCTGTTATCGTGATGAGAGTGCCTGATAATGGCCTGGTTGTTGAATATTTTATTGTAGAGAACTTCTGCTTGTGTTTGCCTTGCATCTTTGTGCATCATAAGCTACTCACACCAGTTTGCCTCTCACAGGCTTTGTGGGCATCCTGGTTTCTTTGAGTATTTCTGGAAAACTGCTTTTTTAGAAGCTAATCTGTCTGTATAGCAGAAGCAAGAAGAGTTTGTGATGGACTGTTCAGGGCACAAGTGCTGTGGGAATCACCTCTGTAAGAGGATTGAGTCATATTCCAGTCCCCAACATCTGCATCTTAAGCCATCTTTTCATAATGAATACTCCTTTATCAAATATCCTCTCTGCATTTGTGGTTTTCATCAACCCCCTATCTGGATAAAGAAAAATGGCAAACTGGGACAGCTCTCAGCCACTACATTATTCATGCCATGTGTCCAGCTTTTGGGCATGCAATTGTCTGGGTTACAGTTTGCAAGCCCACTTTGTCAGTCTTTCGGAGTAGAGCACTTTTTAATTACCTCTTTAGAATTAAATCAATGTAGGGGCTAGAGTTACCAATTATTATTTTTAATCCAAAGATTGAAACTTTCTTTGACCTTTGCTTTTTCAAATGAGAGGCGTTTAATTTTGCCTCTGCTGTTTTGAATTAAATGAGTTCTCTGTGCAGGAAAGGATGCTGAAGGACTTATTCCTTGACAAAGGATTTAGGTGAAAAATGATTGATCCAAGTGGCTCTCAAACTGCGTTTTTCAGAATCATCTCCACCTACACTGTGCTCATCTTCCCAGACTCAATCATCCTTCACCTGATAGTGTTTTGGTCCTCTGATGGCAAATGAGGTTTGCAGCTGAAGCAGTGAACGGAGTTGTGTAGAGCATCAGTGCCAAACTGCTAAAGGGACAGAAACAAATAAGCTCCCAAATGTCCATTTATCTGCCTTTGAGCTATAGAGAGTTTTTAATGAAGTAATCTCTCTGATGTTTCTTTTGGTTTAGGTATGTTTTTCTGATGTTTTAGGCTTCCTTTTTCTTGAGTTTTCTTTCCCAGTTTATTTTCATGAAGAGACTTTGATCTTTCCTTTCAGTAATGGCGTATTTGTGATCTTTGTTCTCCTCCAAGTGGCTCTCTGTGGCTTGTGCTTCCTTTTTTTTGGGTGTCAGAAACAATGTTGACTTTCTTCTCTGTCTGATGTAGGGAAACTTTCAATTATCTATCCAGTGTTGTTGGTGTCCCAAGCAGGTGTTGAGGTACTGATTTCACTTGGCTCTTCTTTCTCTTGCTCTGTGCTGGGGTTCAGCTGCTCATCTTGAGCCTGGCAGTGCTGGTTCTGGGGTGCCTGATGGCATAGCTCCAGCTGCTAGTCCAAGTTATTTTGAAATGTTTATTTACATAAAATAAGTTTAGTCTCTAGATAGCACTGAGGAATTCTCTGTATCTCTAGTCTGTTCTAGCAAGAAAGATGCCGTGCCAGAAAAAGCGATTTCATAAGAGGCAGCATTAAAGGACTACATGTTTTTACTGCTGTGCACAGCTGAGGAATTCCAAATTTAGTATTGTCTGCATGTGGTGGAAAAATACAAACTTGGGAAAAAAGACTAAAAAAAGTGAAACGCAAAGAGTCAGCAGAGTGTTCTTTCATGTATTTCCCTGTAAAAGTCTTGGACCTCAGTGAAGTGCTGATTTTTCCTCTGCTAACACACTTGCAGCTCTGCTGCGTATGGGATGAAATTTGCTTCTTGCTGTCAACAGTCTTGCTCAGCTCGTGTTTGTGGGAGCAGCAGAATTCCATGTGTGCAAGGCTGCTGGAGGGGAATGAGTGCTGGAGATGGGAGTCTGTTACAGAGGGAGAGCTTGAGACTGCCTGTTGCCCTAAATAACCACTAAAGAACAGGACTGCAAACCTACCTTTCAGATGTTCCTTGGGGACTCTGGTCCCCTTCCCTAAAACTGGATGTGAACTACCAAGCACCTTGGGTTCCCATCATCTGCTCCCCTTGTAGATCACTGGTGCCAGGGAGGGAGCCGTGCCCGTGCCCTGGCTCTCGGGCAGCTGCTGGGGCAGGCACAGCTCAGCTGCAGCAGCCAGGTCTTGCTTTCTGCCTGTGCTTGGACTGCTGAGTTTCTGCCAGCACACCCTCTGCCCAGAGGGGGCTGCCTAAACCTGTCCTCATGGGCCATGCCCAGTGGCTTGTGAGTGTGCCCGTGTATGTGTGCCCGCTGTTAGGAGTCCTTCATTCTCCATCCTCCTGTTTTCTCTTGCTGAAGATCAACTGGATCAGGAGCTCTGAGCAGAGGAAGGTGGGTCTGTGTGACAACAGTTTGGTGCTTGTTTGGTGCTGGTTACTGCTGTGTTGGAGTTTGAGAAAACTACTGTGTGGTGATGTGCTGGGAGGGGATGGGGGATGTATTTCACCTTTATAATGATATACCTTTGGGTTTTGTGATAAAGCCAAGCCCTGGAGTACAGAATCATAGAAGCTTTTAGGTTAGAAGATAGAGTCCAACCATGTGCTGTTAACCTTCATTCTGTACCAGTTCCTGAGTGATAACTCCTGCCTTGGGTACTGCAGAGCCATGCTCTGCTGCTGAGTCCTGTTTGCAGTGAATGAAACCTCTGCAGGTCCAGGTTGAGGTACGTGGCAGTGTGACAGACGTGGCACAGGATCTGCCCAGGGGAAAGGCGCTGGCTGCAGTTCTGCCTCCTTGTACTGGAGGCTGGAATTCTGAAGCCGCCTTTCAGCACGAAGGATGGAAAGGAATGAGCTGCCTCTGGGCAGCTGCTGAGGCTGACCTTGTCTCTCTGTTGCCCCTTTCCTGCCCTTGTGCCTTGTGGATTAGGAATGACTGGGGCTGCCTGTGAAGGCACGTGGGTGAGGAACAAGGTCCAGAGAGATCCTGGCTTCAGGATCCAGGGCACATTCCCAAAGCTCTATGGACTGTAGAGCTCTGCATTTTCCCCCTTCTCTTCCATTAATTGTTTTCAGATAGTTTCTCCTTACTATTTCCGGCATTTTTCTTACAGTCCATTTTCTTTCCTTGGCCTTTTTCACATAATTTCCTTCTTTCTCTGTAGGATTATGTTTTGCATGAGAACCGTTGGTAGGACAGAACTTTGGTAGAACTACACAGTGTTTTTGTTTTGAACTTTTTCATATTCAACAATTAGAAAAGCTGTAGGGCTTTTTAATTACTCTGACAATGAAGAACAAAGTTTCTTTTGGTATTTCTTTGTCATGCTTCCTTGAACAACTTTAAAATTGTAATTAATATTGTAACTTACTGTGGGCTTTTTTTGCATTATGCTGATAACGTGGGTTTGAAGTTGCATAGGTATATCCCCAAAGGCTGTGCACAAATGAATTCACTGCTATTGATGAGCATTCAAACTGACAAAAACAGTGACACTGAGAGTTACATGTTGAAAAAGGACATAACACAAATAATTTAAATATTTTTCTCATGTTTGAGTATATTTGTGGTGCCTGATTGAGCTGGTTAGCAAAATAAAGACAGATGGCAATGAATTCATTCCAACACGTTTTCAGCTATTCTGACTTCTCGCAGCCCTTGTGCAAATGATTTTCTTGTTTAAATTTCCCTTACTGCTGTTGTCCACACCCTGTCTGGGAAATTCAGAGGTAACGTGCTTAGAATATGTATGGAGAATTGATTTTTATGTGCAAAATAAAACCGAAAATAACAGAAAGAGGAGCTGCTGGTGATTAACCTATATATTCAGGGTGCAGTGAGTAAGAATTTAACTTCTCCTTTAAAGATCACGTCGAAACTTAACATGATTAGAACAGAGTTTATCCTAATTGAATTTTAGTCAGGTGCCCTTCAGATTTTAAAGACAGCACAGTGATTTGCAGTGCTGTCTTTGTTAGGAAGAGTGAGAACTTTGCTATTAATATAAGCAATGAGCAGCAAGAGCCAGCACCTGCCCTGGCCTGCCTGTGCATCCCTCAGCAGCTCACCTGTTTCTCTGGGCACTGCCAGGGTGATGGAACCATCATGTCTGTGTGCAGGAATGGTCAGCAAATATGCCCTATTGAAAATTTTTAACAGTTTATAGGTCACAGCAGAAAAAGAAAATGCGGATGACAGGCAATGCCCTGCAAGGGCTGTAACCACTTGTAATTGTTGCCAAACTCCAGTGTTCTTGAAGATTCTGCCATAAATAAATATCAACTTTAATGTTTTTATCTTAATGCAGTAATTATGTTATCCATTAAGCTCATCTGTGGCTTTAAAGGAACACTTGCTATTTCAAGGATTACATTAACCAGTCAGCGTCTCATCTCATTCCTTATATTTCAAAAGTGCCTGTTATCTTGTTACTTCCATATGGAGAAGATACTAAAGCCCATATTATATTGCTGGTAATGAAAAAGTGTGCAGAAAACACAATAGTAAGGTAATATTCACTGTAGTATAAATTGTTGGGGTTTTTTTGAGATGTCTGCACAGACTTTGTGTAACTGCTCAATTGGTTTGGTTCTTCTATGGAATTTGTAGATCTGAGGCAACATATGCCTTGAATACAGGAAATTAAACTTGTTTTCCCTTGCTGTTGGGTATCATAACAGTGCCTGTGGTGTGGATATGCTCTGCTGTTGTCCCTTCCAGGCCACCTCTCCATTTGCCCCCACTGCCTGTGGTGGGTGTGTGTGTGTGGGCAGAGTGAGGAGGGCACAGGTCTAGCTTAGCACTCCTCACCTTGCCCTGCCTCCTGTGCTGCTGGAGGATGCTGACAGCCTGCTGCTGACAGAACTGCCAGCCCCCTGGAAGGGAAGGATGCCCACAGGGTAGAAACTGTAGGAGTACTGTCTTAGTAGGGCTGCGAAAGATCTGGGATAGAGCCTGTGCCCATCATAAAGCTTGGGAGTTGTGAGTGAGGGGGTGTTAAAGGAGAAGGATTAGTCTTCCTGTGGGAGCACTGGCTGTCTGTGCTAACAGCCTCCTGCAGCTCAGTGTGACTGGAATCCTGGCAGCAAGTGCTTGTTTTGCCACTCTCCATCCATTTAACACTTGTTCCACCCCTGGCAGAGCTCTGCGTGTGCCTGGGATTTCTGCAGCTGCCCCATAACCAGGTCTGGCCTGGGCTGCCACTGTCACAGTCTGTCCTGAGCCAGAGCAGTGCTCACACTACCCTTAAATGAAGGTGGCTGTGGGATTGTGGTCAGAAGGCTCCAACTGAGGCAGCTGCAAAATCTAACATTTTCTGCCTCTGAATTGACACCATGTCCATTAATGGAAATGTTTTCTCCCTAGATGTAATAGACCAAACAAAAAGAAAAGCATAAATAGTGAGGTTAAAAACTGTGTGCTAAAAATGTAGTGCTGTTCTGTGCTGGAGGTGGTGAGAGGACCAGAAGTACTTTGATAGAAGGAAAGAGGTGGAAACTTACGGGGAGGAAAAAAAAGTAAGGGCTTGTGCATATGCATCATTCTGTGGAGAGGGTAGGAGGGAATACATTGACATCTCTAGATGCAAAGTAGGATTACAGGCAGTCAAGAGGAGAAGCATGCTCAGGCTCCAGCAGGTATTGTGGGAGAGAGGAACAAAGTACCAACAGCTCAAGGTGAGGCCAGCCCATCCAGCAGCCCTGTCCACGTGGCAGTAAAGCCCCTTGAAACTTCTCTGGGGACAGGGAGTGCCAGAAGTGTCGGCCCCACTTCTGTTTCCTTTTGCTAATCTGGAGATGAGCCTGGTTCTCCAAATGAAACCTTTGAGGAGGCCAGGAGGTAACAGCCCCCAATAAACCCAGGAATCTAAGGGAATGTCAGCCCTTGGAGAGGTGGTGATTTTGGCATCTCCAAACATTTTAGACGGAAGAGCTGTGTTTATAGGAACATGAGCATCTTCTCAGGGGTTGTTGCTGCCCTTGGGGCTCTGTTGCAGGGCTGGTTTGTTGGCTGTGCACAGGATCTGTCCTGAGCTCAGATTGTTTAGCTGTGTGCCTGCAAGCAGCTCCTGACCGGGTTATCCCTCCTCACCATTCCTGACATTCCTCACCAGTTCAGTGTGTGCCTCCCCAGCCCTGTGTGGTGATGGCAGGCTGGTAACCTGCTCCCTGTTTCTCTAGAATGCACTGTGGTGGCTCAGGAGTGCTGACACATTTAACTCTGACAAACCTAAGGCCTGGCTTTTATCACAAGTCTAGTTTACGGGAGAATTATTTCATTTTTATTCTGTTTGCCACCAAAATAGCATGCAATTGAGGGGAATGTGCTGTATTTTTGTATTCTTTGTATGTCTCATACTTTGGCATTTACTGTAGTGCTGTAGCACGTTCAGCACGTGGTGTAGTCTCATTCAGTCCCATCCTCTTTTGCATTTCCTACAGTGAAACGTGTCTCTTTTCTTTCTCTCTCTTCTCTCCTTTCCTGTGCTCTATAATACTTTCCATTCCAGATACCTGTTCTTAGGAAACTTTCAGAAAAGACTTTCACAGAGTCATGTGTTCTGCTTTTTGGTTTGAATTTATTCAGCTCATCACAGCCTGACTTGCTTACAGGAAGAAATTGTGTTGCCAGGTCCTAGCACTGACAGCATGAGAGAACATTTTCACAGGATAGAGATAGGAGTATGTCTATGGCAAATAAAAACCTACATTAGACTTGTTCATATCTTGAACAGAGTAGCAGAGTCTCATTTCACCACATGAAGATAACCAAACCACCGTGCTCATACAGTAACACAAACCCAGGAGATTAAGCAGCTCCCATTGCATTCTGCCGCTATGATGCTGTAGGTACCTGAGAGTTACCCACTTAAAGCTCAAGTGGGGCTGCCAAAATGTGCCCTACTCATGTTTCTCTTACTGCAGGTGGTTCTGACTCCTGCGAGTCTTTGCAAATTGTCATTTTTGTAAATGAAGACTTTTGACTTTCAAGTCATTAAGGCGTGACCGCTGAAATGTCACTGCTAATTTATTCTCTCTCCATCACCAGTCATGGAAAGACTTTGCTGTGTGTTCTTTTAGGTCACTTATTTGTTATGTTCACAGATCATGATATTTTTAGTTTCTGCTGAATGCCCTCTGCTTTTAGGGCAGTCTAGTGAAGCTCCTGTGCTTTATGTTTCCCTGGTTTATGTGACTCTGTTGTGATACTGTGAGTTAGTCCAAGGAATGTTCTCTTCTTACTGTTCCATCTGGGGAGAAACTGGTAGCAGATGTTACTTGCTCAAAGATGGGATAGTTTGGTGCAGACTGGTCCTGCTTGCATGAACTACCTGGAGCCTGTACTGAGAGGTCTCTGCTCCAGTGTGGATTGTTGCAGAGTTAGTCTGACTTTGTAATGGGCTCTCACCCACAGGCAGAAAATGGAATTGTAGAATCATGGCATGGTTAAGGTTGAAAAAGACCTCTAAGATGATCGAGTCCAACCACAAACCTTGCACCTCCATATTTCTCACTAAACCATGTGCCCAAGTGCCACATCCACATGTTTTTTGAACCCTTCCAGGACTGTGACTACACCACTGTGCTGGGCAGCCTGTTTACAGTACCTGACCACCCTTTCAGTGAAGAAATTTTCCTTAACATCTAAACCTTCTCTGGTGCGACTCTCCCAGCTTTGTTGCCCTTCTCTGGACACGCTCCAGCCCCTCAATATCTTTCTTGTCATGAGGTGCCCAGAACTGAACACAGGACTCAGGGTGTGGCCTCACTGGTGCCCAGTACAGAAGGTTGGTCACTGTTCTTGTCATGCTGGCCACAGTGTGGCTGGTACAAGCCAGGATGCCATTGGCCTTCTCATCCATGCTCATGTGTTCAGGGTGTCACTCATTTAAAAATATCTTAGCTGTGTTGCATTATTTCCCTCACAAAGGTTATGGGTTTAGGTAAGTAGACAGAGTTTAGTTGGAATGTGTGAAATATTTCAGAGAAGCATGACCTTGCTGTGCAGGAGGATTTCTCAGTGAAAATGCTTTCACATCGAACAGCAAAGAAAGACAAGAAGTTTGTCTGAGGGCCAAATGTGTGATTCATACCATTAGGGTGAAGTTTGGCACTTCATATCATCATCTCATGTCTGAGAATGAGCTTATGCTTCTCCTTTAGAGACATGATTTACTTTTTTTCTGGCCCCTTCTTTGACCTGCTCACCGAAGATTCCTGATGCTGCTGAGGGATGGATGTGTTCAGAGGAGAAGCTGTCACGTCACCCTTGGGTGGCTGTGGCCTTTGAGGGTGGGAAGAACTACATCCAAAATTGGTGCCTGAGAAGGTTTGCTTTTGGCTTGATTTTTCCTTCTCCCAATCTTTCTATTTTTGATTGTTTGAGGGTGTGGGCTGGGGCAGGAGGGGAATTGGATGCCTGATTATGAGCATGATTTCAGAGATAAAAAAGTAAAAGCTGGACGTTACAAATGTAAAGGGTGCAGAGGTATGTCCTCCCGAGCTGCTTGTGTAGGAGAGAGCCTGTCAAGGGTTGTGCTCCAGACATGGGGTCTTCAGTCACTTCTTGGTACTTCAGGGAAGCAAAGTGAGTAATCTTTTTAATACCCAATTATTGGAGCTGATTGAAGCTGTAGAAAATTTGCCATCACAGGGATGTTTTCAATGAAATTTCACATTTTAATAGGTGTGTGCTTTTGAGAAATGTTGTTTTTCTTCATATTGATGCAATTCTGAACTGGAACAGACAAAAGAGTATTTTTGTAGAAATGCTTACAAAAATACTGCTCTGTGTCTGGACCAGATCTATGTAACAGTTGCTAGGAGCCAAAAATGAGTGTGGCGCTTCAGAATCTGACTTGATGTGTGGGAACTAATTTTTATTTAGAAAAAAATAAGATCACATGGATGCATAGATATTTTCTTTTCTTTTTTTTCCCCCTAGTTCTCCTTGCCAACTCAGGCTGAAATTAGAACGGTGTAAGTCACTAAATCGCTACAAGAAAGCCTGTTTTTTAATAGCTCTAACTTAGCAACCTAGAATTAAAGTTCATGTGTGTCAGATGGCATCTAAATTATCGAGGATACTTCTTTTTTTTTCCTTCAACAAAACTAAACTTCTAATTTTCAGGACAGCCAGTTGCCCCCACTTGTGCATGTGTTATTTTTGCTGTCTGATGCTTGCCTGGGGTAGCAGAGCTTTCAGAGAGTTTGCTTTCCTGCTTTCCCCCTGAAGGTAACCAGTTAGCCCTTTGCCCCGAAGTGTGTTCATCAACTGTTCTAAATTGTAAGACTAATGGTATGGTAAATATAGTAATGTTATAGTAAACTATTTATTGCTTATCACTGGATGTTGTATTGAATACTTGCACCTTCCTTGTTATGTCAGAACATGCCTTTTTTTATGAATTGTTTAATTAACCATGACAATTGTTCTTCTGAGTTGTGAGAGACATTATGTTTCAAATTCTTTTGGAGAAGAGGTGTTGCTTGCTTGGAGAATCATGTTTTATGGGGATTTGTAATGGGAGTCACTGCGCAGGGGGGGCCCTGCTTTCCTTTTGGTTAAGTGGTTTTGGTTTTTTCCTTTCCTTCCTGCCATAATGTTCCAGGCCTGCCAGGGTGAGTGTGTACAACACTGAGGAATAGTGTGCCAGCAAGGTTATTTGGTGTGCTGTCTCAGTGGAGGTAGAGGATGGAGATCCATGTGGCAGCAAAGATCCAAGGGCTATTTGTGTGTTAGAAAGCACAGATACACCTGAGAATGGTCATGTAGGAGTTAGGTCTGCTCTCCCCCACAAAGGGGGCAGACTCAATAGCCCAACTGAAGTGTATCTGCACCAATGGGCAACAGACAGGAGGGTGTGAAAGCCTCTGTGCAGCAGGAAAACCATGGAACTCGGGGAAAAATAGTTCATGATTTTTGGAGGAAGAGGCAGGCAACTCAGGAGACTGCAAGGATGTCGTGCAGGGAGAAGATTAGAAGGGTCAAAGGCCAGCTAGAACCTACTCTGGATACTGCCATAAAAGACATTAAATTGTTTTTATAATTAGATCAGGAACAAAAGGAGGGCTAAGGAGAATCTCCATCCTTTACTGGATGCAGAGGGAAACAGTGACAAAGGGTGAGGAAAAGGCAGAGGTACCTAATGCCTTCTTTGCCTCAGTCTTTAATAGTAAACTCACTTGTTCTCCGGGCCTCTTGAGTGGGAAGACAGAGATGGGGAGCAGAACGAAGCCCCCATAATCCTAGGGGAAAGTCTCTGGGGCAGGATGGGATCCACCCAAGGGTACTGAGGGAGCTGATGGAAGAATTCACTGAGCCACTNCTACTCTGGATACTGCCATAAAAGACATTAAATTGTTTTTATAATTAGATCAGGAACAAAAGGAGGGCTAAGGAGAATCTCCATCCTTTACTGGATGCAGAGGGAAACAGTGACAAAGGGTGAGGAAAAGGCAGAGGTACCTAATGCCTTCTTTGCCTCAGTCTTTAATAGTAAACTCACTTGTTCTCCGGGCCTCTTGAGTGGGAAGACAGAGATGGGGAGCAGAACGAAGCCCCCATAATCCTAGGGGAAAGTCTCTGGGGCAGGATGGGATCCACCCAAGGGTACTGAGGGAGCTGATGGAAGAATTCACTGAGCCACTGTCTGTCACTTACCAGCAGTGCTGGCTGACTGGGGACGTCCCTTTGGAAGTTGGCAATTATGATGCCCATCTACAGGAAGAGCCAGAAGGAGGATCTGGGGAGCTACAGACCTTTTATAAGAAGGATTTTCTGTGTGATCTCGCTTTTGTTTTTCCTTCAACAATATTTCCTAGCTGCTGATCTTTGTTGTTTAGCTCCACTGCTCTCTGCCTCAAGGGTTTGTATTAGTGGCTTTCTCACATGTGTTCAGTGAAAATCAGAGTACCAGAGGCAATTCCCACGCCCACAGCAGTGTAGCTGAGATCCCAGAGAGGAGATGTTGGTCCATTAGGATTACACTGAAATTGTTTATCCCAATCCACTGCAGGAGTGAGTGCTGGGGCTGCATGTGCTGAAATAGTCCCCAATTACAACTTTTTGGCCATGGATCCCCTCTAGCTGCCAGTGTTGCAAGTGCAGTACAGTAAGTTCACATCCCATCAGAATTCATTCATTCTTCTGTACCAAACAAAGGCCCACAGCCTCTTGTTACAGTACCAACCTTAGTTGGTTCAGACTCTACAGGAGCTCCAGAATCTGTATCACTGAAAAGGTATTTTTCAACGTAAAAATTGTTAGAAATAGAAATATCTTCCTTCTAAAATACATATGGGGTTGAGGGTTTAGAGTTTGCATTTTTAAATCAAAGATGAAAATTCAGTTTTCAAAGTTTTGAGGTTGACCCAGTGACCCTTGTGCACAAGTAAATTATTTCACGTGTAAGATGATAAACCTTGCTGGGGCACCACTGGTAATTGATGAAGTGATTCAGCACTGCTTTAGCATTTATTTTCGTAAGGCTTTTTGTCTGTAAGAGCTGAGTTATGCCCACAGGGGATATGGAAAAACTCTGCTTTGAGCATTTTATTTGATTCCATCACTGAACCCACTAAGAGCAAGAGAAAGTACCCAGATGAGGTTACAGGAGTGTGCTCCACATGTGCTAATAGTCCTTGGTCCCACAAGTCTTTGGGTTTTTGTCTGTTGGATCATCTGATGGTGTCTCCTGGTATGATGCCTGAACAAAATAAAATAATTTGTTCCTGTGTATTTCAGGCAGCCTCAAATGTTGTGGGTTTGGATTGAAATCCTTTATTATGCTTTCAGTTCCACAGGGGCTTACACTGGTGAGACATGTATAAGCTCACAGCTTTTGTAACTCTAATCTTGTTAGTTAAAAGGTGGCATGCTGATAGTTTCATTTCACAGTTGAATTTTTTTAATTATCTCTGAAGATGGATTTTACCTTCTCAGTTTTGGCCATGAGGTAGCATAACCTACAACACAGTATGCAGAAAGAAACTTCAGATTGAATGTGCTTCAGGTCATTTTTTAGCTCCGAATCTATATTTATCTGTACAAGAAAGTTCTAACTTGACCTAAGGAAAAAAGAACAAATCAATAAATCCAATGAGGGCTTGCAATGTAGCACTGATATAAAATATGATTGATTTAGTCTGTAATCGCCAAAAACTATTATATACTGCTGCCACCGGGGGAATATAAGAGCTGAATGGTTAAGCACAACTTGCTTTAAATGTTTTGTGTTTTGGCTCCACTACAGATAAAGGATGATACTGAAATCAATATTGAATTGAAATATCCAAGCAGTAACTTTTATGGATTTTTTTTAATAGGCATGCATCAATATATGTGTATATATATAAAAATAGGTGAGATATATTTTACCATCCATATATGAGCATGTATAATGTGTATGCAATTATATATCCAGTGTTCCTTTTATATGTATCACTGTAGAATTCCTCAAGGACAGACCTGATCTCCTGGATATTCAGGACTCCATAAACTTTGAGGTACTCTTACTTTGACCAAATGTTTCTATTCACAGGTTACCCCTTAGCAAGACTAAAAGACTTTTAATTTGCCTAATTAATTTTTGACCCCTGAGAACCAGATCATCTTGCAACACCGGGACTTTTCTGCTCTCATTCATGCTTTCCTTAGATGGAGAGAAAATAATGTCCCTTTTCAATCCTGCCTCCTTGGCCTGGTCATGGAAAGCTCCACAAGGTGAGCCCCTTCTGATGGGCTGTGCATTCACAGCTGGATGAGGGAGAGTCACCTGCTTTTGCAGGTCTAGAGAAAAGGGTGTGGTAAAAGGTATCTGTAAGAAGATATTAAACATCTTTATGAAAACTTTGAGCAAAGAGGAACCTTAATGCAGAGGCTTTTCTTAAGGAGGCAGAGGCAAGGAAGACAGACACTTCTGCCCTGATTTTCTGAAGCTCTGGGTATGTCTGAATGAGAGACCAGGAGCAGATAAGCTGAGAAGGTGGGAAACACCAGGGAAACTAGACAAGGGTGCTCTCTTGTATTTTCACTTTAGTTCTTGCATGACTGTCCTGCCCAGCACTATGAAATATGATGAATATGAGGAAACTGAATAACAGAGAAGGAAGTTGTAAGATGTTGCTGGCTGTTGGTCCACAGGAACTGAAGCAAAAGGTGATCAGTGGGGGACAATTACAGATCCTTGTCCCATAGTCTGGAGAGTGTTGTGCAAAGGAGTGTTTCAGTAAAATGGAATTAAATGCTCCAGATCATTGAAAAATATTTGTTTCTGGGCACAATAAATGTGGTATTTAAATGTTCTGGCTGGGACTGATCTATCTCCAGGCTTATTAGGTTATCAGAAATCGTAGAAGGGAGTATCCTTTTGGATGGAAAGTGGTGTAGGAATTTACCACCATATCTGTATGCTTTGAACCAAGTTTTCAAATCAGTCAGTAAATGGCATTTCCATGTCATATGTTAATTTTGAAGAGCACAGATTTTCCAGAGTGTGCTCTGTGCTCTGTTTAATGGTTAATGCCTGTGCACTGACTGTATACAACGTTTAAGGCTAAGTGCAGAGTGCATGTTGTTGAGCAAATGAGGCGTTGAGAGCTTGTGAGAAGCTTCAGGAAAATGTATTCCATATGCTTTTCTGGCTGACCCTGAGAGGCAGAATATCCAATCATGTGGCTTTTACATAAACTTTGTCTTGGTCTGAACTTCAGGACTGCAATCCTGGCAGCTCTGTAAGCTGCTTCCACCCATGTCCCAGCACTGGGCAGGTACTTGGTACCTAATGAGTCAAGGGCTCTGCATGGGTGCAGCTTTACCCCTCCTACCTCTCTGCACTTCAGTGACCTTCAGAAAGGGTATATTTAGTTAAAGCCCCGACCAAGGGATTCAAACTCTTAGCTAAAACTGAATGAAGGCATGGTGGTGGTGTTTTTCCTTCAGGATGTAAGGAAGGGAGTCTTATTCTATGTGCTGAAAAAATATTGCAGTTAGGTGAGATAGATGGAAGGGGAAAAGCCATATGTTGCACTTTGAAGCTTTCAAGCTTAGTGGGTAGAAGAAGATGTCAAACTGTTGCACATCTGGATGGAAGTTCAGTTCTTCCTCTGCAAAAGCTTCAGATATAGTCATTCCAAAGGGACTTAGTTAACAAAGGAATGAATCAAGGCACTGTGTTCCTACACGCTGCTGTTGGGAGGCTTTGGAAGGCTTCACAGTGCCGGTATCTCCTCAGTCAAGTGGCTGATCTCTGCAGCCATGATATTTGAAATCCATCACACCCAAGATATTCATCTGTTTGACAAAATATTTTTTTATCCTAATGCTTGACAAAATATTTCTTTTTTTATTCTAACAGCATGGGAATTACAACAACTTCTTCACATAAGAACTGAGAACACCAGTTAAATAATTTCTGAGCTTATATTTACCTTCCTAGGTGATTGATCCCCAGAGCCTCCCTATGGGGCTGACCCTTATCACTGAGTAGGATAAAAGAACTATATATACATGTATATATGCATATGTTTATATAATATGAAAGAGCTGTGCAACAAGGTGGTATGTGTCATTCCAGAAAAACTGGATGAGGGTGTGATCTCTGGAAAGGGCTGGCACCCACAGTTTATTGCAGAATCATCTAATTCTGAATTTTATGGTATTTTTGAAGACAGAGATCAGACAGGTTAGGTTGGATGTGTAAGGGAACATATTGAACACACAATGGGAACAGGGGTATATTTCCAAGCTCTTGGTGGGGATTTTTTTTTTGGTGGTGTTTTTATCAGGTTCTGGGACACTGCTGGATTTTAGGAATATCTTCACAGAACACCAGTGTGACTTTACAGAGATAAATGTTACTTTTAGACTTCCTTGGAAGAAAAGCTGAATAAAAAAAAATCTGTAGTGAAATAACAACTTGTTCTCTTTGCTGTTCTTCTGTCTGCTCTTTGTCATGTCTCTTCTTTTTTCCCCCCTCCCCTATGTCCCACTTATGCAATGTGCTGCAGGGTAAGTGCTTGAGCAGCAAATGAACTGGGTAGGCAGAAGCTTGATTTTTCTGAACAGTTATCGCCTTACACCCCACTGGCACTTGACAGCTTGGACTCTCCACACTCATGAAACCCATGGCAGCTGCATTTTCCTATCTATTTTTACTGAAATGCTATTTTGCCTCTGTAACTTACTGTCGGTGTCATGTGTGCTTAGGCAAAGGGGCTGAGAACTGTGCCTTCTCTGGTTTCCATACTGCCAGGCTTGGTGCAGTGAGTCAGTAAATAACATTTTCATCTCTTAGCTGAACAAGCTTTTGAGGAATTGTGACTCTCCTCTGATTAGTGGGGAAATAATGGGTTGCATAAGTAGTGTTGAGGAAAGGGTAATGATGTTAAGAGGGCCAGTGGTAAGGAGAAACAAAGTAAACATCAGCACTATGTAGTGGCTATCATTTGGGATTATGTGAGTGAAAGAAAAGCTTATAGAACTGAAATCCAAAATGTTTTGCAGAAAACCCAGGAAAGCGACTTTTTGGTGGTTGTTCTTGTAAAAGATGACAGGTGAAATATGCACTCTGCTCTTCCTGATACCTCATCTGCTGGCAAAGTTGGTTACCTGTTGCCTTGCTGTGTTTTCCAAATGGTGTGGCTTGTCACCAAGACTGCTGTGGGATTTTTTTGCTTAGTTTCTTCTCCAGTTTTGAGAAGAGAACATAAAAATTCTTTCACATTTAGTCTGCACAAATCTAGTGGTGTCTGGAGTAGTTTGTGGGGGATCTGAACCTTCAGTTTGGTGACATTTTGATGCAGTTTCATTATCTGTTAATCACCACTCTGACCAGGTGAACAGTGAACATTTTTTTAAATATATTTTCGAGCCACTGCAAATTATACAAGATTATTTTAAGATTTTTGTGTGTGTTTGCTTCTGCCTGGGTTTATCACTGAAAATAATTTATCATCTTGTCATTCTAATATTCTGAAAGACATGTTCTGTTCTGTCAGTTATCTTGGAAGGTTTCTTGGCTCTGGTTTTAATTCATATATTGTTTATACTTGAAAGATATTTTGCATCTTGGAAATTTTCCAGTTGTCTCTCAAAATACATGGTTTCTCCCAGTTTCTGGAGTGTCATTGCAAAATGCACAGCAGGTAATAAGTACTGCACATTGAACACCATCATGTAGAGTGTGTTTCCCACTGCAGTAACTCCTAACTGGTTATATGGCAAGCCCTGGGGAATTTCTCAATTATTTCTAAGGAATTCTAAACATCAGTCATATGTGCAGAATTAATGACTTATTTCTGCTCCTGAATATTTAAGAAACTACCCTCTTGTGATTTACAGGGCTTTTCTTTAATGACTGAAATTGAAACATATTTGACAGAGAGTTTTCAATTCTGAGCTTAGACTTTCATGAGTTCTGTTTTCCTGTTTTTCTTTGTCTGAATCAGGGCAATTAAATGCAAAATCATATCTGAATTCCCTGGGAGGGTGTCTGAACCAACTGCTAGGGGGCCTGTGAAGCCTCCCTGTGACTAATGCTAACTGTGGTCAGCTCTGGCTTAATATCCATAAAATGCTTCAGCAGCTTCAGCCCCATGAAAAAGAGGATGTCCTGTTCACTCACAGAGAGATTTGAAGTGAGTTCCAATAAGTAATCATATTTTTTCTTTTTTTTTTCCTGATGCTGATATGCCCTTTGATGATCTAAAAGAGTGAACAAACAGTGCTGTATCAAAAGTGACAGATTACAGTAAATTAGATGAGTCTCTAAATGCCAAGGAAAAAGAATTCAAAGGTATCTAGAGAAATTCCAAATGCAGCCAAAAAACTACTTTGAGATTCAATCTGTGAAAGGACAAGCTAATGAATTTAGGACTTCTAATCCAAGATAAATAAATCAGAACTGAAAGGGGGAAGCTTAGTAAAGCTCTGGGAGATGTAGGGGTAATAAAGGACTGACAAATAGGCATGACTGTGTGACATGATGAAGCAGCAGAAATGACAACTATAATAATGTGGAGTGCTGAGTCCTGGAAGAAAGAAGCAGAAAACCGCTGCTGTCTGTGATAGCAAGAATGGATCTGGAATAGCAGTTTCATTTTGGGGAGCAATGTTAGGAAAGCTTTGGGGGAGATATGGGAGTTGGGAGGAGTTGTAATTGCTCAGAGACAGAGGCATTTCTGGCATTGGCAGATGTGAGTGTATGTGCAGACAATGGCAGAGACAAGGGAAGTGCCTTAAACAGGAGGAAAGGTCAGGGTAGAGGAGCTAAAAATTATATGGTGAAAAAAAGGCAACACAAATGAAGTTGTTGACCAGAAGGGATTCCAAGTTTTGGAAATCCTTTCAGAAGGTTTAAGGGCAGGACTTCTGTTCCCTGCCTCAATACTCAGCTCTGGAAAGCATGCTGCATGATAGGATGCTCCATTTTAATTGCAATTGTGGAGAGGTATTGACTGGGTGCTCTCATGGGTCCCTTCAGCCCCAGCCAGTGTATCATGTGAAAAAAAGGCAAGGAAGGAACAAGGGTGAATACTGTGTCAGTGTGGTAGAATTTGCTGTTACCATAGATACCTGTGACTGTATATAAGCATTAAACTGGTATGGCTTAGCTCTGTGTGAAAAGCTGCTGTGGCTTGGTTTCCTCTTCGTGCAAACAGCTTAGAATATTTGGAAATTTTTAAGATCACTTCTCATCCACAGATACCTCTACAACTATCTCATGAAATTAAGGATTGCAACTGAAAGCAAAATCCCAGAAGAGGCAGAGGACATTTGTGCAATACAAGTAGAGAGCAGATTTGCCAGACACGTGCAAGTAAAATATTACTAAAGTAGGCAGCCCTGTATTCTTGAAATTACTCATGTTTTACCTCCTCGTGACAGACAAGTCCCTTCTTTCTCTGAGCCATTGTTATCTTGTTGATATGGACTTTTTTCCCCTAAATTGCTTTGCAATTAGCTAATGAAGAATGGTAGACAAGAGATGATGAGTTCTGTCAGGAAATGTGTGTTTTAGCTTTCTTGTTATTTCTCTTTAGTGCAGCCTGAGGGCATTGGTTTTACTGGAGCATGGTGATCAGGAGAAAGGTGTCTGATTTAGACACCAAACCCTATTTTTCAATTCTAAACCTGCACATTTCTGTATTGCTTGTAATCATGGTAGCTTGTCCTCTTGTTCGAGTATGCTTTTGAGGAAAAACTGGCTCTTTCCTTTTCATAGCCATAGCAACGAGTCACTGCTATGAGTTTCCAGCCTTGGCTGTAATCTGCTTTGGTCCAGAAGAGGGACCTGAGCTTGCACTGGAAATCACCTTCCTGTCAGTCAGAGCATTTGGTGGCACCTCTAATAATACATCTCTCTGCTCTCCTCAGGTCACTGCTTTTTATTTCTTTTATGTCCTCAGAGCCAGCTGCTCATAAATGGTAACCATGTGTTATTATTATTATTCTTTTGAAGGTACATACTTTGAAAAAACCCTGTAATTTTAGAATATTATAGAATATCCTGAGTTGGAAGGGATCCACAAGAATCATCAAAGTCCAACTCCTGGCCCTGCACAGAACAGCCCCAACAAACCCACTTATGTGCCTGAGAGCATTGTCCAAATGGTCCTTGAGCTGTGTCAGCCTTGGGGCAGTGACCACTGCCCTGGAGAGCCTGTTCAGTGCCCAACAACCCCCTGGGAGAAGAACCTTTCCCTAATATTGAACCTGAACCTCCCCAACACAGTTTCTTGCAGTTCCCTTTAAGCAGCAGGACGTGGGTGCTTCTGAGCACACCTGGAGCTTCAGTCTGAACTGGCTAAGCATGGGGCAGGTACCGAATTTCTCCTGCCCTTTATTTCACTCAACTGATTCCTGGAGAAGTTTTGATACAGTAAATTAACTCTGTTCCAGTGAAGGGAAATGTTTCTTAAATATTGGATTTATAACAGGACAGGACTTAGCTTCTCAGAGCATCACTTTTATAACCCTGCTCTTCACAGGTTACAAGCACTGCACATTCCCTGAATTTTTCATAATTTTGTGTTTATTTCTCAGTCCCCATGTTCCTTGCCAGGGTCTTCCCTTCAGAAGTTCAGACACCTGCTGGGCTTCTGTCTCTGGTGAACTCCTGGTGTCAGATGGAGTTCAGACCCTCACTTTTCCCCTTGGAAAGGCAAGCCTGGATAATTTTCTTCTAAACAGCTCCTTAAAATTTTGCTTAGCAGTTAATGAGCACTGGTGTCTCTAGCTCAGAGCATGTGGAGGAGAAAGGAATCTGTGGCCTTGTGGTTCCAAGCTCAGGAATCTATTGCAATAATAAATATAATTTCTGTTTTTATATAATAAATATTGAAATGTTCACTCATGCTGTTTATTTAGAGGTTTTGCTACACATGGTAATTTTAGACTCCTTGAAAGTTTTTGTTAATATTTCTAATGTCTTGTAAAAGTAAGTCGTAGGGAAAAGTGGTTGTTTATTATGTTACTCTAATAGCTACAGTAAAGACCACCAAAGAACAAAACAAAGACAATTAGTAATTAAACTGCAAAGTACAGTCTACTTAAAATTACCACCATTTTCACAAGCTGAAGGGAAACTCATGTAAAGGAAATGCCATCTTCATGGATATATTTTGATTAGCTTCCATGTGAAATGTGGAGAGTTGCTTTCTTTTCCTTCTCTTGATTTGGTATCAGCCCTTCTTTGACAAAGGGATGTGTGTGGCTCTATTCTCCATGATGTGTTTGATGACACTTTTGTAATTAATTTTCCAGGTTTATGTCAGTTCTTCAAACATTTCATTTTTGCATCTCACCACCATTTTCTCTTTTCTGCTTCCCAATCCCATTGGGAAATAGCTGACGCAGCAAGAAAATTGCAGAAATAAAGGTGAAAAAGGTAAATTGAAACCCGAGTCAGTGAAACAACAAATCTGTCACCTTCATTGCTGGGAGATACATGAGGACCACAGTTCCTCAGCCACCATAAATCCATGAGCCCCACTGGGCTGCACTGCTTTTCCTTGCGCGCTGCTGAGGCCCAGGGACAGTAATTATCCTTTGCTTATTTGCTCAGTTTGGAAGGTAAAGCTTCTTTTAGGCTCCCTGAGGCAGTTTCCTTCATAGTTGTGAATCAGCCTTGATTTAGAGATGCTGGAAGGCGTCCTCTCCCTCCCCATTGCCTGTGGATAAGGCTGAGGGTGAGGAGCCGCCTCTGTGCAGTGCATGACTGAGTTTACTGTGTGTGGTGTCTGGGTGATGACTCAATGGTGCAATGAAGGAAGAGCATTTCCATTCAGTTGTCTTCCAAAATTATAAATCACATGCTTCAGCTGAAGGAAAAATATGTCCAAAGAGATGCAGGACTGGTGTCAGAACACCCTTCTTGCTGGGCTTCCTGTATTTTATGTCATGATTTTCAAGAAGAACTTCCAGTCCCTTTTGTAACGGAGTGAAGTGTGGAAAAGAATGAGATGAGATTTAAGAACCATGTAGCCTGCAGAGCAGGTACCTTTCATTTACTTGCTGCTCTACCAGCCTCAGAACTGTCAGCTAGGCTTAAGAGCTTATAATTTAGTTCTGCTGGAAGGCAAGTAATTATATTTCTCGACATGCCACCTCTTACTTTGCCTTGTTCTAAGAGACAGAGTTGGCAGATTAAGGGCCTTTTCTTTAATTTATGTTCATCAACAAGTCTCTCATCAGTTTCTCTATCATTTTCTCTGTTGCACTGATAACTCTGAACATCCATTACACCCTTTGGTGAGCAATGAGGGAGCCTGAACTGCTGCAGCAAGAGCAGTGCTGGGTCCCTGAGAAGCTCCAGAACTGAATGGCACAAATCTGGCCTCTTCTAAACCCAGCCTGTGTGCTCAGTGAGGAGCTGGCTAAAAACTGAGTGGGCTTGGAGGGCAGTCTCATTTCCACTGAATGTCAGTGTTTTTTCTGAAGGTGGCAAAATGCACCATGTTTTATGTACAGGTTGAAGAGGGATAAAATGATTAGAAAGAGAAGTTAAGCTAGTGCTGAGTAAGGACAGGTAGCCCTGAACAGCAATATGTTCAGCTTGCTTATTTTTCTAGTCCCTGCTGGCTGCTTTCTTCCTTTGCCTTGCCCTTTGCTTCTGGCTTGTCTCTGGCATGTTTGCAGGGGTGATTTTGCTGTACGTGTATGGGTGTTGGAATCTCTGCATATCTTTTAACTGAGAAAAATAACCTTAGAAATGCTCAAATGCATTATGGAGTTCCAGAATGTGGAATTCCTGTTGTGAAAGCCAGGTGACCGTGCCTAATTTTCTTGTTTAAAAAGTAACTAACTTTCCATAAATATTCCTCCCCCCAAAAAATACCTCACAAAGCAATCCCAACCAACCAACCAAAAAAAAAAACCCACAAAACCCCCACAAAACTCACTTGCTGAAGTCTCAGGTAAAAAGGGATCTTCCCAAGTTTCAAACAACTACCATCAATTCATTTAGCATGTCAATTTTTTCCCCCCCTGGAGTTGCCTGATTTTGTAGGTGAATAGTAACTTCAACTGGTTTTAAGGTGACACAGGATCATCTTTCCCCATCCTAGGAATCCCTGCTTTTTACTAGTGCTTCCCATTCCTTTGGATACTAGGGATAGCTGTGTGTGTAAATTTTGTGTGTAAACCAGCAATTTTAGCTTTATGTTGTCATGTGACCAGTTGTTTCTCCCAGATCTCTATGTATTTGGTGCTAGGATTTCATACCATTTAAATGCCTACTCGTGGGAAGTCAATAAAGCTGTTTGTCTCGCTCATCTACTGAAGTTGTATTTAAGAAATTTGCAGTTTGGAACCCCTTTTCATTTTTGCCTAAAATTGCTTTATTTCATTCAGTTGAGGAATATATGTCTGTCTTTGGGAACAGCTATGGCAAATGGGCATTGGGGGGATTAGTGTTTGCAAATTGAAGAGAGGGAGAATTTTTAATAAAAAGAACTCTGTAATACATATATATAAAATTTCATCTATGATATTGTAGGTGGTCTTACATATCAGTCTCTTAAAATTTACTGAGGAGGAGGAGGATGCAATGATGTAATAGGATTCACTGCACCTTAGGGGAACATCTATAAAGGTCTCTTTTGTAGTACACAAGGCTTTAAGTGTCGTGAAATGTTTGTGTACATTAAAATGGGATGTAAACGCAGCAGGCCCACACAGTGGGGAATCTGCCAATGGCAGTTGTATTGACAGCCCAGCATGGGGCTCCCCTAAGCAGGGACTTTACTAACTAGAGTGAAAAACCTTTTATTTTCAGGTCCATTGACATCGTGAATGGTGTGCAGATGTAAATAAACTGCCTCATGTTGTGCATTACATGCTTCATCTTTTGGAAATCTGCGGACAAATGGAAGTGTTCAAAGGGTGGAAGGATGAGATACACAGAATATGTGACTGCTGAGGACAGGCTGAGGGAACTGGGTTTCTTGAGACTAAAGAGGGCTCTGTGACTGCAATATATCAAAGTTTCTTATGAAGAGAATTTTCATGGATTATTATCTGGCTGTTGCAGAAAATAATAATGGATTTTGACTCAGGAAATACTCTCAAGCTACAGGGACTGTGAAGCATTAGAGCTGGATGCTTGTGGAAATTGTGAAATCTGCTTCGCTGATTAATTCACTACAGGTTAAAGCCCAGTTAGATGATTTCTAGTAAAGGCAGATAATATATGGTTTTTATCCTTCCTCAGAACAGGGGAAAGGGAAACAGCCACGTGAAGTCATGTCAACTCTTTTGACTTGTTTCCATCTGCATGTTAAGATGAGGAATAGATATTTACAGAGTTGTTGTGGGTTTAAATAACACTACACAGTGTATCATTTTCTTGCCTGTCTGTGTGAGGGCACCCAAAGATTACACCAGTGCTGCTCCAGGAAAGCAGGTCAGTGTTAAACCTAGTAGTGAATACAGGACAAAATACAGTTCTGCAAACAAGACAGCTGTAGTCTGATCAGTGTTATCCTACAAAAATACAAGTCATTTTTATCAATGAATGTTCAAAATAGGAGAAAATCAGAGGGTTTCAGGTATGGACCTTGGCAATTATATATCAAGCTTCTTACCTGATTCAAGAAATAGGTAGATTGTACAGAAACATACTGACTGATGTTATCCAGTGCTAGGAGACCAATGCACAGGGTCTCATTGCTAATGGAAATGGGCTGATCAGGTTGGGAGGAGAAGTGAGATCCCAGCTGTAGCCTAGAATCAGACCCCAGGTGTTTTAAGACTTGATATGTTCCCATACTCACGGAAGGAGCTAGATCCTAAAAAGTGTTGAACATTTCTCTCTGTTGAATTGCATGGAAATTTTAGAATCCCAGAAGAGATTGCTCATTTTATCCAGCCCAGACACTGTCCTTGCTAACCCAGGAAAGGAAGTGTGATGTTGGTCCACCTTTGTTAGAAACTGTGCTGTTCCCCACTGGAGAAATGCTTCTAAACAGATTAAAAGTTCAGAAAAAAAGAAAAGCTATGTGTTGAACTTTTTAACTGTTTTAACACCTTCAAACAGAAAAAGCTATTTAAATCACTCAGCGCTTCAAAGATAATTATATTAATATAGAGGAAGGCTTTATTCCAGGACTTCTTGTTAGAAAACCAAAACAAAACCAACCCCAAGAAAGACTTCTGTTTTACAAATGTAAAATTAGTTGTGTATTGCAGTATCAGATAAAATGTTATGGCTGCATTTAAAGATAACCAATTCTTCGTGCATCATGTAAGATTAATATGAAATCACAGAGCAGGTGAGGCTGGAAGGGTCCACAGTGGGTCACTGGGTCCAACCTCCCTGCTCAAGCAGGGTCATCCCAGAGCACATGGCACAGGATTGTGTCCAGACAGTCTGGAATATCTCCAGTGGGGGAAACTCCACACCCTTTCTGGGCAATCTGTTCAGGGCTCAGTCACTGCACAGGAAAGAAGTTCTGCCTCATGTTCAGGTGGAACTTCCTGGGCATCAGTTCCTGCCTGTTCCTCTTCTCTCATTGCTGGGCATCACTGAGCAGAGTCTGATCCATCCTCTAACACCTCCCTTCAAATACTGACAGACATTGATGAGGTTCCCTCTCAGTCATCTCTTCTTGAGGCTGAACAACCCCAGCTCCCTCAGCCTTTCCTCCTAGGAGAGATGCCCAAGTCCCTTCATCATCTTTGTTACCCTCCACTGTCCCCACTCCAGGAGCTCCATGGCTCTCTTGTCCTGAGGAGCCCAGAACTGGACTCAGCACTCCAGATGTGCCTCATCAGGGCTGAGTGGTGGGGCAGGATCACCTCCGTGAGGTCATTTGAACCTGCTGAAAAGGCGTCTGCCTCTTCATCCAAGTCACTGATGAATAAGTTACATGATGCTGTGCCCAATATTAAACCTTGGGGACACCAATAGTGACAGGCCTCCAACTGTGTCACCAGTAAACCACTACTGGAAGAGTAAAGTAGCTCTGGAAAACTGCTTAAGGAAAGGGATTTATGGAAATGTAGCGCTCAAACATAATCTCAATTACTTAACTATCTGATGTTGACACTTCCATTTTCATAAAATAGTCATTCATTACATTAGCATTTTTTTGGTGTTTTTACTTTCCTGATGGACTGTTGAGAGTGAAACACAGGCTAAAATCAGAGATGGTGAGGATGTGTTTCTCCCCCATCTCTTTTATAACATGCAGGTTAATTCTTTTTCAACAGTTAGTCACATAATATGTGTTGCCCCAGATTGGGGGCAATTTCAACAGAGCTGTGACAGGCATGAGCCTGGTCTTCCATATGTTGTCCCTGGGAAATCTTTTCAAAACCTTAAAAACAAATTAGATAATAGGCAAGGTCTCTTTTTAGAAAGGACATGTAAGGTTTTATTTCATCTGGAATACCCCTTTCAAGCTCACTTTCTCCTGCTAGGTTTGTTTTATATTTGATTAGTTCTAGGAGATGGATTTTGACATTTAAAGTATGTGTAATAGAAGAAGAATAATGACATAGTTGGGATTACAGAAAAATATTTGCCCTTGAAAATGGTAATGCATTGTTAAATACCGGTTGCATCATATCTGAGTATAATAAAATAAAAGTGGAAATTGGATGATTGTGTTGGGAATGAATAGTCTCAGCAGAGGAAGGCAGAAGAGGGGACCTTGGCAATTCCAGCAATGCAGCACAGCTGAAAATGGATTTTGTAACACGAGTTCATTGGGTTTCCAAACCTGATGGTCTATATCTTGTTTTAAAATGCCCAACATTAAAAAAAAGACAAAGAAAAAAGATACTTGTATTAAAAAAAATAAAAAAGCTACTTAAATATAACCAATGATCTTCCAGTCAGTTCAGACCTCACATAAATCCTTGTCCTAGTGTTTAATGACTAGAAAACCAAACCCTAGGAGCACGGAATTCCAAGAAGTGAAGGCTGCTGCAGCTCTCCATTCCCCATAGCCCACGACAGCTCAGTTCTCTGTGCTGCTTTTAGGGGTGGCTCTCAGAATACTGTTATTAATAAAGTGTATTAGCTGCAAGGGAAATGCAGGAATCCTTTGTTAATAATCTTTCATCAAACTGGAGGAAATCTGGACTGGATTCTTGGATCTAATCTACGTGCTTGATTTACTCTTGCATTTTCTCCAGCCTCTGCCATTCTGGTACCTACATGCTACTGGAATTTGCCCAGCACCTCTACACTGCTAAATTACTGCTCCTAGCAGAGACATCCCTGGGGCTCATAAAACTCCACCTGTGGAGAAGTTTGTTGTGCCTCTGGCAAGTTTAGGCTGTAGCAAATGCAGTTCATTTAAAGATTTGATTCCCTGTTTGTCATGCTCTGGGCTTCCACTCCTGTTTTTAAAGGTGTCCTTCCTTGTTGCTGAGGGTTCATCTTTGCACATCAGAGCAAGAGCCAGTTATCAGGGTATGGAACACAGCTACTACCAGGTTGTGTGAGATGTGCTCCCCACCTCTAACCTGCAAAAACCTTAAGAAACCCCTTCTTCCAAATCTTAAGAAACTCCACCTTCCTTTTCCTCTGTGGCGGGATTAGGGGATTACTCATGACAGAAGATGCTGTGGCCCAGTTGGTTCCCTTCCATACGTGGGTTTAGCAAACAGCTGTGTCTGGATTTGGGCTCCCATACTGTGCACTTCCTGAAGATGGGAACTGTTTTTCCTCAAATCCAAATGAAGGTGAGACTTGATGCAGACCTCTCAGTAATCCTTTCAGAGAGGGACTTTAGGAGCTCAGTTGCTCTAGGTGGCAAATCTTGGAGCGTTCCTTGCACTGTTGTAACTGCATTTCCCTTGTGCTTGTGTTGTGACATCTTGTCTTGGGGAGATGCATATTTTCCTGGCTCCCTAAAACAGGTATTGCTCGCTGTGGGGATCCCCATGTGCAGAGAGGCAGCTGTTTACCTTCCCACTCGTTCACAGGCATGTGTGCTCTGCAGTGCTCTTTATGATTTCCATGGTGGCCTTTCAGATTTCCAAACACACGGATCTTGTGGCGTGCTGTGTGCCAGCTCACTTCACTTTCAAATACAAAAGTACCTCTTCTTCTTCATCTCTCTCTCCTGTAATAGTTGTGGATGGTGTCATTCTGCACTTGAGAACTCTTCAACAACTTTCAGTGTTCTTTAAACTCCTGTTTGCACATGTCTAACACTGCAATGTGTTTACTATGAATAAGCAAAACAGTGTCAGCTCTAGTTTTGGAAATGTTCCAGCGCCTCTGGACTGCTTGTTTTTGTGTAAAGACTCACACTGGGATGTTAATCAGAACATCCAGCCATTAATCTGTTTTAAAGGTTCAACATCATTGTGTTGATGTAAAAAAATGTATCTTTAGAAGTGGTAATGAGTCATAGTTGGGACTCTACCATTACTGGTGGATGCTTCTCCATGGGTTTAAAAGAATTCCTGCAAAAAATGACGTATATTGTGAAAGTTGCTGATGATGCTGATACTGGTTTAGATTAAGATGTGGTCAAAGTGATAAAATTTACAAACTGCAGGGAAATGAAGAGAGCTTATTCCCTCGTTTCCCCCCAACATACATTCCAGGCTGTTCAGCCAATTTGTGCAAATGTCAGTAATATAGCAAATAATCTGTCCAGAGTCCATCTAGATATTTTGGGGAGGTTACTTTCTTCCCCTTATGGATTTATTTATGCTTGAAAATTCAGGGAAATTAACTGCATGCAAAATGACATAATGTATTTGCTGGATCTCTGCTTTCTCAATGGGTCACAGAGGAACTGTTCTGCAGAAAACTTGTTCCTAAGAAGTGACTGTTTTTATAAGGCTCTTCAGATCTAAGTGTTATCACAGAAAATGTTTCCATTTTCATAATTCTCCCACTCTTGTCCCTTTCCTCGGTTAATTAAACTTTTATTAAATGTTTATCAAAACAAAACCATTTGACTCTTTGGAAACTATTTGTCCAAACCACAAAGAGGAACTCGGAGAAGGGGAGCTTGGCACAAGCAGCAGAGCTCTAGTCCCTGAAGCTTGTCCCAGTTGATTTCAGCCAGCCTGTGTGTTAAAGTGGGTCAGAGGAAGACCAGGAGAGAGAAAGCAGAATGCAAAATGACAAAAAGGAATAAAGCAGCAGTGAACCAGGCTGATGCTCCAAGAGGGAATAGCTAATTGCATATCATTACTACCATTCAGATACTGGTATCCACACACCTGGAAAGCACTGTCTGCCTGGTAGAGCAGCCCTGGCTGGTTCTGCCTTGTGTTGTGGTGGGATGGTTCCTTCTGTCTGAAGACCAGGTTTGCTTTCAAGACCAGGTTTTGTTTCCCACTCATCAGGGTACCTTTGCTCAGTACTTTTCCATCAGGAATGGGGAGAGCCCTTGCCCTGGATAGCTTTGGGTTTGTAAACAGGCTCTCTGGTTCACTTAGGTGATGGTTTAGTCTAGTTCCTTGTAGTAAAAAAATATCTTTGGTCTGGAGAATTAATAAAACCATACCAGAGGAACTGTGGGAGAGAGACTGGAACTAAGAGAAAGGACTTGGAAGCAGACATTTAATTATATTTTTGGGTTTTGAATGCGATGCCGTAAAGTGTGAAAGAGGAAACTGTTTCCCTCTTAGTTTTTCAATAATAAAGGAATAAAATATCTCCTGTGTGCAGTAAGCATGCTCATATGGGAATGCTAGAGGCATTGCTGGAGTCTTGCCTGAGTAAGAACAGCAGGATGAGAGCCCCATGGAGCAGCACTGATGTGCAGCCAAAAGAGATAATGGAAGAGTGGAAAGCACCATCATTTAAAGGACACATCATGAAGCAGTGTTAGGAAGTGTTTCTACAGACAAAGATAAATTGCCATATGCAGTCATCCCATCAGCCAAGAAGAAAAGTAAATTTTACTTATGCGAAGTAATAGAGCTGCTTTTGTAGGAATGGTGCAATGCAGAGTGAAAGTGGTCCTGATGGACTTCCCCCAAACCAGAACATCACTGTGAGTTGTGAGTTTATAAAAGCAGCCAGAAAGATGTTTTGTAGTCTCAGTTTCTGGTTTGCAGTTGTTTACTGTACAAAGCAGTCATAACTCAGACTTGCCATAAGTTTTCAAAAAGAGTTGATCTTCACTGCTCTTGTTTTTAAACAACTAATTAATGGGCATTTTGGGCTTGCACCACAGAGGTTATTTTAACTGTTGAATATGGTGTGATTTCCCCCCTGCTCTCAGCTGAACATCTTTGGGCTCCTGTGCCAGTGACGCTTCAGTGGGGCTGGAAAATGAGGTAGATTTTGGTAGTGCTGTGTTGCAGGTCTCACCTCCCTGTTTTCCCTTGGGTTTGTTCTTTCTCCACCTTGGCAGGCACTGCACTCTCTGCTGCACTCCACTTCTTTTACTGGCACTGCACAGCCCTTCTTGAGTCAGTGCAATGGAGAGGGGTTTTCACAGACAGGAAGCAACCTCAACACTTTCTTGAATTTTTACTGGGTCTTAACTTGAATGCTTTTATTATACTAACAAATGGAAATCTGGCAGCTATTAGAAAAGCAGTGGCACTGAAATGGCCTTAAATTCACCCTTGATCCTCTAATTATGCTTTCCAAGATACGATCTCATTATCTAAAACTCAAACGTGTCATTAGTTATATCTCATTTCTGTAATTACAAGCTATATATTTTTCATATCTATGAAAGCAGAAAACATTGCCATTATAAATCTGTTTTATGCAGCCTCAGCAGGAATTGCTAATGAGCAAAACTTCCTTTCTGTCTCTTTTTCACTTTTTTTACCAAAAGCTTTTCCAAAGGAAGTTTCTCCAAACGGAGGCAGAGCCTGAAAATACAAATGGTGAAGTGCATCCCTTAGGCCTTCCTCTTGCTTTGCTCTTGAGTTAGCTGTGTATGTTAATAGACCATGTTAGTAAACTCTCTGAATTTTGGTTATGCTTTTCCAGTTCACCTGGCGTTTGTTGACTTGGTGTTTGTCAGCTGTGTTCCTTCTCATCTGACTTATACATTACAAAATCACTGTAGGTGTCTCCATGAAACCATAACCAAACTTCAGTGACAGAGGAGTCTTATGGTGGGCAGATGGCCTTCCTTGTCCTAAGATGGGTTTCTCCATGCTTCTGGTGCCCTCCTAAACCATGTTTTTCCAGTCTTTCCTATTATCCTCTGTGATCTCTGTGGGTTGGTTCTTTTTTTTTGTTTGCTTGTTTCCCCTGTTTGGTTTTTGTTGTCTCTCCCCTCCCCAATCTACCTGTTGATCTTGATTTCTCTGTGCTGCTATTTTTGGTTTAATTTAGTTCTCACTGCCTGCCTGGATCTCCATGCCCACGATACACTCCCAGCTCCCCCCACTGGGACCTTCATGTGTGAGTGATCTTTGCTCTGCAATAGGTCACAGTTCTTGTTTAAGAGCACTTTCTCCTTCTTATCTCTGAAATGCACAGTGGGATGTTTCTTATTTATTTGCATTTTTCCCCTTATTCCTGTTGTTGCTAAAAAAGTCAGTTAAGTAAATAATTGGTGTGGGGCAACTCTGCAAAAGATAGAGTTCCAATTCAGGACACAGTAATGAGTTGTAATGCAACACTTCTTTTGCCTTTGTGTAGAAACCTTCAGCAAGCATGCAGAATAATTTTAAATGACCACTAAGTATCTATCAGTAGCACAGGATTTAAAATTCATACTCCTTTTTCTCAAATTTGTGCTGTCTGTGAAGATTAACACTTAGATCACTTTTGATATAAATACAACACTGACTTTCAAGAGTTAGTGGATTTATTTTTTTATGGAAATGATGATGTGTTTCATTTTTGGTTGGCAAAATGGTGACTGCAGTTTGCTGGATTTGTTGCTTTTATGACCCATACATGCACAGTGTGTGCATGCCAGTGTATGTAATCTCAATTTTATTCCTTTATGCATTTAGAGTAAGATAAAAGATTTTATACTGTGATGTCATTCACACTATGAAGGCTTGCAATGAATGGTAGGAAAACAACTATAGGCACCTTATGGAAACAAGAAGCTTCAACACAACAGTAATTGCTTTTTTCTCTTCAGAACTTCTAGTTGGGTGTTTTTGCATCCATTCATATGCACTGGATAAACTTTGGTCAGAAATCCTGTCTGCACCCCTAGTCACCAAGGAGAGCAGCATAGATGTGGTGTGGGAGCAGAAATAAAGACGTTTGAGACCTTTGCTTTAGGACCTGCCTAAGGACTGGCACAGGGCATCAGGATTTGGTTGGGGATGTGGTGTGCCCATGGATATAGCATTTCCTGAAGCACAGCTTGAACAGTCTGTTTATTTCCTAAGGCATCATGAAAATACTTTGCAATTTTTTAAATGTTTCCATTTTGATGATTGCCACAGTTAACTGGTTATTTCCCTTCCAATGAATCTTTTTCTTCTGGCTGACTAAATTTTGTCTTTCCATGACATCATAATCAGCAGTGCTCAGGTAATTGATTTTGTTTTGAGGTAATTGATTTTGAGGTAGTCTTTTGTCTGTTTTCACAGCTTACCTCCCATTGCATTCCACATTGTGCTTTGTGTATGGAAGTAATATCAATATTATTCCAAGGGTTTTCAAATGAAATGGCAAAACATTTCAGTATTTCTATTTGCCTGAGGCAGACAGATTTTCTATATCTGTAGAACTGAACTTAAGTTTGCATTTATCTAAAACTAAAATCCCACTCAAATAGTATATTAAATTGTTCCAGATGCACAGTGTTGCTTTGTTGACAACAGATGTCTATTCTGGAAACAACAATATTGGTGTCTAATTAGAGCTTACATTGTGAAAATTGAGTCTAGGCTTTGTAGAAGACATTGTAATTTCTACAAAAAAGGCAAAAAACATATAGAGGATATTGGCACTGCTTCACAGGGTCTGAAAAAAGGAGACAATGTTTCAGGTTTTAGATTTATTAAGTCAAAACCTACAAAAATCATATATTTTATAGTCTACAGAACCCCACAGGGCTCTGGGTTGTTTCTGAAGGTCCTGCCATGCCAAGCCAAGTCTCCCAGGGGCCCTTGACAGTGCCCTCCCCCATGTCCAGGCTCCTGTGCCACTGGTCATCTCTCCCCTGTCTTTGTGCCCCTCCAGTCTGTGCAAAGAGCAGGCTCTCCACATACCACAAAAAGGCAGAGCCCACTTCCAGCTGCTCTTACTGAGGATCTGCCCTGGCACAAGATCTGTGCCTGTTCTGGCACAATCCAAAGCATTGAAAACCAGCTTTGCTTGTGCCAATGTACACCTGGAGTTGTTTTCAGTGAGAGCTGGTGGTCTCTTGCACGAGGCTGGTTTGTCCATTGGTGCCATCCCACGGTGAGTCCCTTCAGCCAAGGGGCTGGAGCAGCAGGCAGCCCCTCTCCTGGGTGCAGCTCTGCCCTGTGGAGGGACAAGGCTGGGAGCACTGGGACCTTCACACGTGGGGACTCATCATGGCAGAGTCTGTCCAGGGCCCTGGGAAAAGCAGAACATGAAGTGAAAGCAGTTGAGTTTTCCTTTGCCAGACTCATTTGTTCTCATATCATGCATCTCATGTCTTTTTAGAAAGAAATCTGCTAAAGTAACTCTATAGATCTATAGGGAACAAGGTCGTTTTATGAAAATCCTTTTGTATATTTTAATTCAAATGAAATTCATATTTAAACTGTTCTCTTTAGCAAAGATGTAAATTCAGATGCTAAACTGAACCAATCTGTCTGCTGCATATGCTTTATCATCGAACTGCCTTGACAACCCTTGTTAACATTTACATAAACTGTACAAGCTAATAATAATGATGATGATGGAATTAGCCTGTTACTATCTTATTTTTGTTGTATAATTTTAATCTCTGTAGGAAGCAAAGCCACTATATCTTTTGAATTAGTCAATGATTCTGCTTTACTATTATTAGTTATTTGTATGTATTTGTTTCCCTTGATAGCACAGCTAAGCCTGCTGGTTTCCTTGTGGGGAATCTTGAAAGCTGTCTGTTGTGCTTGTCATCTAAATTATTATATTGTTTAATAATGATATTTTAGCATGTTTAACTGACCTTTTTCTCAAATGTATTCAATGCTGAATGTGGTTGGCAGTAATTTGCAAAGTAATTGCGGACAACATGATCATGAATTTCATCTGCTCTGTATAAATCCTTTAGAACTCATGTCTTGATTTGTGCAGAGAAGTTCCTGAGCTGGTGTGGAGCTGCTGAGCAGTCAGCAGAGCAAGGTGACAGGTTACAGGGTGTGTCCTGGAGGAATGGCACGACAGCCATCCTACAGCCTTACAGCTCCTGAGTTTTCTCAGTTCCATCAGTCTCTTTCTTTTATAAGAGATGGATGTTTGGGGGTTCATATATTTCTGTATTTTTCTATATTGACCTACAAGGTTTTTTCCCTTCTCTTTCTTATACCAGTAATTCAGGAAGACAAATATAGGTGATTTCAGTGTTTTGTGTTTTGAGTATGAACTGTTTAAGATCTCTAGAATGCAACTGATGAAAATTTTTAAGTAGAGATGTAATTGTGTTTACTAGTGCACAAGAAACAAACAAACAAACAAATCCATTTGAAGTGTTTATATGAAATATATACTCAAGAACATAGTTTCACCATGTGAAGTGACTTATTAAGCTGGTTTTGACTTCCTGGTAGGATTTTCACATGAGTAATAACAGCATATAGTTTTGCAAAACACTGACTAAAAAGATGATTTGACTTCGGTTTTCCTTTCTCTTCTAAATTGATCCTTTTTAAATAATGTGAGGGAGCAAGACTTGACTGACTGAAATTTGAAATACATGCTTTATAATTATAGCCATGAAATTATAGGAAAAATGAGAGATTCCCTTTAATTTTAAACTTTATTTTTATGTGTAGGGAGCAAAAGTCAGTGGTTCCGAAGCATGGAATTTCAGCAGTATATTACTAATAACACAATATGGTATTGTCACAGGGGGACTTAAAAAAAGGGGAAAAAAAAGATTGAAAAACTCCACTGGGCATTTTGAACGATGTGAAAGAGATTTTCATGCCATAAATCCTTGCATATCACACTGTTAGTTTTGATTTTTGCTCTCAAGGTTGTATCAGCCATACTTACTCCTTTCTTCTTTGCTTTTGTGAGGACCTTCCAAAGCATCAGCAGCCCCCCAGCTGGGAGCCACACAGCCTGTTCCTCTTGCCCTGTGTCCCAGGCTCCAGCTGGTTCCTTTCTGCCAGCCTGCTCCCCTTTCACATGCTGTGGCACAAGCCTGTGTGTCTGATCCAAAATGCTGCCATTACATAAGGAGTGTGACTTGTACAGTGCACAAGTGGTGTGTGGGAAGGCACATCTTGGGGAGAGTGGAGCGATGGGCTGTGTAAAAATAGGCATTGCAGTACGTGCCAAAGTGAGTAAGTTATATTGTCGACTGAACAACTAAACCTAATCCCCCTTCTCCTGCCCACTTTCCTCCCCCAGTTTCTAATAACTGTAATCCAATAAAATAAATGCCACAAGCTGAAAGGAAGTAGAAACTGGCTTATTTTCTGTCACTTGTCAAATATTCAATCATTTCACTTGATGTGAATTTTTTGAGTTTGTAAAACATTTTATTGGGCAGACAGAAAACACTGGTCAGTTCTCTGTGCCTGTGTATAGGAGTGTATATATATATATACACCTATATACATGCACACACAAATAAAACTCTGCATGAAGGACCATGCTTCACTGGCTTATTTAAGGATCATTGAACTGCTTTTAAAAATATTAAAGAGCAAACAGGTGGACGTTGTGAATAGATTTGTTACCTGTGATGAACTAGTGCCAAAATGTGAATTTGCTTAGTCATTTTATATTAGCTGTAATTATGGAATGTTAATGCAAATAAATCATATACAGTGGCATATAGCAAAAGGCAATGCTATTGATTGCATCTGACATATAGATAATAAGCTCCTGTTGAGATCATACAAAAGGTAATTTTAAATCTTATATCTTTGTCAGAGTTATGGTTTTACAGTCAAAACATTAAATTAGTTAGTCTCACACTATAGCCATGATGCATTAATTTAAATTGTTGGAAAGACAGCTCTGTGTGTGAGAGGCTACGTTTGAAAATGTTTGTCATGGGACACTGAAGGGGACAGCAGCCAAGCCAGACCTTCACATTCTTCCAGGGCTTTCAGATGCCAATAGCTACCTCTTAATATTGCAGTGATTGGCAAAGTGCCTTTGAAAATCCATTTTCTAGGGACTTTCATCTTGCAGGAATCTAGAAACCATTGTTCTGTGCTTCAGCTTTGGGATTTGTGACTTGTTGTCTGTATGCATCTGACTCAGGGCCAAAGGAGAGCTGAAACTTTGCAAACCAGCGCTGCCAGGTTACCAGCCAGCTTTGGCTCAGCCTTGAAGTTTGTAAACAGAAAGGGGTTCATGTGTGTCAGAAATTACCAGAATGAGTCTGGGTTGATCAGGAGACGTTCACGGTGCTAAGAAGGGGGCAAGGAGCTTGGTTTTCTCCTTAAAGAGGATTATTTTGCTCGGATGGGTAACACCATCCCATCAATGTGACTGATGGTCCTGGAGTCCTGGGTAGCCCCGAGGACTTCTCTGACTGGATCTGCACAGAGAACAGGTTGATGTTTCCTGGGCGGCTGGCAATGGGTGCCTGGGGCAGGTGGGCAGTGCACACCTTGATTTAGAGCTCTGCTTTGCTTGTTCATTGCAGAGAAAGGCCAGCAAGCCTGGAGAAAACAAGGGAGTTGAGAGGTCTGAGCTTTCAGCAGCTTGTGAAATGGCTCCACCCAAGGAACAACTTTGAGGCAGGTGATAAAGGGATGTGTGATGTGTCCACTTTGTGAAAAGGTGGTGCTGTTTCAGGGCTGTGCTGCCTGTTTTCCCTTGTGATGCTGACCTGCAGGGTTGTTACAGTGATGGGCGAGCTTTGTCTCTCTAGCAATTAGAGAAATCTGCTATTTGCTAATTAGAACCGCAATGGTGAAATGATTTTTTTTTCCTGAGAGAGATAGCAGTCGAGGTGAACTGTGCTCAATAGACCTGTGAGTGATTACATGAATTATAAATTATTTAAAATGATGCCTGTGATTTCATGAGCTTGACTATTGAGCATCTTGGGGGAGAGAGAGAGAGTTTCAATGGTTTGTTTGGCATGAAGGAGCTTAACTTGAATGCTTTGCTGTTCATGTTTGTGATACATTCACCTTGGTCTCTATTTGCAAAATCAGAGTCAGTGGGACAACACTTAAATTCTTTGAGATCCTGCCAAGTTATTTTTGACTTTATTAAATCTTAGCCTGGGAGGGATAAAAGGCTGAGTGTAAACAAACCCAGGAGTTGGTTAACTGCTGTTTGCAGATGGATGGACAGCCTGGCCACGGTCTAGCACGTAGATAAAGGCATTAGAGAAAGCATATCTCATAGCAACCTGAACTTGCCAGCAGAGGAAAAAACTCATATATTTCATTAATTCACATGTGACTTCTTATTGTAAATATTGTGGTCATATTGGGATATTTTTCCTTAACTCCTCTCAGTGCTGTCTCACTTAGAAGCACACAACTGACTCATTCCTACATCTGGGTATTGACGTCATTGTGATGCACTTTTCATTTCTAGTATGAGTGTTCTAGTCTCTCCAGTATGGAATTTGAAATGAATACATGATGCCCTTTATTATTATTGAGGAGTAAATGAACTAGAAAAATTACATTCATGGGCTTTTCAACTCATTCTCTATTGCACTGAACATATTGGACATCAGAGCCTGTCAACACAGTCATCTGAAAATGTCTCCTTCAGTGCTTCGCTCCTAAGAACCTGAATTATTCATCAGAGATTTTACTGTGTTAACATATTCTTATGATCACGTTGAATTGAATTCCAGTGCATCAAAAAGCAAGTTTGCTGTTTCTGTTTGCATAAAAACAGGTAAATGTATTAATGCTTCTAAATTCATCATACCAAGTCAGAGCAGAACAAAGCACCAAGTAATGTCAGATCAAATTAATTTAAAATGTTTATAATAGCTGAGGTGTGATCATGAAACACCAGTAAAGAATTTTCTAGTTCTTGGATGTGCAGCATGAAAAAACAGATGTCTGGATTTATGAAGTAGAAGAGTTTTATTCTGGAGTATTCCTTCTGTGCTTAGGTCCACATGTGCCATCCATAACACAGCACTGTGGCTGTGGGGAGCCAGAAATGCCCTGGGCAAGGTGAAATTCTTTGGAGCACAACAGAAAATTGTGAAGACCTGGAGGATTGATTCAGCTATTGCTTGGTAAAAGGGTGTAAAGTTTATTTTCTAGTATTTTCTAGTATTTTCCCCCCTCCTTTGGAGACAAAATAAATGTATTCTAGAGAGTTTCTCTGAGCTGGTGTTCAGGACTTCTGCACCAGCACTGTGACAAGCGACATAGCAAAAGCAAATCAATGTTTTGGGAGAAGAAATTGCATTGTGTTGTTTCAAAGGGCAAAAATGCACTGATGAATTTATTTGAAACCTGATCAAGATTGCGGCAATTATAGGGCTATTAACAAGCTTGAAAATAAGTTTTCAGAGTTAACATTTCCACATGTACACTAAGTACATGATGATGTCACGGTTTAGTTTTGCCTGTGTAAGTGAAGATCATCCTGGAGCAGAGCTGTGAGCCAGAATCCATGCAATTCTACTGCTTCGGGTGCTCACTTGGAGAGAAAGGCAGTTGTGATTTTATGTGTTCAAAATGATTGTTTTCATATAGCCAGAGGACATCCTGAGGGTCATTCCCCCACCCATCAGCTCAGAAGTGACAACTCACGTCAAGGGAATGACTGAATGGTCCTGCTGAGGTTGCTGCCAGTGTGGTGGCAGAGAACAGGAATGGTGTTCCTGACTGTTCATGTGCTGACATTTGGGAAGGGGACAGTGCTGTGGACAAAGCTGAATAAACGTAGTGAGAACAGAAGCCAGTAAATGTATTTTGGGATCCAAGTGCCTTTCAAACGACTGAACATCACTGCTTATGCAAAAACCCATCTCTTTAAAATCACTGGCATCATTTACATGTGGGTCAAGTATGAATTTCATAGGTACTAAATTTAAGCATTAGCAGAAAGTAGGCCAAACAGCAGGATTGGGGATTGTGGTGTTTTGGTTTGGGTTTTGATTTTGGGGAGGGGTTTTGTTGGTTCTCCTTTCTGATTTCTTTCTTTCACTTGGGTGTTTGTTTGAATCAGATTGAATCGTATTTCTTAGAAACTTCCATTATTTGGAATTGCTTGAAAAAGCTTGTTTAAGAAAGCCCCATCCAGAGCCCTCCTTGAACAGGTTGTGTGCAGTGCCATTGTCGCTGACACTTTAGGGGATGTCAGCAGAGGGGAGAGGGGATGTGTCGGGTACAAGTTGTCTGATGCCATAAGGAGCCAGGGGTGTGTCTTGTCCACCTGTCCCTTCCCTGATCAATCTTAAAGGTCTCTGCAGTTGGTTGTATGAATCCCCCGCACAGACATGATGGCCTGGGTAAATTCTGGGCTTTCTGGTTCACACACAGCTGGAGCAAGATTCCCCTGGCTGTCCAGGAGCCATGGCAAAGGGGTGCCTGTGTTTCCCCCTCCGGAGGCAGTGGGGGAGCCCTGCCAGAGATATCAGCATGAGCCTCCAGAATTTGAATAAAATTGAACTGCCCATGTGCTCCAGAGGGAAACCCTGCAAGCACAACAGTGTCTTTTCCCGCTGACTTTTACTAGATGAAGCAAATCAGCAGCCTGCTAATTATAATCTGTCTGTTTTGAAAACTCTTTATTACTCTCAAGCACTCGGCAAGCGCAGGCTTTTGATATGTATATTGACAATACATGTCGAAAGTGCTGCCATTCGGTTTGGAATATTAAATGAAAATCTGTTTTAAAATAATTTGCTGCCTGGGGATATGTATTTTTGCAGCAGGAGCATTTACGTAAAACCAACTTGCTTTCCAGTATTCATATTTTGTGCATGGGAATTCAGCATATGTGTTTAATTATTGTTGGGAAGGGGTGCTGTATTTTACTGATTGTTATAGCATTTCATTGGGAACAAAATCATGACAGGAATGCATGCCTAAAAGTTTGCATGCTGCATATTTTTTCCTAAGGTTTGAAAATAGAATACTATCAAATATTTCACTAAGAAATTAAAAAATAATGCTGAATTTGACACCTCTTAACTCTACTCCTACATATTTTTAGCAAGCAGGAAAAGCCCTAAGTTCAGTAACAAAATATTCATTGCTAATTACTACTTAACCTGGGTGACCTTAGATTTCCCCTGGTGTTTAGCTTTGAATAAATTATTCTTAAAAGCCACCAGTGTGTCTTAAGTTACTGTTTCTAGCCCATTTCCATGAAGTTTGGAGAGCCATATGCAGACCATGAATGTATGTGGTGTAAAAGAGGGGGAGAAAAGGCAATAGCAGATTTCCTAAGATTTTGGTGAGGAAGGCAGGCAGTAGGCAGTACTGAAGCCTTTTTGTCAAATCCAAGCATCAAAGCTTCAAGCCCGGTGTGGTGTGACCGCTGCCAAAAGAAGTATGACAATTCTCAAAACAAAGCAAACCCAGCACCACCCCCGTATGCTCTAGATGTGAATATCAGCTCCAGGATGAATGATGACTTGTGAAGCTCACTGAGAACACCCTCTTTTTTCATTTCAATGAATGCTTTTTGGCTTTGTGTTTTCTATTTTTCTATTTTTGCATTTGGAAATTGTTAGTGTTCAGCCCTGCCCTGTCCACACTTGATTTGCTCACAGACTTTCATAGTTTGAACTGCTCTGCCCCTCCAGTCTTTAAGACAGTCAGTTGTCAAAGTGTGGTTTAAAGGCAGTTGTTAAAATTTGCATGAGGGTTTCCTTCTTGCCTCTAGAATTTCATGTAGTATATTCTCGGAAAAGAAAGAGCACCAGCAATATCTGCCCTTCAGAACTGCTCAGGTTTGCAATGGGAAGAACTGAAGGCACCAGCACCCGTCACCTTCCCAAGGGCTGGATGGGAACAGCTCCTGGAACAATCTACATGTGAGGGCACTCAAGGGATGTAACAGCCAAAAAGATCAAATCTAATCATCAAAATAAATGACCAAGGTGTCCCCTGTTCTTAGCTTTGTTCTCAGCAGATTGCTTTCTAGGAACTTCATCTTCTGCGCTTTGCATTGTACAAAAAAAATGAAGTCTTGCAATGGGTTTTTTTTCATATATCGATTTAAACTGCAAGTTTAATATATAACTAGTGGATAAAATATTCTAGAAATATGGTGTTATGCTAAAATATGATTGAGAACTTTAGTTTGATGCATAATATCTATTTAAAGTAGCCATGTAATTTATTGGAGCTGAGCATGTACTGAAATAGTTCTGCAGTTTCATTACCACTTCTGTAGGCAGACCTCTGATCTAGATAACCAAGGGAACGCTATTTTGGAAGAAAATATTCTAAATGCCTTCTTCTTGGTGAATTACAGGGGGATAAAAGGAGAATACTTTCCTTGTGAATCAAAAGATGATATTTATTAAGAATTCCAGAGCTTGCTTTTCTTGAAGCTTAAAATAGAACATTGAGAGTTCTTCACCTTAACAAAATGCTGGGTTTCTAAAAACTGAAAGATTTCTGATCCATATATTCTGACAGTTTTTTAAATAGGGTTATTTTTGCCCAAACTGGGAGCCAAGTTTAGCAGTTCTGAACAAAGGACATTTCTGTAGGCTCTGCGTTGTGGTAGTCCTTCACAAATCATCCTGATATCTTAAAAGCTGAGATCCATCTCTGAAATACCAAATGGTTGGATTTTTTTTGTAGAGACACTTTAAAAACTGATTCAAAGTAGCTATAAATCAAAGCTGCAGCCTCTGTGTTTCCCTCTCAAAGGTGGCTTTGGGAAGCACCTGCTTGTGACCCTGACCTTTCAGGCTCCTGAAACTGCAGCAAATCATTGAGAGTTGAAAATGGTCATGAGCATCTTGTCCCTGCATTGTGGCAGCAGGCCAGTGCTGGGTCTTCATGTACCTGCATCTGCATCTACATCAGTCTGTGGACAACTCTTGGCTCCCTCTGTTCTCTGATTGTCTGGTTACACAGGGAAAGGTGAGCCGAGAGGCGGCAGGGAGAGCACCTGCAGGTCTGCTCAGTACATCACATCCCTGTGGTGCAGGTCAGATGTGAGATCAAATCTTGAAGCACAAGTAGGTGAGTTCCTGGGCTTCAGAGGACCACTAAAATTTCTGCAAAAGTTTTGTTCACTTCTTTGAATTGTTTGTTTAATGTTGGGGTTTGTTTGTTTTGGTTTTTCTCAGCACTTCCTATGCTGGTAATAGCAGGAAGCCAGCAAGCTAATAAGATCTGCAGCAAGGTTTTGGCAGATTTCCTTGAAAAGCTTGAACTCTGCTACACCTCGCCTTCCCTTGGTACCAAAAGGGCAGTCAACCTCTTATATCTATAAATGCTTTAGAGAGAAATTGTTGGGAACTTGCCTAAAGCTCTAAGCCATGAGAAGCGTTCATTGGGCAAAGTCATCTGATGTGTGTGGTGAAGGAAATAGCTCAGGCTGTGGCCAAGGGCAGCTGCAAGTCCAAGCCTGGTTCTGACTAAAGACAAAGCTTTCATTACATGGTTATTTTTTGCCCCAGAACAAAACCCCTGATTGTTGATCTCCTTGGCATGTTTCATAAATATCCATTGCATTTATGTGATCTGCTGATTTGAGGGGGATATATTCTTAAAAGCTTAGTTTTTTTGCAAATAAACTTCTTGATGCAAACTCTTCTACAGAAAGATGCTTTCTGGTAGTTTTTATATCAGGGGAAGAGAAAGGGAATAATCATTACATATTGTATTGAAATAAACTGAGGGGAAGACAAGCTCACTTGGTCTTCAGTTTAGTTCAGCTGTTTAAGATTCTCAGCCACATTACTGCATGGACTGTGGGGCCCTGACCATTAAGGTTTCATGAATTATCACCAAACCCTTATATCTGTGACTTAAACTAGATATATGTAGGTAGTGCTAGAATTTCCTACAACTTTTCTTTTTCATTTTTAGGCCATTTCTTCTTGGTACTGTGGGGACTTTTAGCCCAACATTTTCATTTGAGATTGTCCAAGCAATAGATGACAAGTTATCTGTGGTGCACTGTTCAGTAGTTCATCTTGGCTAACTCCCCCAGTGCTGCAAGCTTTTTAGTCTGAGGGAAATTCAAAAGCTAGGGAAGGCTATTTATAATAACGCAGTAGAGCTCTAAATATTATTATTTCAGTAGTAAGATGTGATCTTTTGGACAGTTTTTAGGTAACACATCCTGTAGTTCATTGCTGGCTAAGAAGGAGCTGGAAAGGAGAGGGCAGGGAGCTGCAAGGCCATTTGATTGTGCTATAGGCTTTAATATCTCCCTGGTCTTATTTCAGATGCTCAGCATCACTCTTTGCTTGCTCAGCTAATAGTACACAAAGTGATCATCAATCAAAGTAAAGAATGTGGCTGTAGCAGGAAACAGAAGGCACTGAATGCATAGAGAGTTTGCATTGATTCCAGGGGATTTTGGACAGATGGGTATCATCACTGCAATGTAAATAGATAAGGTTTCAGGTTCATGATTAGTTTTACAGATCACCTGAGCTGTGGTAACCGTGTATGAGCCCCAAGCCTCTGGTAAATGTGGCTGTTTTTTAAATGCAGCTTTAACTTTCTTTTCATTTTACTGCAGGTCAAACATGCATTCACAGAGCTGCCAGTGCTCAGTCCCAGTGGGCTGCAGGGTGTGGGGCTGCTGTGGTGTCAGTGCTCGTGGGAAGGGTTCCAAGGAGAAGCCAAGACTAGGAGAGGGAGGTGCTGTCACACAAGGTCTCCATTTGGCTTCACCAGATCATCATCTGGTTTTACACCACACTTACGGAAAAATATTGGGAAGAATTTAAAGAGGTGACTCTACCTGTATCATTTTGCACGGGGTACGTAAATTTTATCTGTTGTCTTTGGAAGGCTGCAGCAGAAACAGCTGATTTGGAGGAGAGACTGTGGTAATCAGCCAGCAATATGCACATCTAGGTGCAGAAAGGCAAGCAGGGATGTTGTGTGCTGGAGCAGGGCAGGTACTGCAGTGCCAGCCACAGGAGGAGGAAGCCCTGCTAAGCCAGCAAGAGATGTTCCATGCTTGAGCTGAGAGCATTGGCACCTTCACAAAGAATCCTGTTTTACCTCAGTAGCAGTAGTTCTCACTTAACCACAGAGAGCAAGGGCTGTGAGCTAGTTGCTTTGGCACTGGAAGAGGACATTTTTGTGGTTGTTCTGTGTCAGTAATGTTTTCTCATTTTCCCTCTCTACAACTTTGGAAAGAAAAGTTTGAAGTGATGTGATTTTTTTGGTCTGATGATGCAGTTGGTGGGAACTTGCAGCTGCCAGGCACTTCTCACTCAAGGCTCTGATGATTCATAAACTTGGGACACTTGGTCATCCTAACTTTCCAGCTCCTGAGCTCTAAGGTAGGAAGTGGGTAGTGCAGTCAGACTTTTGGGCTGGCACAGGCCCTGGCTTTGCACTGAGGAGAGGAAGGCAGTGAGTGCTGGTGATGGATTATAGGTAGGAAAGTTCTGTTTTGTTATGTGGAGTGGGAAACTCTATCCCAAGTGAGTTATGGCATACTTGGATTTAAACCCAGAATTTGTAAAGTCTAAGTTCTCTGAATCCTAAACACTCATGAAATAGTTTGCGTCAGACAGGACATCTGAAGGTCTCTGGTACATCCCCTTTCTGCAAGCAGGGAGTGATTAGCTCATCTGTCTCAAGGCCTAATCCAGTTGAATTTTGGATTATGGCCAAGGCTAGAGAATTTCATTCTTCATGTTTTCATTTTTGTATTGTATAATTAAGATTCTTCCCTTCCCCAGTTGTGGAAGTCACAGAATGTGATTTTAACAAACATGAAAATAACATAGGCAGGATTTGATTAATAAATAGCAGCTCTACAGGGAAGCTGCCTAAGTGAGTGCTGTTTTACTGCCTCAGGATTGTACACCTGGTGAGCTGAGCTGCTGACCTGATCAAGGGCTGTGTGGGACACAAACTGTTTGTTGAATTGTCATGTCAGGGCATGACTGGAATAGGCTGTACTGAGGGTACCCCTGCCATGGGGACAAAAACAAGTCTAGTAAGGTCATAGCCCAGAGAGGAAGACTTGTATTTCCCCCTTTCTAGCCCTGGCATCATCCTTTTTTATTTTTTTAATTCTGGGTAGAAGTTTCATTCTTGTATCAATATTTTTCACCTTGAATTATGAAGTCAGTGCTCAAGAATGGGGTTCATGTGAAAGACAACAGGGCATTAAATGAAACACTTGGGCACCGAAAAGCTCATGCACAAGCTCTAGAGTAAAAGGAAAACCTGGGGCTTCTTGTCCTCTTTTTCTAATCATCAGAACACATTTTTTTTAACATTTTCCCTAGAGGAGCCCCATGTGTTTTTCTAAACACACATATATTTGAGAAGAATTTGGGACTTTTTGCTAGTATAAAAGCATCTTAATTATTACCTTTATAAAGATTCATCATTATGTAGTTTGTAATGATTTTGAGGGGCTTAGAGAATGTTCTTTTTGTAGCTTGTGCTGCATTTTGTCCAAAGAGTTATAACTTTCTGTAACTGCATTCTGGCAAGTATTCAGAACACTTCTGTGGCCTTTTTGCTCTATGGAAGTATTGTAGATCTGACCTTATAATCTCTATTGTAATACCCTACAACATAAAATCTTGGAGACCTGATAATCAGAACTTACCTAGTAAAGTGGCATCCAAACTGGTGTGGGATGGTGAACCTTTAACACTTGGACTCCTGCAAGGCATTTCAATTAGCTACATCACTACAGTAATTTCATTATCTACAGACTCTGCCCTTGCATGTCATATTGCATGGCATCTTGGTTTAGATGAACCTGTGTCTCCTTTGCAGTTTGTCCCTGGCTGTGTAGAACGGAGCAAGTTCTGGCGATCAAGGCACAAAGCTGAGAGCTGTGTTCTGAGTTGCCTCCCTGTTTCTGAGGCTGGAACTGTGCAATGCTGAGCAGGATCTTTAATCTTTTTCTGTGCCTTTGTTTCCTTCCCTGTGAGTGTGAAGTAAATCTCCATGGCTTGTAGCAAAAAATGTTGATCTGTCTAATATTACACCAGTAGAAGTTCAAAAACTGCCTCTCTATATAGAAGTAAAGGTGCTATCAACCAGTGTGGATTCAGTGAATAATAAATACACTGAGGAGGAAAGCCTAATGATTGATTTCTAAATACTAGGCCTGAGAAAATGTAAATATTAAATAACTCATTACACAGACTTTCTAGTGACAGTGTACCTGTGTTAGAACACAGCCCTTAGTTCTGAGGAGTGTGAATATGTAGGGAGCAGAAAGGGACTGGTGCCATCTCTCCAAGCAGAGAGAGAAGCTCTCAGGTTCTGATGTGGCTGGTTGCTTTGGTGCCATAGAAATCAACAGCATAACTTGCAGAGACCTCAGAGAGAGAAACAGAGTACAAATGGACACTTGCCCTCCCCACTTCTAACTCAAAAGTTCTTTTTCTTGGGAATTGTTGAAAATAGGTGTGTAATTGACAGTGTGCTAGTGAAAGAAACTGTAGTAGTAGGACACATTGCAGTAAGAAGGTAGGAATGGAATGAATTTGTAGATTAAGGGTGACATTCATGTACCAGCCTGTCGAAATAATAATAGAGACAAAAGGTAACACAGAGCTCTAAAGAGCAGATTATGTTAAGACATCTCACAGAACTGCCCTGGTCTACACATGGTGTCATGCAGAGTGACTTCAGAAATTACTTTTTTTCCCTGTGCACACATGGGGTCCTGAAAATAGCACAAATACTGAAGCAGATTTGCTTGAAATCATTAATATTTTCCCTTCTTTGAGAGTTCCTTTGGCTGTTGTGGCTTAAAATAAATCACGTTTCCATGAGTTTTGACTTCCCTGAGCATTACAGGAGATTATAAACTACTTCAAATGCAGGGTGATATTTCAGCTGTGGGTGTATGAGGCCTTCACATACATTTGCAGTTATTTGATTTATCACTTACTTCATCTATATGCGACCTGTCTCCATCAGTGGAACTTGACATGTTCTATGAAGTTCCTGCCAGTTCTGGTTGCTGAGATCTGTTTCTTCATTAAACTATAAATATGTGGGTGCTATCACTCAGCTTCTCAGCAGGAGCTACTAATGCTACAAACAGCCTTTGGGGCTCTTTGATCCTAAACCATTTGGTGACTCTGGTCTGGTGGTGGTTGTAGTTTGAACCAACTAAGGAGGCCAAATGGGATTCCCTCAAAGGTCAGAGAACATTAAGCATGAGGCCTGTGGAAGCATAAAGGAGGTAGTTAGAATCAGAGCTCTTTTATTGGCTCTGGGATTACCTGAGATAGGCAAATAATGAGCTCAACCATTTTGGGGTGCCTTTGTGACATTGCAAGATGCATCTAGTGGGGTGTCTAATTCATCTTGATGAGTGGAGGTTGGGAAAAGGGAAAAACAACCAAAGGAGAAAAGCAGAAAGGCAAGAATGAGAAAACTTTCTCCCAAAGAGACCACCTACCACAACTATACATCTGAAGATGTTCTTGCTTGTCAAGCAACACCAAATACCTCCCAGCTGTGGCTCTGGAAGTGCCTGGCAGGGGCGATACATGTCATTGTTAGGAGTTGTATGTGTAAAGAAATGCTGAGCCCCTGCAGACCGTGATGGCTCCAGAGTGTCCCCAAGTGCAGCTCTTCTTAGCAAATAAACCCACTGCCCCTGTAGATAATAATTGGACACGGAGCAACACCTGGAAACTGGTTAAATGTCACAGACAGCATTTAGAACAGGAATCTTCCACCGGGCATCTACAACAGGAAAGCCAACTTGTGCAACCATATCTAGCAGTTAGTGATAAAAGCTCCATAAGCACAGAGCACCAGGATCAGGCCTGGTGCTTTATGATCAGCTTTGCCTCAGTAACACCTTGATTGAGGTGTGGAAAGCCAGGACTGGGTTCTTTTCAGTGCCTCATGTCCTCTGTGCATTGGCAGTGTCTTCTGTGGTGGTGTCCTGCAGCCAGGATACCTTGATCCCTCTCCAGTCAGCTCTGCCTTGGGGTCTGCCTGTGCTGAGGTGGGTATGATCAGGCCAAGATCCTTTGGGAAGCAACCATAGCTATTACCCAGTCATGGATACTGGTCACCAAAGGTAATATTCAGTATATTTATTGATATAATTTCAATAAATAGACAAGGGGGTATTCCTGTGCTCTTTCTCAAGACGTTTTACTCACCTATGAGTTCTTGTCTTTGTAAGCAAATAATTTACTTCCTTCTGTCTAGTACTTCTTACTTGGATGTTTTTTTCCTTGGGGTACTCAAGAGATATTTCTTTGGTACTGTTAATCTCAATGATACCCTGCAAACCAGTAACTCTGGTATAACTGAAGAGATTGCTGGTACTACTAATGACAGATATAATTTTGAATTATAGATTGAGATATTGACAAAAATACAGTAAAATGCAGTTGAAAGGGATGAGTGATAGCTGGATGAACGCAGCATGGATCCTATTTTCTTATTTGCAGCAGTTATTTATTTAGTCACACACTCAAAACCAGTCCAATTTTAAAACAAGTCCTAGCATCACTTTTTTTTTCCTCTGAGTGCTTTAAACTGGGGAACTGCCTGAGTAATTTGCTTCTGAGTAGAAGTAATTACTCAGGTTTGCACTCGCTGACTTTCCTTTTATTAAGGTTTAGAAACAATACTGTGTTTTGAATCTCATTATTCTTTTCATCCTTAGCATTAAGCACAACATTAGTGAGCCAGCTAAGTGGCATGGGGTGAGCACAAAGAGATTTGCTTTGCTGGGGGAGCAAAAACATGATTGATGTTTATCAGTGGTTAATAAATTCAGTGGCTTAAGTCAATCTGCAGCAGCAGCAAAGATTGTTTTATAATGTTATTTCCTCAGTAAATGACATTTTAGAATTTCCTTGATTATTCATCTTTCTGGCTTTGAAAATTTCTAATTTATTTTGGGAGCTGAGTGGTAATGAGCTTGTAGGCAGCTTATCACATAATTTCAAGTGGCAAAAACACTGGTCTGTGGTTGTATTTTTGTGTCTGATAGTGTGTGTTTGCTTTATGCTTTGCTAAACATTAAGATAAAAAATACACTTTATGGTAATTAGGAGTCCTGCCTGTGCTCCCGTGGCTGAAGGTGATTTTAGGGATATCTTATCTATCAATATGCCCCTGAAAACAGGTATGAGTGTCTTTATGAAACCTTTGTAGTGAGAGATGGCAGTGGGGAAGTTACTGTGCAGCTGCCATGCATGACTAAGTGATGATGAATTCCCATCAGTGGCAAAGGGGTCCTCTTCACCCTGCAGAATATTTCTTTGCCCATATCAAATGAACTTAGAAAGTGAGCACCAGCCTCTCTGCTCCTCTGTGCTGAGCCTTCAAGGCCTGAAGAACTGGATTTGGCCCATGGAAATTTGTCTCCTGGGTGCAAGGGCTTTCCTTCCTGAGGCCACAGTCTGATAAATCCAGCCCAGCAAGGACATCGTGGTGTTGACCCTGAGCCTGGCCAGGAGACATAGCCAAGACTCGCCCAGCTCCAGGAGGTTTCCTCCCTGGCTCGGGGGTTTGTAGCCCCCTTTGCTGGAAGGAGCACCTGGTCTAACCATGGCCATTCTGAGTGCAGTGCACTCCCTACTGCAGTCAGGCATGGATACAGCACATGTCTTACAAATCAAGGCTTTTATATGCATTTCCAGCAGCGTTCTCAAATGGTACGTGCTAAATGAAAAGCATTGTTTTGTTGACTTCGCTTTCATCTTACAAGTAGGGTTTTCAAATAATCATGACTAAAAAAACATTATAGTTTGGAAAGCATTACACTCGAGAAAGTTGGCAACTAAACCAGCATCTTCCAGTATTCTCACAGCAAGTACATTTAAAATTCAGGTTGTGTTGGGGGACAGCACAGCAATGAATAGTTGGAGACAGGATTGAGGCTAGGTGTTTCTAAGTCAGCAGGATTAATCCCGGCACTCACAGAAGATTTAGCTCTTTCCATGTGGGGTGCAAACCTTGTGGCTCTGAAAGAATTACCATGCAGACCACTGACTTAGTACACGTTACACAAGATAAAAATGGACTTTCTTTAAAAATCATGGTGGCAAAAAAAGTATTATTTTGAAAACTTAGGAGAACTAGTACAACAGCTTGTATCCATGTGTTCATGAGCTCACAGAGGAGATACAAAGATTGTTATGCAGCTCTGCAGTTTTAGAGTTGGGGTCAGCTGTTAACTTGCCTTCCTTCTACCAAAAAATTCTTTACTGATTTGGTTGGACTCCTTCATTCACGTGCCTTTGTTGGTGAGGAGGTGCACATACAGAGTCGCATCATGCTGTGTGACAGAGCAGGTACTTGTTTGCCACAGCTCATGCCTGAAGAGGTTGCAGCGTGAGGGTGTTGTGAGTTTCTTTGAGCTTTAGCTTACAGATGAAGAAAAAATTGATTTATTTGTTTTCTATATTTATAGAGATTTAGTTACATGAAATTACACTGAATTCCTCACAGTAAATGGGCTGTTTTCCCCCCTCTCACAGTTTGAGGGGTCTGTTTAGGTAGAGAGGGCAGGAGTGAGTCGTCAGAGGAGCTGGATCTCCCGGGATGCAGCTTGGTGTGTCTGTGCATTTATCTGATGCCTGATGTGTTCCACCACCAGCAGTATCTCTGAAGACCATTCTGACTGCTCTTCAAGCCTGGCCATGGCCATCAAGTGTTCACGTACAGCTTACAGGCAGCTGGTTTCTTTGGAGAGGACAAATCCTGGGGGTGGATGTACCTCCCTGTGTGGGTATATCCACAAATGCAGAGGTGCAGGGGCTGCAGCTGGAGCTGGCCCAGGGCTTGTGCCAGGACTTACCAAATGAACTTAGCAAACAGCACCTTTCAGCAGGTTTACAGGAATGCAGTATTTTCTCCTCTATTTCCCACTGTGACAAATAAGTTTGAAATAGCAGCAAAGAGATTGCTCAGTTACAGAGTGAAGAGGAGATTGGAAAAGGAAGAACGGGTTTTTATAGAAATCTGCACCTTTATGTAATAAAATATTGAATGTGATGAAGTGAGTACAGCCTCATTTTCAGTCCTCTTGCAGTCAGAGGATGATAATGTAAAGGCAAACCTATTCCAGACATTTCTTCAGGCATTGCAGTTACTTCATTAGCCTTTATTTCTTCTCAGTTCTGCTCTCTTGACAGCTTTTCAAGTCTCAGGTTCTTCCTTTTTGAAATACTTTGATGTGCTCATCTGTCTGACAAACTGTTTAAGGTCTTGATCTTAATTTTTCATTTGTAGATATCCACAAAGGGTTTTTTTAATGAAGTCTTTAAAATACTAAGTGAAGTTCTAGTTTTCTTCAAGAATAAACTTTTATCCTTGCCATTATTTTTCCCTTGGAATTATATTCCTATTTAACATCTAGTAAATTTTTAGTCTTACAAAGCAGCAATGGGCTTTGTAGGGCTAGGGATGTAATTAAATGAGGATTTTATATTCCTTTGGGGTGTCTTTTGCTAAAAGAATAACCATACATCATAATTGAAAAGGTCTTTTCAATGAAAGAAGCCTTTGATACCATAGAGGCATAAGAGTAAGTGGGTTCCCAGCCTCAGACTAGGAGTGCCCCTGTACATTGATGGATAATACAGTTTTCTGGATTGAAGCCGTGGTTTTCCCTGGTTCGGGTTTGGTGTAAGGTAATTAAATGTAATTGTATAACTGTATAAACTGCATTCATTAATTTTGGCATTACTGATGATAGTAGCAATATGAATTCCTAAGTCTGTAATACAAACTGATGGGAATAATTCATTGCAATGTTGTAGCTGGATTTGGCATTTCAGATCTATAATACAAGACACAGTGGCTACAAAAGCCTCCTCGAGGCTAAAGGAAGAGATGTGTATAAGAGGAAAATATTGACATTAAGAGGAAAAAATGTTTCCAAGAGGCTTGTGAAATTAGGAGGCCACGTCTGGCTGGTTGTTAAAAATATTTGGGGCTGTTACAGGAGCCCTGCTGCAGTGCTGAGGGACTGAGGGGACAGGGGAACATCCCCACTGTCCCCTGTGCCCTCACAGGGGCACGTGCAGACCTTCAGCACAGGCTGAAACTGCTTTCCACTTGAATCACACAAAATGTTTCTTTGCTAGCGTAATGTTTGCAATAAAAAAATTTCACAAAATCAGGTAGCAGTTTCCTGGCAGTGTGAACAGCGTAAATGTGCTGCCACTTGTGAGGCATTTGCTGTAACCTTGGTCACAGCAGATGAGTCAAAATGTGACCTCTTTTTGAAAAGGCAAAACAATCTTCTTTTTTTTTCAAGGAGAAACTTCAGGGAAAAAATACGGGAGTCTAGAATTTCCTGTTGCTTTTCACCTGTCAGCAACTAGAAGAGCTTTGGCCAGTTGGTTTCTTTTTAATTTCTTCCTTTTCCTCAGTTCTTTCCCTCAAAAATGGAATAATGTAAATAAAATATTTGCATTATCTAAAATAATGTAAAGTAATTCCAATAGCGAATTCCATTTGGTTAATTTTCTAAAGAAAAATATTTTGCCTCTGGTTAAAATTAAGACCCAGCATACACAGCCCTGCTACCCTCAAATCCTAATGCAGGCTCATTCTTCAGATAAGCAGTGAGTGATCCTTAAAAGTGAGAAATCTGCATCAAGAGATTTGTCGAGGCTCATTAAAGTTCAATTAGAAAATTCGTTTTAACACTAGGCATCCTGTCCCTTTTATTTCCCAAGTACAAACAATAAAATTTTCATCACATACAAGTACATACTTAGAATGTACTATGGAAATAAATAATCTTCATGTTTAATTCATCTTATATAATAATTGATGTCCATTAGGGATCCTGATCAGGGAGTAGGTAGGCCAGCTACACAGGGTGGTGTTGGATGTGTGTTGCTCAACTGTCCATACTGGGAATTTTACCAAATGAATTGGAATAAAAATTATTTTCAGAAGAGTTATGAAAGATTTTTTCTGAAGAGTTCGTGTTTTCTGAGCAGTGCAGTCTTGGCACATACTCAAAAAAACTTGACTCAGCACCTGTACATTGAGGGATTTTATGGCTCTTTTAACTACTTCTATAAGTTTTTTTTTCATTTAACATCATACTATTTTCAGTTGTCGGTTCTCAACCATTGGGAATAACCTCCTACCCCTTGCCCCCAATATTAACAAAAGTTTAAATTTTCACTTGGCTCTTTGATTACAGAATATGAGTGTAGTGAGACTCGTGGCGTGGACATTTACAACATCAGTAAATCCAGACGTAAAATTCAAGCATTAGGCAGCTCCCATGTGCTGTGGCTCTTAAGGATGATCTTAATTCCTTTTTTTGCAGCAATGAACCTGCCAAGGATGCAGTGCTTGTTATGCCATGATGAATGTCTTGTGGAGCCAGTCCTTGTCCCCAGAGCCTGCCCTTTCCCTGCCTCTGTTTCCTCTGCAGTGCTGCTTATCTGTGAGACATGGTGCAGCCTTCTGAAATGGTGCAAACCCTTCAAATAAACATGGTATTTTTGGCTGAATGCAGGCATGGGGACTGGTGTGACTGCTTTGTGAAGTGCTGGGTTGTGGCTGTTCACACCCTGCCTTTGAGGGGCCTGTTCTGCAGGGTGGACTCTCTGTGCCTGTAAAATTATTCATTAGAAAATCATTGGGAAAAGTAAATGAGTTCTGTGATGCCTTTTTTTTAAATTGCATTTATCACATTAACATGCAATTAATGTAAAAGGATTTTGGGAATGTTAAAACATAGAAAGTAAATCATATAAAAAGTAATAGCACATGTCAAGGAAAGAGATGCCCTTCATGCTCTCCCTGCAAGTCTTGCCCATAATCAGTTTAGGAGGGTTTTAAACTCCCAAATTTGTGATATTCAAAACTTTGCTGGCAGTTGCATCTGCTCAGCTTAGTCCTGTGGCACAGGTCATTAGGGACTGCAGCATTTTCTCTGCCCCACAAGAAATATATTTCCTTGGTTTTAAATAATATTCATTGGTACTGACATTGCAGGAACTGTATTTTCTAGAAGAAACTCAAATATTAAATATTAAAAATTCTCTTTTAATCACTTTGGAATGCTGCGTTAAAGGGGAAAACCCTCTTAAGATATTTATTTCCCAACTGTTATTACAAAAATAATGTTCTAATATTAAAAAAAAAATACTAATACATGGGGAAATACACAGAGAACCCCTTAACACTGAAAACCCAGCCAGCCCAGTGACTCAGATGTTATTAACTGTTATTGCCTGGTGTTCTTAAAGAACCTTCCCTGGGTCTTTCTTGAAAGACTGGTATCTAATTTAAATAAGCTGCACTTTTCCTCTCCTAGGGAGGCCCTGGTGTGTTTCTTCCCCTCTCTATGAACACTCAGCCAATTATTTTGGTGAGTCCCACCTGAAGGGACAGAAATCAACACACGCCTTCTAGCAGGGATGGCTCAGTAACTTTTAGATGGTGATGAAATTTTACTTGTGACTCTGAACTCCTGGGTGAGCGCATTTGATCATTTCCAAACAACTGTCTTAAGTTTGCCCCAAATGTTTCCTGCTGATAGAAACGCTGCTTCCTTCATGTTGCATATATTCAGAATCACTACCTTATATGATGTCTGCAGCTTGGTCAGTGCATGTCATTCTGTGAAGACAGCAAGCTAACATGGAATTCACTCTTCCCAGTGATAGTTTTTGGAGGATCAGCTCTCTTTTTGCTGCCTGTACTGCTATAGCCCAGGGTTTCAAGCTGTAGGTACCCCAGGGCTTCAGCGTGGGCTTTCAGTGACTTGGATGAGGACTGCACAGATGCATCATAAGAGCGTGGGCACTGACTTCTGGGAAGATCATGAAAAACTAAAGTCTGGCTAATGGACCCCAGTTCCTCTCCCTTCCCTTTTGGCAGTCATTCATGGTAGCACAAAGTAAGTACAAAGCCTGGCACCAAGACAAAGCACTAGTGATTTGTGCTTGCTTTAAGTGTTCCTAAAGGCAAGAGGGATCTCTAAGGGTTTCCCTGAATTAATTCCTGTTTTAACTAAAGTCAAAGCTTAAGCCAGACCTTGCAGGACTGGAGCTGCCTGCCCCATGGCCGTGGCACTGGGGAGATGAGCTCTCAGACTGCCTTTGTCACAGGGTATGGGTTGAGCTGGGCATGTGGGCAAACCCCACATGAGTGGGTGTGTGGGATGTTTAGCGTGCTCAGCCCTGAGCAGGGGCAGTGCTTTGCCAGGAGGGATGACATCCTGGTGTGGGGATGAATCTTGCAGAGCATCTGGACCCTCCTGGGACCAGCATGGGTTATGCTTGTGATGCTGAGGGAAACAGACGTGTCAGAAGCACCAGTGCAAATACCATGCAGAGAGTTTTCCCACTTTGGCAAGTGGGTCAGTGGGATCCAGTGAAAAACAGAGACTCGAGGAGTGGGTGTTTGAGCCTTGTGATGAGCTGAGATGATGTATCTGACATCCTGCTCAGCCCGGATGCTGTCTCCTATTTTGGATAAGCCCCCTTTGCTCCTGTGAACTAGTGTGGGGGTGCTGGAATACATTTCCTGCCCCATCTGCTTTGATGCTGTTGATCATTAAGTTTTTGAAGTTGCCCTGTGCTCATTCTTGTCAATGGCATCCTTCAGATCCATTCCAGCTCTGGGGGATGTGTAGTCTTAGGTGTGGGGGCTTGTTGGTGGGGTTTTTTTGTGTTTTTAACTTAAACCTGGTATGTCTATTTGAAATATACACCATCAGAATTAAAATGTCATTGTGTAATTTCTAAATTAAGATTTAAACCCTTCATAACATCTTAAATTTACATAAACCTAATATTTACACCTAAGATGTTTTCTATTAGCATGTAAAGAAAGCCACAACTCCAGGAATTCTCTGGCTAAACACAGGAATTATGGTTAATTGCAAACCATTTTAGTTCAGAAGAGCAACAGCTATCATCAATCCTCTCTTAGGCAAAGGTGTAGCTGAAGGGAGGTCTCTTCTTCTAGTCTTTTGATTATATTATGATTAGCCAGAATTGGCTCAAGTCACTAATTATGAAGATAATTTTTTTCATGTGATGGCTTGTGTTTAAATGCAAATCATGCTCGAAGGTTTCTTTTGTAGCCACTGAACCTATTAAAATACTTTTTTCCTGCATTGTGAATTGAATGCCAGTTTTTATTCAAAAGCATTTTGACACAAATTGGAGGTAAAATTAATCATCTAAACAATAAGAAATGTAAAAAAAAAGTAGGAAAAAGTATAGTTGATAAAATGTTGTGCCATTGGCATAAAAAAATTTGAAGTTACTGTAATGCTACAACCAGTGGTAACTGTTACCAGGCAATCAGAATCAGTCTTTTTTGGGGGGGAAAGATTAAGAGGTAACTAGGATTATATGATAGGGTTAACAAGAGTTCCTTACCTGGAAATGTTTTGGCTGCAGTCAGTGGCACCCAGGTCAAACTCCTATTTAGATCATACTTCTGGTTTGCACAGTGTTCCCTCTCCTGCTTTCTGCTCTCTGAATGCCTAGGCTGGGTGTCAGTTCCATTGTTTTGGAGGTGAACAGGGACCTGACACTGCTGTCACACTCCCTGGCTCCAGAGCTGCGGGACCCCTTCCCTCTTACGACCCCAGTCCCAGGTCTGGGGGCGGTGTGTGGGTCTGGGTACCTGGTCAGGAGAAGGGAGGACACAACCCCAGCAGTGCACCAATGCAAATAGCTTTGCCACTGGTGGATTTGGCTCCATCTTTTCAAGGGATAATTTTTTGGCGTATTACAGAAAAGGATCTAGGCTAGGGCCACTTGGGCCACCTCTCTGTCAGCCACAGGTACATTTGTGTCAGGGCAGAAAGCACCTCCTGACCTCATAAAATGTGGACAGTCCAGCTGAGTCTCAGTGCTGAAGAAGGGATGTTTTCTGCTCTGAGGCATTACAGAAAGGCACGTTGTCCCCTGTTAATTAAGAAATCCCCTCCCTTCCGTATGCAAAGTGTATATTAAGAGTAACAGAAAACATCACTAACCTTCCACTTATTTGGGGTGGAATTGTTTGATTGTGCTAAAATTATTACAAGTGATATAATGGATATAAAAGAGGAGCGCTAATTGGAGATGATGTCGCCAATTGGAGAGTAATTGGAAAGGAGAGGTGTCTGAGGGACAGAGTGAAAGGCGATGCTGGCACAGATCTCACTCTCTGGGCAAAGGACTGCAGGAAAAAGGAGAATGTCAGAGGGCAAAGCTGAAGCCATGCAGAATTGCTGTGGGTTTAATCTGTTTGCTGTACCCTACCTTGGTGGCAGAGAACCTGCCACTTTGCACCCAGTATCAGACTTCCATGAGATGAAGGTTCCAGTGTGGTTGTGAACATTAATGCCAGCATTTTCTGGCTGCTAAAAAGCTTAATTGTGTGCTCTTTGCTTTGCTCTATTCTATTTTCTTTCCTAGAAGTGTTCTAAAATACCTACATATCCAAAATTGCCTATGCTGATTCTTTAGGGAGGAAACAGCAATGTGCTCCTACCTTGGGACTTCAGATGTCACCAGCTGAATTGGTATAAAAGATTGAATTTAGATGGATGGCAATTTGCAAATCCTCTCTTTGTCTATGCTACTCTGAGTTGATTAGTGTCCACTGGAGAAAATGCAGTTTTGTGTCAAAATTGTGCTCTTTCTCATCAAAAGATCAAAATGAGAGTTAATGTGCCTCCTTGTGATTGTGTGTGTGTGAATTGCTCTTTTGTGGGATGTTGAGTTGGGGTTTTGGGGTGGGTTGTTTATTTCCAGGTCAGCAAGTGACTGTTGGTTATGAATTGGAGGATTTAAATCAGGCATAGCCTGTCCCCCTCCCTTTTCCTTAAACCGATGTGCAGAGAAAAAGCTGTCTGATACAGTGTCTATATTGTGGCCAAAATGCAACTAGTCTGTGCAGGCATACTTTCACAGATTAGAAGAAATACTTTTAGTTTTTGTGTGGACTGTGAGAGAAAAAGACCTGCAGTTGACTGTGAGATTTATAGTCTTTGCAGTTCATTCTTCTCTAGTTTCTTCTGTAACCACTGCATTGTCCCCATTTCTGTCCAACATTGGTTCACTGACTATTGAACAGTCACAGTCTATTTTAATAGCTGGTTTTCTGATTAAATACCTGTAATGATTTTATTCTCAGTCCTGGACTTTAGACATCTAATTTGTTGCTATCCAGCATCTTGCACCTTTTGGGTATTGTTTCCTTCTTGGCCAACACAGTCTGGGTGGGATGCTCTGAAATGGCCATCCTTGGCATGGGTTCCCTGTGCTGAGGAGATGCTCTGAGGTGGGTGTGTCTGCTTTGGTCTTCTTGTATTTATTTAGGACCAGGGGAGCCCATGGGTGGGATTCAGAAATTGTAACCCTCATGCAAGGAATAAATATTTGTCTTAAGTAGGATTGTAACTTGCTTGTTTTAAAAGAATAGAGTGAAGTCAGCTTAGGTGGATTTTCTTCCTCATAAATCTCTGTGAGGTTCCTTCATCACACCCAGAAGAAATCCAGAGGGCCCTGAGTTTTGCCTGTGGAAGTCCTGAAGAAACTGGATGTAAAACAGAAATAAAAAGTAAAAGAAAACAAAGAAAAAGTAAACCACTCTTATGTGTCTCAGTTAAAAAATGGAGTTATCAAACTGTATTTTTTTTGCTTTTTTGAAAAATAATTCTGGGTAGTTGTGTAGCAGCATCAGCTGCAGTGCCAAACTCAGCCTGTGATACACTGAAAAATATATGAATAATGACACGGAATCGTAAATGCCCCAACATTATCCTGCTACCGTACAGGCTTTAAACATTTACACTTTTCAGAGGAACTGCAACTTAATTCTTCATTAAAATCACTGAGCAAATGCAGATTATATTTAATTTAAATATTTATGGAATTTGTTTAAGCTTTCAAAATAGATTAGATGTTGAACAGCAAAACTTCTAACACCTGAATGATAATTTTACTTCTGAGCCCAATTAAGAAACTAGTCAGGAATACAGCTAATAAATTGAAGTGTTTCAGGAAATACTTCAATAATGTTGGATGTACAGAGGGCCTTTAAAAATTAGTGCTCTCAAGTAAAATGGATGGTCTGAAAAGGTTTGTTACATTTGATAGTATTTCTCCTCTAATCCAGTTTTAATCCTGTTTTATTCATTATTTTTATATTTATTTTTAGAAACACTTTCCTTATTGTGTTTATCTGTCACATACCTGAAGGTGATCTGATCCTACAAGCTTTAGGATGTTTGAATGTAACTTGTAGGTTTAATTTTGCAAAAGATGTTCATATTACCCAAATAACCTGATATCTATGAAACATTTCAGAATGGAGTTTGAACCTTCTGGAAATCTGTTTGGCAGTCTCACATTTTTCAGTGTGGCAGGGAGTGCTCCTGAGACTGAAAGGCTCTTTATGTATTTCCTACAGGTGTTTCAGCAGTACTTCTTAACTTGCCTTATAATCTTGGTTTTTTACTTTGTATTATGAAGTCTGGGAGAGCTGCAAGATCTTTTCTTGTTTTCCTTTATAATGCTGCAAAATGTTATATGAATTGTTTTAGATTGTGTTTCCTGTGTATTTGTACACTGCTGTTTAGACTGCAAAATATAGCATGTGTTTCATTTTTTCTTGGCCTCATTACATTTCATTCCTTGCTTCACTGCATCATCTGTCTCGTTAGTCTATAAATCTGATCTATTCTAATCACTGTAAATTCTCTGTTTCCCCTAGCTGTGTGTCACCAGCAACACTAGTCACTTTGGAAATTGCTTTCCTGAAAGGTCATTTTACAAAAGATAGAGGAGGAGGCATTGTGCAACACTGGTGCATCAGGCTGGGGCTTGTCACCCGTCAGCCCCAGAGCAGCTGCTGCAGGAATGCCCATGGACATGGCCATGAACTCCTCTGTTCATTGGCTCGTCTTGTAGCTCTCACATGCTGAGATGGTCACCAAGGTGAGTGCCTTGGGCCTCAAACTGGGGAAGACTCCATTTGGGTTTGTGGTCTGTATGCAGTATAAATGTTGTGGGGTGGCCTGGTGAAGGACAGTTACCACTTCAGTGTCGCTTTTTTTGGAAGAACAACTTTTTAAAGACAGATGTTTTGTGGTATGCAGAAACAGTGATGCAAAGCCAAGAGCATGTAATGGATGTTCCATCACAGGATCCTCTGATAAAAGAACACACTGTGCAAGTCACCTGTGCCTCCTGCTTGGCTTTCTCTCCTCTTCCAATAGCACTGATGGGCTGGTAGTTGGCATATTCATATGACAGTAGGTCTGTGGGTTAGCTGAGATGAGTTAGTCAGTAATTTTCCTCTACTTCCCGTGCTTATGGGTGTCAGTGCCTCCACTGTGCTCTTGTTTCTGTGCTGCTCCTGCCTTGGGGCTGGTTTGGTGGTGCAGACTCTGTGCTGCAGCCAACACGCCTCTGCTCACGGCCTTCCTGCTGCTGCTTTTTCTGCTCCTTCCCCCACTCATTTAGCACTTCTGCACTGTGTTAGATATCCACAGGAAACTGTTGGGCAGAGAATTCCATCTTCCTTGGATGCCTGCACAGCCCCAGCACTGAGGCTTGCCTGGTGCTGCTCGAGGCTCTGGGGTCTGTGTGGGTGTATAAAGTGCATTTTATTTGTCATTTTATTTTCATAGGCTGTGCAGCAAAGATGTTTTGGAGCAAGAGCTGCTCAGTTCCTCGAACTATCAATGCTTCCTCCTGGCCTGGGCTCCTATGCTGGACTGACTCCCTTTGCCACTCATGTTGTGGTCCATGATATGGGTGTTAGTTCATGGCTACAGTTCACTCTTGCAAAAGGATGTTGTCCACTGTCTTGGATAAATGAGTTTAGGATTCATGAATTAAAAGAACAGGATGAAAGTTAAATACTTTCCTGAATCCCTCCATCCTGTTTTTTAACTCTTTCTGATATTTCACATGATCAGGAGAGTAAATGGGGATGGAAATACGCCAAGTTTTGGTTGAATTACTGAAAGGCAGTTTCCACAGCCATATGACACTACTATATAAAAATTCTGTTATGCTGTTCCATAGTGATTTTAATTAATTAATGTATTTATTTAATTTTGTGAGGTTTGGTAGCTTTTTAGTGACCTTTTGAATTTGTTTCTGTTTGTGGGTGACTCATATAACTTGCTTTTCTAGCCCAGGGGTGCTGCATGTGTCATGCTGTACTGGCTTTGATAGTTCACTGGTGATGGCAGAAGGTATAAATTCTCCCTGGGGTACAGAAATATGCCACTCCCTTCTGAAAATTTGTCAGATATGCTACTTTAATTATGAATGCTGAGGGATCTGATTGCTGAAAAGCTTTGGGGACAGATTAAAGCTCCCTGGCTGGAGCTGGTTTGTTGTGTTTGCAGACGAGCTATTCAAACCAGTGCAAGTTTGCATCAGTGGAACCTAAAGAAGAGATTCAGCTATAAATCAGACTAAATAAAGAAGTAGAGTGGAGGAGAGTGCTGTGAGTTCTTGCTGGTGCTTGTGTGATAAAACCTGCTTGCATTTGAAGATGTCAATTATGGGCAATTGTCGCTTGGTGCTGTGAGGTTTGAATTACTCAGAACCATGTTTAATGATAAAATATTAAAACCAGAACAAATTCTGAGTAAGCCACAGCTGACCAAGCCACCTGATTAACAGGATTTTATCTAATGGACTTTTTAAATGGAGATGTTTCAAACATACTGTGTAAAAGCCACAGATGTTTAAATCTGAAGGATAAACACTGTTCTTCATTTCTCTTTCCTTTCCCCAAAGGTCTCCCTGGCGTGTGTGTCTCCTCCCCAGTGAGCAGTTGAGCTCAGTGCCACCCACAGGTGCAGAGTGCTTTGGGAAGAGCCCACTGAAGGCCTGATAGGAAGGCTCTGGGTCACAGACACAGTGAATCTGCCCAGCTCATCACCATACTCTGGTCTCAGATCTTTGGAGCAGCTACCAGAGGGGCTGAATTTCACCATTTCCTGCTGTGCTGCCTGGAACGTTTTCCACATTAACCAAGGCTGATGGAAACCTGTGTCTAGGTGATTCCACGTGAGATACTGACCCTGCTCCCCCACGCCCTCACCCTGCACCAGTCCCTGCCAACAGCGCTGCACCACCACTCACCAGATGTGCAGGCAGCTGCAAAGAGCTCCCCTCCCTGAGCACAGGTGCTCTCTTTCAAGGAAAAAGTAAGTGTTGGTTGGTAAATGCTGGGTAAATGTATTTCTGTATGTTTGAATAAAGAAACTGCTGCTCCTTTGGAGCTGGCAAGGGCAGGGCAGTCAAGAAATCTGGCAGTGGCTGAGTTGGGAAAGTGCCAGTGCCAGCCCACTGACTTCAGTTTGCCTGGCAAGGCAGCTCTCCCAGATGAGGTGAGATGTGGTGAACCCAAGATTCTCTTTAGGAACATTTATTTGGTTTAAAATGCTTTGTTAGCACATACTGCTTCCAGCTTCTTCTAACTTTTAACTAGCCTCAGTTCAGCTCTGCCTTTATTTTAAATTCAAGGTACTTTACCCAAAGTGTTCTCATCATCCAAGCCACTACACAGAGTAGTTTAGTGCTCATCTGTCTCATTTCTTTACTGTCCAAGATGAATCTCAGGGGACTAAAGCTCTGAACCAAGTGGCTTCAGGCAATTCATCTGAAAAACAGAACCACTTAGACTTTTGTAAAGAAAATAATTTAGTAATCAGTGCAAGAGACGTCTCTAAGCCAACCCATTTGGAAAAACTGCCAGTGTAGTAATTACAAGCATTTTATGACAGTAATACTGATGATGTCTTTCCATTATTGCCAGGATTTCTTTTTCCCAGCAACTACAGGACTGAGGTGGTTTTGCATCATCTTCCATGATTCTGCATTAGAAATGTTTTGTAATTTGAGATCGATGCTGCAGAGCTGGACATTGGGCAGAGACATTTTTCTGAGCCCTGCTGAGCAGTGCAGGTGAAACCATTGGGAAGTGAGGATGTAATTGGTGCCACTCTGCTGGCAGGTGTGCCAGTTCAGTGCATGCTCACCCAAACACAGGGCAGTCTCACTCTCTGGTACAGTATCTGTGGCTCAGTGTTACTGTGCAGTTTGCTAATTAGATGTGTATAGTGACTCTCAAAAATTTAATCTCAGACTTCAGGCTCTTATCTTACAGTTTTTCCTCATTCTTTTTGCAAAATGAGAAAACTTGAACACATTTAACAATGCTGTTTCTGTACCTTCCAACCAGCAAGGTCCCACAGTGCTGGATATCACCCAAAAGTGAATGATACATTTCTGTTTTGAAAATTTTTCTGGCAAACATTAAATATGAGGTGAAATACTGCATGAAACAGAGTGAAGGATAGACTGGTCTGTAGTTACAATGTTAGTGCAAGGTTTTGGCCATGTGATTTTTAGCATTTGTATCGATTTATCTAAAGTTTAGAATATTTTGAAAGCATAAATATTAGGGTAAGAGCAAAGTTCCTGTACCTGTGCTAGTGAGATACTCATTGCTCTCTAGCAACAGTTACATGTTGTTTGGGGTAAAATTCTCAGGGGTTTGCTCTCCTGATTTTTTGGCTATGGGGTGACGTGGAAAACAAGATCTGGGGCAAATCTTCCCCCAGAGTAGGAGCAGGGGGACAAATAACATGGGTTCTCCCATTTCAGTCTCAGGGAATCTTCAGATACCACTTTCCCTGTAGTTCCCAGTAAGGCAGTCCAGGCTCAGCACACAGATCGAATCTACTGCTTTGCCATCTTGGTTTCATGTGCTAAAGGTTACTGCCTAGTTAAATTAAATACATGGAGAAAAACAAGAAGGAGCAGAAGTGATGTGCCTTGAGGCACAGATGCCTTTATGGTGCCTTTCACAGGCTTGATTACGTTGCTGGCAACTATTTTCAGCATTGTTTTTGAGCAATGTTAGTGAGGAGGGACCAGAAAGAAAATAATTCTAAATTGATGTGCCCTAAAGGCTCATCCAGAAGATTTTCACTGGCTTCACAAAAGCTCCTGCACACAATCTGAAAAAATTATAGCAAAATGGTTTATCTCCTTTTCACAGTCTTGTCTTTTAGCCTCTTGATTTTTATTGTGCTATCCTTGTCCCTTAAAATTCAGAGAAGTGTTTTGAATTTTACATACTACAAACTGGTAGGTACCAATCTTGAAGGATGTTTTGAGCAGCACTGTAGCAGAAAGTCAGGGTCTGCACACAAAGTCAAGGCCCAAGGGGTGTCTCGCTGGAGGCTTGTGAAGTCCAGACTGCTGCAGCACATTCTGCTCTGACAGGTGGGAATGATTTCTTAGAATTTGACTAGAAATTCATGAGAAAATGACTTTCTGGTGAAGAAACAAAAGAAGCTTTGACATCACCAACCCATTATTGCTTGTGGATTTTAATAGTGAAGAATTGTACTTTTGGAGAGTGTAACTATTTCCATAAAAAATCCATGGTTGCTGTCTAGCAGTAAAAATGCTGTGAAGAACCACACAGGTTGCTTCTGGGGAAAATATTTCTCTCTTTGACAGCTGCAGTAGAATTGCTTTGTGCTTTTCTTAGGAGAGGAACAGCCCCCCCATACCTACCAGTGTGCTCCATATGATCACCTACAGGATTCACCATCTGCCCTGCTCACCCCCCGGTGGGTGGGAGGTGAGGGTGTCCTGCTGTCAGTGTTCAGACACCAAGAGGAGGGGAAACCACCTCCAGCCGGATTTTATACAAAGCTACTTGCTTCCAAAAGTGCCAACACATTTAAATTACTGTTGCTGTTGTCAACAAGTTCCCCCTGCATATTCTGTAATGATTAAGGTCCTTGGAGGTTTTGGATTACTTATGTTTCTCAGTGTAGCTACAGATTGTGAACATAAGGGTTGCATCAAGTAATTTAAATAATTAATTGAAAGGCAGAGGTTCCTTCCCTTCTGTGTACTTTGCGTAGGAAAATTCCTGCTGACTCCACGTTTCTTGCTACTAAGAAAGATAACCTGGTCAGGTAGATAAATGTTAACTTGAAACTTGCCAGCTTTTTCACTTGCCATAGAGTTGCTCTCAGAAGCAGCTGCTGCCTTGCTGCTACCAGTGCCAGAGCCAGAGTTTGATGACTTAATCAACGTGTTATTCTATCAGGAACCATTTGTGGATTCAAATACAGATGTAGAATGATAATGTTTGTAATTAAAAAAAGTTAATTTTCTCAAATTAAAAACATGCTCATCATAAAACAGCCCATGAGCTGTTCCTGATTTGCTCTGCAGCCAAGACTAAGCAGGTTGTGCACCTTGTCTGAACTATGCAGGGCACTGATCTTACTCTTATTATTTGCAGCAAATTTAATTGATGGCTAAAAAAAATCAGGACAGCTTTTTTTTTTTTGTAAATGTTAAGACTCCGTCTATATTTCTTTGTAGTTTTTATTCTTCATTGTGTGATTAATTTCTGTACTGACTGAACCATGCAGTAGTAGTTTGAGGCTCACCTTTCAAAATTTGAGAGTTAAAATTAAGTGCCAATGCCTTAGATAGACCTGGGTAATATGGACAAACTGCACTGTCTTCTGATCACTTCCAGACAGGGGTCCTTATTTCTATCATGAAAAATAAAAATGAAAAAAAAATATATATTCTTGGACTTTTCTAAAGAAAATGCAGCCAAAGGAATATCTATATGGGAATTGGCTGGGGAAACTTCTTGCAGCCTCACAATTTTGGAAATATGCAAGGCAAGACAAAAATCTGCAGGCGATGGGTCCAGTCCTTACGCTTCAGTGAAGTGATGCTGAAAACTTTTAGCTGGTGCTGTGAGTCATTCATTAAACCCAAGGGAAAATGATGGACACGTGGAGGTTTTGGGGTTTGTTTTGTGCAGCAGTAGGGATCAGTGCAAGGGAAAACCATTAAATGGCTGTTTTTTAAATCTTCAGGGAATCTGGGCAGAGCTCTGCTTTGACAAAGAGCAGATCCAAGGTATGATAAGCCTGTTACCAGAGAAATCACATCCTTCTGACTTGTACCTGGCTCAGTAAATGCTGCGTGAAACACACAGTCAGACCCCATTATTCTCCCTTGACTGGTGTCTCTGCTCAGCAGTGTGGATGGGAACTTTCTCTCTCTCGTATATTTAAGAGTTTATGGATTGCAGAATAGCCTTGCTCTTCCTTGTCCACAGTGAAAGCAGATGAGCTAAGTATTTAGCAGTGATTTTTTTGGTACCAACAATAGTGCCTGGAAGTGGGACAGCGAGTTTCAGGTTTGGTTTGTGCCCTTCCTGTGTTCCAGCTCCCTCCTGACAGTGAGACCAAGCCAACCAAAGAATCGAGAGGGTTCAGATTGCTAATGTGCTCAACATTTACAGAGCTTTATTTCTAAAAAAGGGAGAAAAGTGTGAGTCCTTCTGCTCTATTACAAAGACAGTTGCTTTTTATGATAAGCAGAATGTGTTTGTTTACTTTTTTCCCCCCTGAAATTAAATTTCACTGAAACTCTTTACTGCTGCATTGAATTAAAAGCTTCTTCTCCCTACATTTTTATAATATTGCAGGAAGCCATTATCTGGTGACTTCCAGAAGAGACTTTTCATCTGAATTTAGCTTTTGTTGTTCTTGATTCTAGCTGGTATGAAACACTTCAATTGATCTAGTATATCCAGGTTTTTGGGCAATATAAAAATGAATATTTAATATTATTTACCCTTGATTTGGGGAAGCATGTAGGTTAGATTGCATGTTATGTTTCCTTTTGAAAAGCACTGAATTTTATTTTTTTTCAAAACTTCATTTGCAACAAAGTGAAAGTCAGCTTTTCATTTTATATGACCCTTTACTACCTGGGCTTTCTTCTAACCTTGGTCTCTGGGATTTTATATTGCTGCAATTCCACTGTGCCTACAGTACATGGGACCAAACCCAGGACCATTGTGCTTATCCTGAAGACCTCAAGAGCAGCCTTGCTTTTCATGTCTTAAAGAAGTTAACACTTGGTTTTGAATCCTGACCTGCATGTACAATTTAGTACTAATTTAGCTGCTAGATGGCCCTAAAGCCTCAGCATTAATGAGGAGATAAGCAGTAATCCTGGCTTTCACAAACTTTCCTAAGTTTACAGAATTGCAGAGCTTTCTCTTGCAAGAAAAATTCTTGATCTTATTAACAAGGAAAACAAGAAGCTTAAAGCTGACACAAGAGCAGTGTTGGTTTGTTTGGTTGCAGGGTCTGGTCACAGCATGCGGCCTCAGTTTGCAAGCAAGGACATGAAATGCATCTCATTCACAACAGCAGATTCGTCCCAGCCTCTTCTGGGTTCTCAGGTGTTCTCAGACAGTTATATTTCTTCTCTCTTTTCTCCCTAGTATCTTCCTGACTAGGAGTCCCCAGTTACATCCTAATTGGCTTCTTTCTTTTAATTGACCATCTCTCCTTCTGAATGGCTGTCAATGCTGACCTGCTTTCTCTGCTGGAGATGCATATTACTGTAGCTCTTTTGAGACAAGCTGTTACTAAAGGAAAGAGAGAAATTCTAGTTTATCTGGGTTGTGGATAAGCAGGATTTTAAATGCTGTAATTTGCTTCACAACTCCCTATAATGAGCAGGAGGGGGCACCTACTTATTTTCTCAAGCTTAGCAACTCTAGTGTATTCTACATGAGAGATGCAACTATTGTTCCTAACATCTACTTTTCTGTGCTTGTTTTAACACTTCATGGATAGGTAAATCAGTAATTGTAACTGCAATATGTGATTATCACCTGTGATCATGTAGTAGAGGTCGCCTAAGGATGGGTTTTAAGCTAAAGCAAGGGTATGCACACTGTATCCTGAGTGATGCTTCTTTCAGCTCACTGCTTAGCAGACCTTTCCAGAGGCTTTTCCTGGTTTATTCTTGACTTCTCCTGACACCCACAAATGACTGCAGGAAGATGGGTTATCTGCATTGCGTAACAGCTCTCAGCAAACAGGGCTCCTTCACTTCTCTGGGCCAATAACAGCAGCAGAAAGGCTGACCATCACCCAGTTTTATTCCAAGTGATGACGCTGACTCATGATGCTCTGACACTTGTGGAGGATTCTGCCATAAAAGCAGCAATATATTAGGAGTAGATGTCATCAGAGAAAAGAAGCTTCAGCTGCTGTGAGTTATTTCTGTCCATTTGGCAATCTGCTCTTTTCCTCAATTAAACACCATATCACCCTGGTGTTCCAGCATATTCATTGCTACTCAAAACAGGTATGAAATAAAAACTACTGCATTAAAGGAGATGGGTGATCACACAGTAACACTTAGGTGCTTATGGAGGTGATCGCTGCAACCTATTCTTAAGTACACTGATTTTATAACTGGTACTTTGTACAGCCTAGAGAAGCTGGGAGTGTATTCTGTCTGACCTCCTTCTGGTCAGACAGACCAGAGAGAGACTCCTTGGCTGAGTGTCTTAAGGGTTCATACCTTGCCATTTCCACGTGGTGGTAGGAGACATTAGGAGATCCTACTTCATGCCAAAGCAGCCAGTAGCTACAAAAACTGTGACATGAGAAAGCAGCTGGCTATTATAATGGGAAAGTAGTAAAGGCTCTGTTTTCAGACCTTGTAAAGTGTCCTCAGCTTGGCATTGTGAAAATAGGAGGTGATATATGCAGTGGTTTTCACACAGGTTTTTTAGGGGCTTTTTGGCAAAAAAGTGCTGGGAGGCCCAAGCCAGCTCAAGCAAATTGTCACTGTGGCCTGGTCAGGGACTCATAGGGACCATCACAAACTAGAGATGTGGCTAAAAATATGCAGGTGAAATGGCAGCTACTTATGTAACTATCCATCACCTCCCACCATTCTTTGGCTTGCTAACAGGCCAGTGATAATTTTTGTATGAAAATCTCTGTTGCTATTGTTGTATTTTAGTAGGAAATAAACCAGAACTTCTGGACTAGGGACAGACAATTTCCTATGACATTTGTCATGAGAAGGACACCTGTACTGGGAGTAGAGAGTGCTCAGTGCTTAAGGCTGTATTTAATATCCCACCCAGTGACCTTATTAAGAGAGCTGAGGGTGCTAATGCACAGGGTAGGCAGTGAAAGGATATATGCTTTTAATCTGCTTCCCAATAGTAAGATAATAAAAGCAATAATCCTTTTAGGATTCTGCTTCTATGATCTCTGTATTTTCCAAGGTCACTAAGCAGAAGGGAAGATAAAGGAAGATAAGCTTCCAAGGAGCTGAAGAGTAGAGGAGAGAAAAACATCACACCCACCAGATTGTTCTGCTTCCAACTCACAGCGAGGGACCAAACCATGTTGAGAACAGAGTGAGTGGTTTCACAGGGCACTGGTCACAACAGATTTCCAGTGTAGCATGAGCTTCATCTTGTGGTCCCAAGCATCTTTGGATATATACAGACTGAGAATTTGGACCTTTTCTCTTACCAGGACACCAAACTATTTGGCCTGGGGGAGGGACAGAAATTATTTGTTGATACTTGACAGCTCTGGTTTGGTTTGGTTTCAATGAGTTTGTTTAGTTCCTTTAAAACCACTCCACCCCACCTACGCCTCCCCCCAAAAAGTCACCCCCAAAAACTATTTCCCAGTACATGAGAAAAAAACCTATTATCACTGTTGGTGAAATTTTTAACATTATAGGATGGATGCAGTAGCAAAATACACCATTTAAATGTCCAGAGTTGCTTCTGTTCTCAGCTGTGGTGAACTCTGCCCCTCAGTACCAGACATCCCTTCTCCCTTGACTTCACTGAAGTCTGTACACACAGAGAACCAAACTGGGCTGCTTGCATATTAAAGCAGCATAATATCGAGTTGTCCTCTCTTGTGAGCCCTTGGCATTAGAGTGTCAGCCCACAGGTCCTTCCAGCTAAGTGTGCTGTTTCCAACAGAGAGCAATAAGAATTGCCTAGGGATTCATTGAGCCAAGGGCAAGCACACAGTCCTTGCCCCTATAGTCTCTGAGGTTCCAGCAATTTCTGCTTAGTGGCTTCTTAAGCCAGATCTGGGATTACCCTGTTTAAATAGCTGCAAATGGCTTTTTATTTTCCCTCTCATTGTTTTGTTTAATTGCTTTTCGAACTCATCTGAAATGATGAGTACAGAGTAGGGCAAGAGGTGATTAGGGAACTTCTCCTGCAAAGAAAGGCTGAGAGAGCTGGGCCTGGGACAATGAGAGGGGACCTAATCAATGCACACAAATATTTTAAGGGCTGCTGTCAAGACGATGAGGCCAGACTCCTTTCAGTGGTGCCCAGTGATGGGACAATGGGCACAAAATGAAACATAGGAAGTTCCATCTGGATTCAGGGGAAAGTTCTATACTGTGAGAGTGTCAGAGCACTAGAACAGGCTACACAGACTTGTAGAGTCTCCTCTGGAGATTCCAAACCTGCCTGGATGCAATCCTATGCAACCTGCTCTAGGTGAACCTGCTTGAGCAGTGGGGTTGGTCTGGATGATCTCCAGAGGTCCCTTCCAACCCCAACTGTTCTGTGATTCTCTAACTAAACAGCAGATTTTATTCTCCTGCATAGGAAATGCAGTGCATTTTTTTGTTTAGGCCTTGACTTGCTCTTTCTTTACTGTTGCTCTTAGTAAAACAAGCAAGTTTTGTCCTGGTATACTAAATATTTATTTACTGTAGATGTTTTGGTTTAATAGAAAATGTAGCAAAGCCCAAAGATTTATTTTGATTGTCAAAGCCCAGAAGAGCCTTTACAGCAGAACTCTGGTCTGTACCCACATTGTGCTCATGACCCTGTTCATGTGGATCTCTGCAGGCAGTTCTGGCTCGGCTGGTGGGAGGACTCCCCGTGATGGACACGGTTTGTAGGGGGACAGCATCGTAGCCTACATGCTGTGTATGTGCACAGGTGATGGGGAAATGAAGAGCTGTGGTAACAGGCTATGGACCACAGGATTGAACAGTGCTTTTCTCATGCCAGAAGAAACCTTGGGATTTAATCGGAACTCTTCACATCACGTAAACTATAAAATTTAATCCCTTGTGATTCCAACCTGGGACCTTTTTTAATTTGAAGTGCTGGCCATGTACCTGTTCTCTCTACACCATTACTGTCTGTGTTAAAGCCCAGTTCTAATGCATACTGTGGCATGGTAATGATTTTTATTTCTTTTTTTTGTGCACCATGCTGGGAACATCCGAGCCAAATTGTTGACAGTCTTAATGTGTTTTGGAGCAAATGCATTTCCTGAGGTACGATGTGTTCCACCTTATCCTTTAGTTAATATATTGATTCTTCTGCCTCGGGCAGAGATACTTAGGCTCATGTCTCTTGGTTGTTGCTTTTAATTTGAATTCAGTTATGAGCATTGAAGAAACTGGCTCAGACATTACCACTGCTTTAAATTCACTACAGAAATGGTCCATGAAACATCAGAATTTTTCTTCAGACATTCACATGGCTGAAATTCAGGCCTCTAGCTCAGACTGTGCCAGGCAGCTGTAGAGATGATCTTTCCATGTCAGCTGCATAGGGCAACAATTATATATATTCAAGTTACATTAAAGTTGCATAAGATGGGTTGAGCTCCTCATCTCAATTAACTGATGAGTATCTTAAAAGGAAGGTGTCCCTGCAATGCCTTCAGTTGTGGCTGTGTGTTCCCAACGCTTCTCTTGCATTAGTTCTTGCCTTCCCTAGACCCATTAGTGAACTATTTCAACTCATTAATTAGCTGGGATATTTCCCAAGTGGGAAAAAAATTAAAAAAGACAAAAAATTAAAAAATCTGGGCTGGTGAGCTGATAAAGCTCACTTCCAAGTGCTGAATTTCAGGCATGATGAATAGCCAGTCCAAAACATGCCCAAAGTCATGTTTTCCCTTGTGTATCTGATGGAGCAGTATTGAAGCATGACAATTCTGTGAAATACAGTCCCAACTATCTTAATTTTATCATCTTCCTCTAGTTTCTTTCTGTTACTGCTTCTAGTCTGCCAAGCAGAGTGGTTATCATAGAGTTCCAGTTTGATAGAAGGGTGTGCTTTGCTCCCAGGGCTGAACTAAAAGCTTGAAAACTTTGAGTGTGCACAGTTGAGGCTTTCTGGAGTGAGAATCCAGGGATGAACCCAGCTGGGGCACATGGTTTGCTCTGCTGCTTCTCTCAGATTTTATTTCCAAGGTGGCAGGTCTTGATTTAGCTACTTGTAAATGGAACATAAATGTGTTTATGTGTTGCACAGACACTGTGTGACCGAAAGGCTGTCTGAGAGTCTGAGATAATAGAGATGCTGTGTAAGCACTTGTAATGAAGGAGTTATGATAAATTAGCTGTCAGGCTTCCTGTCCTGTTTTTCCTTTGAAAATATACCAATATATTGGTGTCATAAGGACGCTTTGAAATACAGTCAGGTAAGCTAGTTCACTTGTCTAAATTGTAATCCTGTTTCTCTCTATATCTAACACAAGCCGATTTCCAAGATGCAAAGCCAAAAGAAACCCAGGCTGTGGTGTTCTCCATTTTACTCTTTCTTCCCCTCCAATTTGGAAAGCTTGCATGGCTCCTTCCACTGGCCAGGTATGTAAGTAGAAAGTTGGCAGTATTAGTCACAGGAGACCTTCACGCCTGGCTTAGAGCAAGGCTTGCTGAGGAACTTATGGGGAGGCTTCTAAACCATGACTCTGCATCTGCTGTGCAGTTCACCAGCGTTCCTTGGTCCCACTGCACAGGTCCTGAGGCTGGTGAAAAAACATCAGTTTCATTAAGATGTGCAGCTGAGCTGATTAGTCATGCTAATTCAATGAAATGACTAACTGATCAGTGAACTTCTGGGTAAAATCTGAATTTTCGGGAAGGCTGTTTGCTCTGTGAAACTTCCCTAGTTTTGTTTATGATTGAAACAGAGTGGCCTTTTATTTGTAGGTGAAGCAGTTTTGGCTGCCCTCTGACAGCTTCTCACAAGGATGCTGGGACTTGACACAAGTGCAAAACAATTGGCTTCTCAGAAAAATTCTGAGAACTGGCTCTCTGCCACTCTGCCTGGAAATGGGACAAAAGTAATGTCATTGCTCCATTTTCTTTCACTTTGCTGAAATTTTTTCTTGCCAAAATCTTCAGGCTAGAAAAACAATCCACAAAACCCAAAAATCCCCAACTCAATGGTGCATTTTTATTGTCAACAGTGATAGGATTTAGGGTGACTGAAAAACCCAAAGTACTTGGCTTTACTTGATGAACTGAAGCGGAGAAATATGGATTGAACAGGCAAGTGCTAATCTGCAAAGAGCAAGGAGTGTGATTTTGCCTCAGGAAGAAAAGATGCTTGGGGTGTGAGCGATGCAGAGCAGGGGAGCAAGGCTGGAGATTCCCAAAATAATGGCACGAGCTGCTCCTTCTCACGCCGAGGAGCTTCGCTCCCCATCGCTCACAGACCCACCGACTCTCTGCAGAGCTGCCTCAGAGTCAGGAAACCTCTTCGAGTGGGAAGATGTTGCTGCAAAGACACGGTATGAGGTTATTTAGTCTGCCTTCCCACGTGTGGAAGATGGGAAATGTCAGGGCAGATGACAAATGCAGCAGGAGTCAATGGGGAAAAGCTCCACTGTTATGGTTTTCAGGCTGGGAGCACACCTGTGGACAGCAGATGTTCTTATTTGTCATGGGGGAAGATAATTTACTTTAAGTAATACAAACACACTTAAAACCCCACAATGTTATAAAGTTCTCAGGGTCTAATTAAGGAAGCATGTACGATGAGCAGACCCTTGCTGGAGCTGGTGTGACACATGGTGCAGTGTCCCACCTGCTGGGCACTAACACCAAGGCTGTGACATTCCCATCTCTGGAGATGACACCTGGCAATTGAAGGTCTCTGCATCTTTCAGCACCTTGAATTTTGTCTCATTTATTGACAAGATTAGTATGTTCATATTTCATAGCATTTTTGAAGATATAAAACCATGCTGGTGTCAGTGTCATCTCCAGAATGTTTAAATGCATTTGTGGGATTTTGCAGGGTCTGTTATACTCAGTAACACAATTTGTTTTCTTCATTCTTTTTTAATTAATTTTGGATGAAGAGGAAATGCCTAAAATTAAGCATGTTCTTGTTAGCTTAAGATCACTTATTAATAGTGTATTTGGACCTTGAACAGAGATTAAATTTTACTATATTAGTTACTTTTAGGCAGCTTAACATTTTTAATGGAGAGAAAAATTTGCCTTATGTAACTAAGCCTGTAATTCTAAATGAAACTGATTTAGCTGATCTGGTAAATAATTAGTGAAATTGGAAATTAGATAAACGCTGATTCATTAGCATCTGGTTTTAGAATGTGATTGTAAGGAAACATGAATGGAAAGAGGATGCTGGATGCATATCTGTAGATAAAGTAATATTTAAAACAGATAAAAGTAATTTATTCAAGGTTTAAAATGGCCTTAGCTGACAGTATTCATTTTTTTTTCTACAATGAAACAATGTTAAAGATTTCTGTTATAAAATGAAAGTGAGTGCCATCAAAACTCCTATGGGGACCATGAACATATTGAATAAACTTAGATGAATCAGTAACTTGTATTGAATAAGAAACAATAAATCTATCTAATTGATTATTCTCTGGATTTTCATCTGGGACTTTAGGGACTGTGGTGTAGAACTGGTGGGAGCAAGATGAGACAAATTAACTGATTCGTAGCAAAAACTGAAGGAAAAGCTTGTACCATTCACTGTAGAGAAGAAACCCCCAAAACTGAGCATTAATTTCTCTTAGTTTGCTATCTCTGGTACAACACACACTGTGGAGCTGTTTGATATGAGCTGTTGTTTGATGGTGCTGCACTTCTTCCATATGCAGGGTTTTCTTTGGCTTGTTTGTGGACAGCTGGTTATCTGTGAAGAATTGGCTGGTTTTTTGGCTTTGGATCCCCACTTCTAATGCTGAAAATACATGAAATACTTTCCTCATCTTCCTCTCCCACAGAGCAGGACTACCTTGAGGCTGAACTTGCATCTGTGAGGTGCAGGCATGACAGGATCCATGAGATGGGGTGCCTGGTAGGGGTCAGTTGATGCTACAGAAATGTCTGCCTATCTTACACGTAGCACCAGAAGTCCAGTTGCTTCAATGATTTTAAGAAGTTTTGGATCTGCAAGAGGCTGTTACTCCCTGCAAACCATCATCTGTGCTGTTTCACAGTGCCTGTTTCGTACACATCACTGTGCCTTAGCAGAGAAGCACATTGCTCTCATTTGTTTGGAAACTTCTTTCTCATTGCTGGTGGTGGGACAGGTCCCCAGGGACTTTGTGTGGGTCTGCCCTTCCCTCTCTGTACCCTTAAAAGGTTTCCCCTGTGCACTGGTTATTCTGTTCTCTGACATGTGTGTTTTGGTGAGCAAGCAGAGTTTGTGTTCTTGTGGAAAAATGGAGCTTTCGGTGCCAAAACAACCTTTGGACATGCTGAGATGATTGCACTGGATTGCAGGAGTCTCTGAGCCCAAACTGGTGGTGGGGGCTTGCAGGATGGTGAGCTGAGAACTCAGAAAAGCATCCTGAAAGTCCTTGAAAAAAGGTGTCAGAGATACCATTGACTTGAGATCTGTGAGAAGCCGTTTTTAGCTCTTGCTCATGATGTTTGCATAAGTTACAGATGCCTGAATTTTTTTGTCCTCTGCTTTGTATCAGTACCCAATGAGTAGTTTCCTGAGTGTGCAGTGAGACAGTGAGCTGTCATTGCAATGATTCATTACCTCACTATTGTTCTCTACACAATGTGTGTCCACCCAAACCCAACTTTTAGAAAATGCTCAGCATGTTTACAGTATGGGAAAAATACTCAATAACAGAATGATTGTGGATAATTAGAGGTTGTAGTCAGGGCCATAGGTAATACATTATAGAAATGATCAGTTCTCTAAATATATGGGTAAAATTCAGAAGTACTGGAAAGTAAATTAACAAATAATAAAAGCCCAAGTGTTCAGTTGGCCCCAACATAGCCCCTAAATCTGTGTGAACAAATGTTTATGAGCAGAATTAGCCCATTTGGCTATACAATCTGTGCATTGTGTATTTGCTTTCATTTGCAGTAAATATGCACAAAACCTTTCTATTACAGCATTTTGTGTACAAATCCAAGCCCTGGCTCTATGGAGTGGTGATGCACAGCATACCTTGGTGCAGAGGCCAAACTTTGAACTAGTTCTTGAAAAGGTGACCCAACAAGTGAACTACAAAGCTGTGCTCAAGTTCCACAGTTCTGGTTTCAAAAAGAAAAGTCCCACAAGGACACTCAGCTTTCTCCTTCTGGTACCTACTTACTTTTTGGCATCCTAGTGCAAAACTGGAATTGTTTGGAAAAACCCAAACTGAGCATGTTTTCTTTTCAAAGGGTTTTCTTTCTTTTATTGGTCCTTTGAGAGTAACTAAATATAACATCATAAAATACTTTTAATGACCCTCTGACAGAAAGCTTCTTCTGCCTTTCTTGTGAGATGGGTGGCCTTTATCATTGTTTTTACCATACTCAAGAAAAAAGTATTGACAAAGTTGCAGAAATCTGAAACAACATGAGTTTTTATTTGGGTGCTTCGTTCCTTCTTGCATCCTATCTGAAAATCAAGACAGAGATGAGAAAAAAACACTCTTTCAAATTCAGAAGAAATCCAGCTTGGATTTATGCCTAGTACAAGGGTAAAAGGGTTGAACATTTTCTGAGTAGGATTGTCATTTTCTCGTATGCGGTGCTGCAGTTGACTCGCTTCATGTAAAAGGAATGTAATTCATTTTATTTTGTAGGTGCAGAGAAGGGACCCTACCAGGTCATGATTTTCTGCTGGTGATTCACACAAGTTGGTCCTTTGGCTGAGTGTTCTTGAGGATGATCTCTCTGTACCACAGAAAGATCTCAATTATTGCTTTCAGCAGAGGTTAAACAAGCTGCCATCTTGAGCAGCTTGGAGGTAATAAACTGTGCTGAACCGAGCTCAGCTACAGGCACACATCCCACGCAAGGCTCTGGCCCTGGATGCATGAAAACTAGGAGCTGCAGTCTTTGTGCTCCAGGGACTATTAAGTTAAGAAACATTTCTCTTGGTACAAAAACTTCGTGAGTGATACATGCCAAAACGACACATGGATTGTCACATGTTTGGGCTTCAATATGTTCTGTTTGCCAGGGAAAGCATCACTTTCAGTCAGATCGACAACCAGTGCACCTTGGGCACCAGTGTGTGTAATCCCAGTGCTCCCCAGAACTGGGCTCGTAGAAAGGCAGCCCCAAGTCAGTGCAAGTTAAATAAACTTTTGGAAAGTTCTGAGGACTCTTAGTTGAACCATAACTAACAGCAACACATTGAAAAAAATTATCAGGTAATTATTAGAGAACAATAACATTGTTAGGCTGATTGGGCTATGCACCAAGGGGCTGTCAATCACAGTTGTTATGAAAGGCAGAACATTTAGAGGCTGTCAATCATACCTGTTTGTAAAAGCCGAAGGACTTCAAGAATTGTTACGCCTGAATTTACCAAATGCAGAAATAACAAAAGCACCAGAGTCTCATGCAGACTGATATTACAGTTTATGTAGAAGCTCTTGCGTAAATTTATGCCTTTATTAATCCGAATATACCTTATGACACTGGGAGCTTGGAAAGGTTTATTTTTCAGCTTGCTCCTTTATAGCACCGATCATTTTTTTTAGGCCTGCTTAAGTGTGTCAAATCTGGTAACAAAAAGTAACTTTTGTTATACTCCTTTACTGTGAAGCAAAAATGTTCGAGTTAGTATTCAAATAGCAAAGAGCTGGTGCTGAAGCCCTTCAGTTTCCTGAGGAGTTTCACACATTACTGCATATCTAAAACACTGCAGCAAATACCAGCTGGAGAATTTAAAAGGATTCAGGAAATCCTTAACGAGGAGGTACTCACCCATAAACGCTATGGGAAATGGCCCCATGAGACTGAAAAAACCCCATGGAACCTTTTGTATTTATTTTTCAGAAAAGGGTCCAACGCACATATTCACTTGATATAAGCCAAAAGTAGTAATTAATTGTTCAGGGGGGTTGCTCATTGTGTTTGGATTTCTTTCCTTTCCCTATTCCTTTCCTTTCCTTTCCTTTTTTTTGTTTCTTTTTTTTTTAAATTCAAATTGTAGAGTTTTTGGGAGAAAACAGCTCTCTGATGATATATTATTTCTGCATTTGAAAAACTATACTGTGCATCACCCCACTGTGTTCTGGATTTGGAAGTCATTGCATTTTACAACTGAGGCCACGTGCAAGTGTCTGCATGTTCAGTGTTTACAGCACTGCTTGAAAACCTGTTTCTTACTGAATAAATCATGGGTTCCTACTACTTTGAAAGGTTTCCATCAAGGTATTTTGGTATTATCTCAACACACCCAGTGCTTTCAGTAGATTTCTTGCTGCTCTGGACCCTGTGGTAGCCCCAGCATGAATAACCGTGGCATTAAGCCCTACCCAGGCACGAGTTTTTTCAGTATTTTTTCTCACATTGGGAGCTTCACTTTAGCAGACACAGCATCAGGAGCGTGTTCCCCGAGTACTGATATCTTCCACCCTTACCAGCAGTTATTATTGCAATGATGCCTTTGGTGTCCTGTTGTATCAGGCACGTTATTAAGCATTGTAGGACTGAAGGAGGAGAAGGGAGAAGTCACCACTTGTGGCCTGACTGACCTAAGTAGATGTAGAATAGAAAGGAAAAAGAAAGGGATAGCCTGCCCAAAGTCATCCCTTGAGCTGAGGGTAGACCCAGGGCTAGGAACTACATCTCTGTGACATCCAGAGGAGTTTCTTAGGTGGACATGGCCCACATCACCTCCCTGGTGACAAGTCCATGGACCACGGCAGTGAGCATCATCTTGCCAAAGCAGTAGTTGCACTCACACAATGGGTAGTTAATTCAGTGAATTATTAATGCAAATGTTAATAATTAAACTCAAGTGGTTAATGAGTTTCTAGAGAAAAGATCAAATTATACTCTTCAGATGCGGAGTTAGAATTTTGTCTAATTAGAAGAAATATGTTTTTCCCGTGAGGGGCAGTTGCCGAAGTGACAGTTTGGAGACTGTTGTGACAGCGTTTGCAGGGATGGGTACCAGCCAAAGAACAGAGCTTTTTTAGTATCTCTGATAGCATAGTAGTTTCTTTCAAAGGCATAATTATGTTGCATTCTTTGCACAGTTCATTAGGAAAAGAAAAACAAAGAACTTGTATTCCATGTGGTCGATGTTCACACGTTTTATCTTTGCATGATAGAAGTTGTTGGATCCATAAAGTAACATGGTGTCTCTCTCTCTTTCACTGCTAGCCCAAAACTAGTGCTAAGTTTGAAAGAGCTCTTCTAGCCCACATCTGTGATTCAGGAGTCCATCTTTTTTTTTCCTATGTGAAATCTCAGAATGTGTAAAAATGTTAAAAGACTTATGTAAACTAAAAATCTCAACAAGAAATGAGTTTGGCTCAACTTGGGTAATTTTGTCATCTTGAAATCTTTAATTTATGCATTTTTTTCTGATACTTTGCTTAATATAAAAATTAAAAAGTCCTTACAAACTTCATGATTATTTTTGTTTTCAAACTGTAAGAATTAAATTTTCTCAATATTTTTTCTACATCCTTTCTGTTGAGAAGTGCATCAAAACCATTTCCTGGCAAAAAAGTTTCCCTGTTGACTTAACACATTTTTTTGGCAAGAAAAAAAAGTTTTGTGGAACTATTCCAAATCAACTCTTGTAATAATTATTCTCTTCGTTACATCTTACCATTTGCAAGCAAAATAAGTAAACAGGATTGCTACAGAGCCAGAATTCATCAGATGTGTCAAGATAAAGCAGATTCATTTTCTTTGAGCATATGTAAGGCAGTCCTTGTGGCACAAGAGCATATGAGAGAATAAACAACCTTTACTAGTCATTAAACAGACATAGCAGAACAGAAGAACTCATATTTCCAGAAGTTAGCATTTACAAAACCTCTGGTTTGATCCCTTTATACAAAGGATAAAGCCTAATAAATACCTGCCAATAGCTATAACTTCCCTGTGCTGGCACCCTGCACAACACAGCCCGTGCAAGAGCTGCTCCCTTTACTGCCTCTTGTTTTATGAAACCTTCTGGACCTGCGACACACATTGCAGGGATTTTATGAGGTCATTTCGAAACCAGAAAACCAACTCTTCCTGCAATTCTCTGTTGGTTTATTCACACTTGCAGAAGCCTTTTCCTCTGCCTAGGGCAAAAGAAAACTTTTCCTGATGCAGAATCTGGAGAACTCACCAGAAACTAAATATAATCCCCCAAATTTTGTAGAGAAGCATAACATGGGACTGGTTGGTTGGCAGTGCTGCTTCAGCCTTTTCAGGCAATTTGCAGCATCCTCTTTGCAACTGAGGAAACTCCTCCAGCATTCATGAAAACGCAGTGGAGATGTTCCCTTGTTAAATGTATTTTCTGTCTGTAACTCTAAGCTATGAGCTGTGAAGATAAATCATAGCAGCTGTGTCACATTTGTTTTGGAAAGAACTTAGTGTTACCCCAGGATACAGCTGTCACTGGGGAAAGGAATGGTGGAAGATACTATTTTCAGTCACATAGGAAGAGGGTGTCAGCTTCTTCCCAAACCCTTTTCCAGGTAGGAAGATCCTTACATGGATAACAGGGATTTGTGGCAGAAATTATGATAAAGAAAATGACCAAATGTTTTTCTTTATTTTTTTTGGTGATCCTTGGATGCTTTTTAGAAAATGAAATTATTACTGACAAATGGATTTAGATGGAGGTCATGCATGGATTATATGGTTTTTTCGCATACATATTTATATATGTACAGAAAGTTATTACCTTCCAGACAGAGCTGGATGGTGGTAAACTGGAAAGAAAGATCTTGGGTTTACATGGCAAGGAATTCTGATATGGCAGGCAGGGGCTGTTTTTAAATCACACAAAACAAGAGCAGAGCTCGGTAACCTGTGGAAAATCTCAAAACCACAAAAAAAAATTTAAAAAATTCTCCTGTAGTAGTGGATATCCTGGCAGGAGCAATGGAGGAATTCCCTGATGGTTTATTGTTATCCCTGTGTCAGCTCTGCAAGTGAGGCGTGTTGAAGCATGGGGGAAGAGAGGAAGATGGTTTGGTGCACAGCTGCTGTTACTCAAAAATCAGGCTAAACCCATAAAAATCAGCACGCCAGGCACACCTGAGTATGTTTGGCTTTGTTTCTGATGGCTCTGTGGGAAGTACACCAGAGCAAATGTGCTTCGTGTTACCTGTATTGATAAAGAGGTCTTCTAAATAACATTTATCTAAGCAAGTAAAGAGGTAAGAAAATGTTTATAAAATTCTTTCATGTCCTTGAAGAATTGTTTGGAACTATAGCTTTGCTCATGTGTTATTTGTGTACATTTTGTATCATGGAGAGCCTCTATTTTCGGGCTTCACAAAAATGAAGGAAAGAAATCGTGCAATCAGGTGTTCACCTCTGGGTAAAATGCAATCAGCCAGCATTGCCTGTTGGGATGAAATAGTGCTGTGCTGTGATTTTTCAGTGCAGTATTTGTAGGCCTAAAGGACAGAAGGTCAGGATCTGGGGGTTGCCTTTTTTCGGTGTACCTATACTTTTTTTGGGCCTTTCTCTTAAATTTCTGTTGTGATGCTGGCAACAGAGATTAGTTTCTTGTCCAAAATGGTTCTAATTTGGGGTCTTCTCACTGGTAAGAAAATGTGTTCAGCTGACTGCTGGCACAACATCTGCAGGCAAGAGGCTTGTGAAATTCAAACACGTTCCTAATCTAGGAGGTACAAACTGTGCATGCACTCAGTTTGTACGGACTTTGGCTCGTGTGAAGTTTCTGTGATGCTCTGTAGATATTTGTAAAAGGTATTCCAGTGCAAAGGAGGTCTCTTGGGACCAGCAGCTCTCACCCCTGTGCTGTTGGATGCCCTACTTGCAGAATCCCTCCCAGCTGACCAGTTCCAGGCTCTGCTGGGAATGTTCCTCTCTGCCCAAGACTTATTAGTCACCATCATATCAAAAACTTGCTTGTTATAGAAGAAATATGCACTGATCTGGTTTATCCCAGAGGCTGACTTGCAACAGCTGTGGCTTAACCAGACTGTAAGTCCCGCTTACATCCTGCTGGAATAGGATAAAATCCCCCAGCTTGTTCACAGTGCAATGTACAGGAGCATCAGGGGCTCCTTCCCTGCTGCCCAAGATTTGGCCCAGCTCAGGTGTGTGAGCTGGAGTGGGGTCTGGTTTGGGGAAGAGCAGTGTTGAGGAACCCTGCAAACTGAAATGCTAGTTTGGGGAATTACAGTGTCTTATTGTGGAGGCACCTTCAAACAATGTTGTAGTGGCAGGATAAGGTCAAATATAAAGCTTGAACCCTTTCCTGAAGTTTTAACTGCTCTGGATGTGGAGCTTTCTTAAGAATCTCCCATTGAAGCTGTTGAGTGCAAAGTCACTGGCCTTGAGGAACTTTCAGAACCATGAGTCAAGTGCCTAAGATGAGAAAATTCAGAAGATAATACACACTGCTTTTATGTATATGTTTTGCTTTCTGTTTCTGAAGCCTTTAGGAGATGTATTTTTCATGTTTTGTCTGCAGCCCTAAAACCTTCTGTCTCAAAGGGCTGGGATTTAAAAACCCAAGACACAAGACACTAGAGGACTTGTGAGGAAAACCTGTGGCAGTTTGCAGTATTAGGCTAGTTTCATTTTTCCCAAAGCAATATGAAAGCAGGGAGAGTAACTCACACTGCTTTAAGCTCTTGTAACTAGTCTGTGCTTTTGCAGCTTAAAAGAGAGGAAGTAAAAAGAATTAATTTGATATTAAATAGTAGCAAGTGGGAACTAGAAGTATTTTAAGATGTTTATCAGTATTCTTTGAAATGTTTAAAAATTAAATTTATGATTGAAATTCAGCCTTGTCCTGTATTTCAGTCATTCATGTAAAAAAAGCTTATTCTGCCTTTTTCCTGTTGTATGTTAAGATTCAGACCTGTGAGAGGCTAACTTTGTTTCTCTCCTGGGAGCAAGTGACATGGACTACTGGGCTTTGATGTAAACTCTTGCTTTTCCTTGGTCTTTTTTCACATGTTTTTAAATATGTGTATTACTTTAACGAGCCAGCCACCAAAATAGCTCTAGTTGTCAAGAACTAAGGCCTGTTCTGCCCTCCCAATCACACTCGTGGATGTTGTCGCTGAAGCCTCCCAGCTCTGGTAGGGCTGGGTGAGAAGTGACCCCTTGTGTCACATCAGCAGCAGGACTGGCTCTGCTGGCAGGGGGTGCAGGGGGTGCTGAGTGGGCTCTGAGTGAGAAGTGCAGCACCCTCATTTCTGAATGAATCCTGAGCTCTGATTCAGAGCTGGGGCTCCTGTTTCAGGTTTTTTGCGCTGCAACACGAGGCTGATATCTCTGGCAGAATAAAGCCCTTCTACATCCAAGTGACTACAATAGTGCTTTTATCTGGAAAGCACAAACTATTATGTGCTTCAGTCTTCTAAATGAATTTAATGCTATAGAAGCATCAAATAGAAAAACTTTTGTTTGGTATTGTTATGCCTTATGAATCCTCAATGAAGTTGAAATCTCTAGGTTTTGGTTGCAGTTTTTTGTTACTTTCCTCCTTGGGCCTGTGCTTGAACAATGTCTGCCCTTCCACACAGCTTTGCTGAGGAAGGGAAAGTGGGAATAAGTTTATATTTCTTTACTTTCAGAGCTCTTCTCTGCCCAGGGCAGAATTGCCTGCTGCTTTTGTGGGGCTCAGGTCCTTGCACTTAGTGAAATTTCTATCCCTTAGCTCAGTGTGTCCAATGGTACAAATACTTGCACCATCCCTTGGTCCTCACAACTTGGTGGTAAAGAAAGAGCTTTAAGATAAAGTGCCTTACTTGCTGTTTGGGCTATTTTAGCTTAATAAAACTGGGAACTGAAAAATGTGTTTGCTATTTTTTTGACCTCTCTATGCAAATCTTCTTTGAGGGTCAGATGTGTGTGAGAGGAAGACAATGCCAGTGTAATTTTGGAATTACATGGTGATATTTGTTAGCTCACCTGCACATGGAAATCTATTATTGCCTGTTAATTAATGAAAGTAACCTAATTGTTTCATTTTTAGAGTAGGGCTGTTTATCAAAATGTGCTTGCAGTGGTTACACTGCCTAGTGTAAAGTTGCTTAAAATATTGTTACCTGACCTGATACTCGTGTCTTTAAATATTCCCATGACCATTTCTCTGTATTGGAGATGGGTTTAGAAGTGTTTGTGTTATTGCACAAATATACCCAATCTTCATCTCTGCAACTGTTCCAAGTGCAAGTCTGCTGATACAAGGGACAAGATCTCCCTTCAGCTGGGATGTGCAGGGAATATGGCAAAAAAAATAAATAAAAAGAATGGGAACGATACAGGAATCGGGGCTTTGGGCTTTTGCTTCTTGGCTTTCCTGTTTGCTACAAGGTCAACACCCCAGCATAATGAATTGATCCAACCTGCAGAGATGGATCTATTAGTCACAATGCATGTGTGCATTGGGAATCCCAAACTCCCACTGATGGAGCAGGAGTGCCAGGCTGGTGCAGCACTGACAGAACTGATTCCCAGCTGACACAGCCTGGCTGTGATTGTGTCACTCTCATCCCCACATTGACCAGCAAGGTAATTAATGGGCTGTGTGTCCTTAGAGATGTCTCTGCCTCTGAGTCCCTGACTCCCCAAACTCATTTGATGTCTCTCTGTGCAGAGCTTGCTGTGTGCTGTAGTTGTACTTATGGACTAAAGCAATTTCTGCCTCAAACTCTTAGTGTGTTTGAACTTTTTCTCTGGCAAGAGAGAAACACCCTCCTTGCTCAAAGACTTCAGATGTTACCTCCAAATGTACTTTTGCTGGACTCACTGGACTCAGTGGCAAAGCTCTCATTCCTTTATAATCATTGGTGCCAGCACCCAGATTATTTCAGTTCGTGGTGACACTGAAATTGTAAGAAATCAGGAGCCAGGAATGACAGACCTGTTGTTTCTGCTGGAGGATTTCACCTCCTGTGAAGGGCTTGTTGTTACCAGAGGAACAGAGGTGGTTTGTTACTTCCTTAACTCTGAGCTGTTTGCAGAGATATTACCTTGCTGCCAAAGTGAAAGCAATTTAGTAATCGCTTGCAAGAGAAAATCGACTCCATTAGAGTTCATCTGTCTTTGTTTCAGCCATTAAAATGCAGACACTACCTGATTCATGTATGAATTGCTTTGATAATTTCATTATTTTTCCTTAGGCGAGTTGAATAAAAGTGTATTTGATGACCTGCCTTTGATGTACTCGTGCTGGTGTGACCTGTGGAAGGAGAGCCTGGTCTCCTGTCACCCATTGCTTACAAGGGGACAGTTCTCTTTCCAGCCTGTCTGGAAAACACTGCTGATGTACCTGACAAATTTCACCCAAAATTGTAGGTAAATGTAGGAAGAATACTCCTTTAAAAAAGGAAACAGTTGCCTTGGATCCAGTTTGAGAGATGTGGCTTCTAAATACCAGTTTTCCTTCACTTCTAAATTCAAGTTTTCCTTCATATACTGTCATTGAGGCCAGAGGGTGTCTTTACATTTCTTTGTTAGTTTTTAGCCTTCAGATTTTCTCCATTGTTATGTTCCTGGTTTTGCCTACAGCTTCTCTCCTGTTTTTATTTTCTTTGCTGTGGTCCTAACCACTTTGTTAAATGCAGCCAAGCATTTGCCTGCTCTTTGTAACACCTTGGGACTGCTTCCCTCTCTGCAGGTTGTGATAGAATCTGAACTGCACAAAAATCCTTATTTCACGTGGATGTTCATAAAGAGAAGCAGGTAAATCCAAGTTGCATCAGCTTTTGGAGACCTCCTTTGCCTTTCACGTCATGCTGCAAACTGAAGTGTTTTCCGTGATGTTTTGTCTCCTTCCTTTCATTTTTCTTGACTCACATATTGATGTCAGAGATGACAGTTTGTGTCAATGCAATTTGCTCCCATGGAAATGACTCCCGCACAATGCGCAGCATTCGACTCCGCTGCTTACATAATTTGGGAGCTGTCAGAGCTCTACCCCAACGTTGCCCATCTGTCTATTCTCTCAAAGTTAATGAGCCTTTTTCTTCTTGCTTCAGGCATATTATGCACCCTGACTTATTCGTAGATGATGTCTATTAAAATTGTCAAATGCTTTGAAAATTAAATTATCTCTCTAAATAAAGAGCCTGCTTCTAATCTCATTGAAGATGTTTCAACACAATTGGCCTGTTTTCTGGTCCAAATCAAGAGTGACTATGCTGAGCTCTCTCTGACCCCCAGGCAACTGGACCTTCTTATTTAATTGAAAATACTTGTGATTTACTATATAGTGTATGAGCTTAGAATATGTCCCTGCTTAGTGTGGGAGCAGCATCGCAGTGCAGAATTTATCTGGAATTAGGGCACCCAAAATAAAGGGACCCCTCATTGCATGGAACAGTCAGCACGGGGAGAGGTGGAGGGGCTGCTGTTTGTTTGCTTCTAAAGCAATGGAACACACAGAAATCCCTTGCTTGGGGTGTGTGTAGCTTAGATTGTATTTCTCTTTCAAGTCCCACTTGTCCTTATGTATGGCTCAGATGCTGAAGTAATTATCTTGTTTCCAACTGATAAACTGAAAGTTTACAAATTACTTTAGATATCTGTAGTTTGTAGTATCATACTCCATTGGTATTTGATTAGTTCATTCCTCATTCAGATTTTCCTGTGTTATGTTCCAGCCTTTCCTGACGCGGGTGTTGCATCTTGGGTTTGAAGCATCAATATGTTTAATTCCCAAAGTAAATGTTTAGGTTGGGCAATATTAAAAAGAAAACAAAAAGTAATGAAATTACTATAAAGATCAAACCTTTCCAACCTCAACAAAACACCTTATTTCCAGAGCAGGGTTTGTTGTTTCAGCCTAATCCATTTTCATCTCCTTTGCAGCCAATACCGTGGCAGTTTCACAATTGCTCTGTTCACCTTGTTCTCTGGAGTTTTACCTAATAACCTCCCCGGTGGCACCATATCAAATGGTTTAATGGAGTGTGAGCAAGTTAGAAACACTGCTTTTTTCTTCTTTTTTTTTTCCTTTTTTTTTCTATTTAAACACCTAAAAATGAGATGTTACAGGACAAATGAACAAAATCCCAAGGCACCACGTTACAATGTACATCATATTGCCTTTTAAAGTATTTTCCATGCAGTTTTGTGTCTTAAATTTTCCTTTTAAATCTGTTATGAAATTTTGCCTGGTTAAGGTCAAACTAAGAGGTTTATAATTGTGTGGATCATTTTCTGTCTTTAAATGCAGGCATCACACGGACCATTCAGTCTCATGTTTTGTCCTTTTTTTTTTTTTTTTTACTATAAGACTTTTCTACCTGCTTTTGTCATTAGGGTTTCCATTAGTATAGATTTACCAAAACATCCAATTGTGATATATTTAGGTCAGAAAAGTGTTGGCTTTTTGAATTTATACTGTCAGTCATCCTCTTTCAGATCTGTATGGATTGGCTTTCCAAGGAAAAAAAAAAGATGAAAAAAATTAAAAGAAAAACACCCTTTCCCATTAATAGCTACATTTTCTATGCCATTCTTATATCAACAGTTGCTACTGTGAGATAGAGATAAGTCAATTAACACATTAATGTTTCAATAATCCCTTCTCTGACACTGTACAGGTATGTGGCAACACATATTTAATTAAACTATTATAGTAAAACCCCTGAGCCATTTGTGAATTCATTAGGGACACTTTTTAAGCTTTGACCTTAATTTTGCCTTTTCCTGGCTTATCTGATTCTTGATTTTTTTGTTTTGTTAAAACAGTTGGTAACAATAGGAGGGGCACTTGGGAGCCTTATATTAATAGTACACCACCACAGTAGGGAGGAGGCCTCTATTAAACACCTTATAATTTTAAAAATACAGCACTCTGAGCTTTGATTTAGAGAATTCTGCAGGTTGAAGTGCTTTCTGGAAAAAAACTGATTTAAGGGACAAGCTCTTTCAGCCAGGTGAATTCCTGGTGACAGACCAGGCACGATGGTCAAAGTGCCTGAGCTTGGGGTCCACATGCAAAGCATGAGGGGATCCTCCCTGGATTACGTGTGGCACGTGGTGCAGGGTATATCTGGAAAATAAATCTGTTTATTCATTAGGAAATGAGTGATCCAGAGGCACGATTTCAGAAGACATGCAGAGCTGGAATGAACAAAATGCTAAACATCACATGATTTCTTGTTTGATTAAGAAATTTGACTTATTAAGTAATAGATGAGTCACTGCCGCTCCCCAAAACATGGGCACATGTGTTTTGTGTAGTGGTGTGTGTATGCTCATGCTGTGACTCACGAGCTGGGCGGGTAAATACTCATGTTCTTCCTTTCCAGAGTGACTGCTGCTCTCTATTACTAATGCAAAGTGTGCACAATAACTAAACAATGTCAAACTCATTAGTACTGGATGTGAGATTTCCCCAAAAACATAAATTGAAAAGAAATCGCTTCCTGATTGTTTTTTATTTAGATGAATGTGTTTATTTAGGTGTGTTTTCCTATGGTTGCACGCATACTGGTAACAAATACCATATATATGGTAACTTACAATTATAAAGGAATTCAACCACATGTGGGATAGAGCAGTGTGCTGCAAAACCTGCTAAAAATTGTGGGGTCTTCTGGTTTTTGAAGAGGCTTTTCTTTGAAACTTGCAAAAAAGTTAGCTACAGAAAGCCAGGCAAGTGTTTTTGTTGTTTTGGTTTATTATGTTTTATTTTGTGTGTAAACATTGCAAGTGCTCACTTCCAGACTTTAATGATGTAAACAAAGAGCTCTCATGCAAAACATTTGGGAGAAGAGAAAAATTGGGTTTCTAGTGAGTAAGAAAAAGTTTAACAGTAGTTCACTATGGCAACCCTCAATAGCTGAAGGTACCACACAAGATTTTTGCACCAATGTTATATTTGATGTTTGCCACATTGTACAGCTGAATTAAAAAGGGAGTGAGGGAATGTCACTGCAGTGGTGGCAGAAGGCAGGTCCCTACAGCCACAAAAGCTGCTTTGGGAAAGCCTGCAGACTCTCAAACCTCCATGTGCCAGGAGGTAAATACTGTTGCATAAAGGGTATAAAAGTTTGGCAGAAGATAAATGCCCCTGGAGTTCCAGTTGGTCCTCAGAAATGAGAGGCAAGGCTTAATTTCTGGTTCTGGCCGATTCAGGCTGGAAGTCTGTTCAAGTTCAATAAGCACTTTCACGAGCACAGCTGCACCACCAGTGCAGTTACCAACCCAGGACTGTAGGAATGATCACATTCAGTGAGGACTTTGCACATTCCTGATTCATGGAGAGGGTGGTTTATTGAAGCAAAGGCAAAGCAGCATCAGGGTTGCTGTGATAAATGCACTAACTACTGAGAATTGTGACAGAAGTACAGTAACACATTTATTTTTTTAATAAATTAATATTCCCAGATCTGCTCCAGTGTCCCTTCAGGGGAGGAGGAGACACAGTCAGTTGACTGATCCTGACTAAACAGAGGTGTTTTACCCCTCTCTTTTTCCTTCTCTTCATCTCAAAACTCTCCTTTTATACAGTAATTTCTGGCCCTTCCCAAAAGGGTGGAACTATCCCATGTTATAGATGGGGTTTCAAAAAGCAGACAAGGCTTCTGAAGGGGGAGTGAGGTCAGTGGCTGGTACAGAGGTGAGGTGCTCTCCTGTGCTCCACTGAAACAACTCGGGGCTGAGAGACCTCTGTCCCACCCCAGACACCGTTCTGTCCTTAGCCAATGTACCACCATGCTCAGAGCAAGGTGACTTTTTGATGCTGTTAGTGAACGCATTCAGTTATTTATTGATAAGGATGAATCAAAATCCAAATTTTAATTCACTATTAACTCCGTGTGCACTGGCAGGAAATTACTGCAAACATAATAGTAAGGATCTCAAAATATACCTGCCAAGGAGACTGAGGGATGCTCAGCTGATCTTCTTGTGTAGGTGAATTTCAGCCACTGGGGACAGGCATATTAAGAAAAACAAAACAAAAAAAAAAAAAGCAGAGGCAGTTTGGAAATATATCTACCCATAGAAAATATGAACAACGAGGGTGTAATCATTCCAAGAAGTTAGGACAGTATGTGATGAGATTCAGATTTATTCTGTTGTGGATTTCTGCCTGTCTGAGCCAAGAGAGCAAGTTTGTCATTGGAGGGAGTGGCAGAGTATCTACATCTTCTTGTGAGGTTCCCAGGTGCTCTTCCACAAAGGGAAAATAAAAAGGATGTTAGTCTCACTGCCAGAAGGTAGATTAAGATCTCTCTGTGTGCTTATATTGCCTTGAAATGTCTGGAAAAGAAATTAATGCCTTTCTGACTCAGTATGAAGGAAGATACAGAGAGGAAAATTGATGCTATTTGGTTTTTAGACAGAATGGTAGTGATTCATTACTGTGACCCTACAAAATACCATTACTTGAGCTTGTGTCTGAGAAAATCCATTTTCCTCTTGCTGTGAAAAAATGAAATATTCTTTTTGAGTTTGCAAGTAATTAAATAGTTATGTGTTGGAATTTAAAAAAACAGTGGTGAAAAACTGTGTTTAGGGAGGTTTCCCTAAGGTTTTATTAAGTGTTTTTAGACTGATTTATCTCCAATACCTGTTGGGAAAACTTCCAGAATTTCTTGCAAAACTGAAAAGCGAGTATCAAATTCTTCCTTGGAAGGAAAGTCCCTAAACAAAGTGCTAATAATGTGTTCCCAAGGTCAATAGTAGCTTAGGAAAATATTTAGATTAGGCACAACCACTTCTCCGGACAGCAGCTTCAGTTGACTTTTAAGTTGGTATCTGCAGAATAATCATTAGGTTTTGATTTTTCTCTTCCTGCTGCAGTGACTGTGAAAATGTTCCTCTGTGTTGACAGTGTAAGCATTGCTTTCAAAAGACAGGGAGATTTCCCAATGCTACCAAGGGACTAAAATGAACTGGGGCTTTCCAAAATTGCCACTTTTCTGAATATAGCTGAACTGTGGGTTCCTTAGGCACATGTGACCTCAACAGGTGTCCAGAGGTGAGGACTTGGCATCGGTGTGTGCATCTCTGGGGGGACAGGAGCCTGTGCTGGTGCAGCTGGAAGGCCCTGCTCCCCACGGGATGCACACTGGGGTCCTCACTGTTGTGCTTTCCCATCTGGGCATGCAGATGGATCTCTGGCCTTGGGGAAGCCAAAGGGCAGAGGATGTGCTGGTCTTATCCTGAGCTTGAGCACAGGGTGTGTATCCAGGGATAGGAGCTCAAAAGCACCCCTGGGCTGGACAGCTTTGCTCATTAGCACATTTCCGATCCAATTATAGAATAATTTGAGACGGAAGGGACCTCTTGAAGGTCTCTAGTCCAACTCTGTGCTTGAGGCAGAACCAACTTCAAAGTCAGATTGGGTGTCTGAGGGTAGTCCCCAGATGTGTTTGAGGATGTGCAAGAATGGAAATCCCACAGTCTCTCTGTGACCCACTTCCCTTGTCTGACCCTCCACACTGTGATTTCTTTTATCTGCTTTTTCCCTATTTTATGCGTGATTTCCTTAGGTCTATCACTGTGACAATTGCTACTTATTTTGCGGTGAAGCTCCTGGAAGAGTCTCCCTGTCGCTGTAGGCAGCAAATACATCCCTGTTCAATTCTTGTTCTTTGGGCTGAGCCCAACCCAGTGTTTAGCATGTGCTTCAGCCCAAATCACCTTGGTCGCCTCTGTTGGACTTGCTGCATTCTCACATGCTGTTTAAAAATAGAATTGCACAGAAATAGGGATGTTTCTTAGTGCTGCTACAAAAAGGAGAAAGACAAGTTGCGAGTGCCTAAAATACAGAATTCTGTAAATAGAAAAATACGGTTTTATTCAGTCGCTAAAATGAAAGGGGCCTTTGCAAGTTTGCCATGAAAAGATGTATTTTAAACCAACCTTCTGTTCCAAAGAAAAATGAAAATGAATTTGGCAATGGATTAAACAAATAAATTAGTAAAGATGCAAATAGCAAGAAATGTAGAGTTTAGAGTGAAGAATGAAGCCTTAAATCTGCCTTCTTGAGCATAAACTCTGTGTCCTATTATATAATTTAAAATTATTTGCCATTTTGAAAAGGCCTTCATGGAGCTATAAAAATTTAAGTCAGCTGACTGTTTGGCTCGGATAGTTGTGAACTATCTGCAACTGTTTTCCTGTCAAAAATTGCAGTTCTTGCAGTTCAGTTTAGTCAGCTTCAGATTTACTTTTCCCCTGATGGAGGTCTACCATCAAAGCCATGGCAGAAGGAAAAACTTTTGCTTTAAAAATGTGTTTGATCTCTAACAACTTGTTGGCTTTCATCTGCTTATTGATGAGATGTGAATGTGACTTGGAGAACTGGATATTGCCAATAGTTTGGGAGGAAAAAAACATCTCTTGCACATGGCCTTTGTATCTTTGATACCACTGGATGTTGCTTGTTTTTCTTGTGGGGAAAGAATTGCTCAAAGTCATGGCTTTTGATCATTAAGTACTTTTGGTGGGTTTTTTTTTTACAGCGAGACTTACCATGAATTAATGTCTCATTCTCAGCCTCCCTGAGACTCAGGTTCTATTTTTGGGCTAAACTGAAAATCCTTGATTTCTTACCCAATTTCAAATTCACATTGTTAACATGCAGGGTGTAAGTCCCAGAGATTTATTAAACGATTTACGGGAGCTCTGCAGTCCTGCAGAGGCAGGATCCTGGCTGGGGAACGTCTCAAGTTCTCAGCAGGCAGCTGATGTTCTCCAGGAAACAATGTTCTGAGCTTTGAAGGGTAAAACAACTAAAGATGAATGCATTTAATTCAAAGGAAAAAATAATTATGTTTATTCCAAGAAAGTTTTGGATTTTTTCCTCTTAGCAAGTGTAATGGTGGTAAACACTCCCAAAGGCGTGGGAGCCCCTCAGTGTCCCACCAGTACAGACTGATGGACCATCATAGCCTTTATCTCCCTTCATCTTAACCCTCTGGAACATCTGACAGCTTCAGTATACCAAACTCTGCTTTAAATAATTAATGTGTTTATTGAGAGACAAAAATGGTTTTATAACTTCAGGTTTTTTTTAAACTGGACTTGAAGACTGAAGAAGAATGCACTGAAAGATTTCATTACTGTGCTCTATTAAAAAAGTAGGAGTGGCATAGAAAAGAACTTGGTTTTGCTGTTTAAATTATAATTTTAAGGACTGTCAGTAGTAGATTCAACTAGAATTGATGATTGACCACAAAATTCAGTATGTGTGCTTTGAAGTTAGCTATTGGAAAAAAATCTGTGATAGGCACATGTTTTAATTTAAAATTATGAAGATAGTTCTCAAATAAATGCAGAATTCATGAATAAAATGTGAATTATTTTTCTGGTACAGTGATGTGCTTAGAAGACTGTAACTGAAGGAATTAGTCATAAAATTTTACCTTGTGGAGACTGAGGGATGCAGTGAAAAAGAAAACTGGTGACTTTAAGCCAGAATCTATGTAAAATAATAACAAAAGTATTAGCAAAGCAATAGGGCAGCTAATTCTAAATGTGGAGCCCGTCCTTGAGCATTGCTGTAGTCAAATTCCCATATGATTTTTCAAAATGAATATGCAAAATGCAAGAGAGAAAGACTCTACTGACCATTTCAGAATTCAGTCCTGAGCACTTATAAAAATAGGCACTTTCAAAAATAAGTGCTTCTAATTTAGAGACCTTATCTTGCTGTTGGTTTTTTTTGTGGTGTGGTTTTGTTTGGAGCTTGTCTATTTGTTTGTTTTTCTGATCTAGAGTTAAGGCAAGCCCTGCCCTTGTTCCTTTGGCAGCCCCAAGTAGGCTGTGCCACGAACATCCACATCTCTGGTAGGAGCTGAGGTAGCATCCCCTTCTCCCAAACCTCCAGGAGCTCAGACCTGGGAAGAAGTAAGAGCAAGACTGGACATCCTGCTGTCTGACTATGCCCTCGTGTTTGGGTGTGAACCTTCTGCTTGTCCTGCCAAAGGATTACCATGGCATGATCAAGAGGGCTCAAGAGTCAAAGAGATTTCTGGAGACCCAGAAATTCCCACTGGCTTTGGGGGAGGTGCCCTGCACAGCAAAGCCCAAGTGCCCTGAAGCTGCCTAGTGTCTCCTTCAATATGGAAAGGTGATTTGGGAAAACAGTCATCACAGCTTTAAAGTAAAAGCTGTGTTCTGGAAAAAATACTCTGAAGTATTTGGGGTTTTTTTTTGAGACCAGCTAAGTTGGAAAAAATAAACGGTCCAGTGACCACTTGCTAATTCATCTGCATGTGCAGCTGCAAAATTATTTTATGTGCCCATAGTGCAAAACTTCTCCCTAAATATGAGGTTTAGAGACCCTCTGGGAGTAATTAACTATAAAGCAGAAGCAAATCAGGGTTCATTGTATGCACTGCTGATTTAAGAAATGTTTTAGTGCACAAAGCTCATTAGCAGGTTTCCAAACCTTCATGAATGTTAAACATTTTATTATAGGACTCTGAGCACTTCTTACTTTACATAAAATCTAATGTAATCCCATGAATTACATTTAGCTTTTGATCCCTGGATAGCAAATTCCTGTGTCACACATGTGTGCCACAGTGTATTGAAGGGATAAATCTGGCTTTCATTTAGGAATTTATTTAACAATGATAGAAACTCTTTTCCTGTGGATTAAACAAAAAAGTTGAAGATATGCTCAAAATAAGTCTCATGTTATTGGTTTTATTCTACTTACTGGTCATCTTCCATACCTTTGTTCTACTGACTGTTTTCTTTCTGTGCTTTTAGCCCTGTGGTTTTCAGGGTCTTGACTTCAATACAGTGGAAATGCAAAACAAAGCTTCTGGTTTTCATCAGTTATACAGGACTGACACACCTGATGATTGAGCTCCTGAGGCTGTGATTTAGCCAGGACTGGGAACACGTGCCCTTAAGCTTCAGTGGGTTTAGGCATGTGCCAGAAGTCAAGAGTACATTTAACTTGCCAAATGAGCTCAATGAAAGAGGCTAATGAACTTCAGGGGCAGGATGTTCTCTGGCCTTTGTTACATGGGTGGTCAGGGGTTGTAATCAGACTTGCCCTCCCTGACAGCTACTTTGTGAAGAAGCATAAATCATGGGAGGCTCTCTGAGGAAATCAGTCCTCCAGACTGCATGTGACGAGGGTGTTGGCACTGCACGTGCTGGGCAGCAGGCTGGTGGCACTGGGCTCACTGGCCCAGCTCTGTGCTGCTGATCAGCTGGAAGCCCAGTGACACAAAACCAGACGAAGAGCAGAAATAAGTGCTCAGCTTTCATGAGAGTTTAATCTTAACTCTTTGTTGTCTGTTTGTTTCAGGAGATTGACAGCAAAACATCATATAAGGTTGCCTAATAATATATTACATCTTGCCCACCATTCACATCCCAACAGAAACTAAACCATAGTATTTGTTATTATAGGAGAGTTAATCATTAACATCCAAGGGTTTTTACAACACCTTCATTTTACCTCAGAATATGCAAAATAATCCAACCCCTTCCATTTAAGGTAGTGGATTACCCCGTGCTTGGCCAATGATACCCGGATTGGTTGGAATTTTGTGCAATTACTCTTTTACGCAGCAGCAGCGGCAGAGTATCTGTGAAGTGGCTATCAATTGAAACATATTTTGCTCTTCAGACTTGCTTTTTCAGGTTTCACAAAACATTTAATTAGTGATAATCAGCTTTTAACCAGCCAGAGCACACTGATGTGATTCTCTCCATCTCTCCCCCATAATTGTAGGCATAGTCTGTACCCTTCAGATAAATTACACGCAGTCTGAAGAGCGTCCTAGCCAGCAGGAAGGGAAAGAATAAGAATGTCAGTTGCGTGGGAAATAAAGAAGGTGTTGTGTATACCGTGATTTCAGTGAAGAATATCCTTTTTATTTCCTTTTCAGAATGGTGAACTTGGAAACAAGCTGGACATTGCAAAGTCTGCTTTCCCTTGAGGTTACTGGTCAATGGTCACCATCTACCACACCCAAGGAAACTAGAGGAGCTCCACGCTAACTTATGTAAGGTTTAATTCACTATGGGAGATCAAATGATTTTCTGGCTCAGGTTTTGTGATGTTCGGCATCTGCCTTGGACCTGCACTTTGGAAAAGGCATCATCTCTGAAGCACAGTTAAGAGACAGAAAAACCAGTCCCAGACAATGAGCACTTTAAGTAGCACTGGAATATTACTCAGCTTAACGACAGTGTCTGTTACACTGGATTTTAGTTTGCATGGTGGTCTGATGGCTTGGTCCTTAAGCAGCAATTTGACTCTGAATCAGAGTTTGCCTACATCTGATCCTCTCAACGCCTCTGAGAAGGGCGAAGTCTCTCGGATGTCCGTGAGGGAGAAGAATTGGCCAGCCCTCCTGATCTTGGTTGTCATCCTGCTGACCATTGGGGGGAACATATTGGTAATTATGGCTGTGTCCTTGGAGAAGAAGTTGCAGAATGCCACAAACTTCTTCCTGATGTCCTTGGCAGTGGCAGACATGCTGGTGGGTATCCTGGTCATGCCCGTGTCGCTCATTGCAGTCCTGTACGGTAAGTGGCTTCCCTCCTTGTTTGACTCTTTGGTTGTGCAGGGTGTCCCCTGAGGCTGCAGCAATCTGTTGTGCCTTTTTGTGATTTGCCTGTTGTGATTTTTCCCACGCTTGTAGCTTGGGGTGTATCAATGTGTACTTGGCCATGAGGTTGTGCTGAGGTTCCTTCTCTGCTGGGAGCAGAGCTTGTTTTCATGCTGCCAGGAATGACCCATAAATCGGTGTTGCACTGTGGGTTTTTTACTGCTGAGGCCACCCAGAGAATCTGTGACAGTGAGTCAGCTTTTTGCCTTTTGGTTGGACTGCCCCAAACTTAGGCTGGGACACAAGAGCTTATAGAAAAGCTGAGGAGCATTTTTGTGACTGACCCAGCTCTAAGCCAGGTCGGAAACAGTCCTGGAATTCCTACTGTGATCAGTGGGATTTGAGCAATAATGGGGTTAAGAAAGGAGCTTTGCACAAGCCTTCACTCTTGGCATTTGTACCTCAGATTGCCTTGTGCCTTTCAGGGGGTCATTTTGCCTTTCCATACCTCAGTTTCCTTATCTCTACCCTGAGAATATGTTCTCAAACACTCAGAGGCCTGTGTGTATAGGTGCAAGCATTTATTTCTCCCCTACCTAAATTAGTGTTGCTGTGTTTGCAGTGAAGGGGGCATTGCTCCTGCACTTGAGTGTGGAGTCACTGTTGGCACGTCAAGGAAGTAAAATATCAAACACATTGAACTTTCTTCTGGCTGAGACTTCAAATCCATTTTTTTGGGTATGGTGCTAAGACTCTCCTTCCCTGGATGTTACAAAGGGTTATTTTGTTCTCCTCTTCTGTGTCTCTGATCATCGTGTTTGTATACTCACATATCAATAAAATTTGTTTGCATTTAATATATTACATTCACTCATTTTTGAAGTCTGTTTTCAGATTTTCTTTGAAAAGTATTTTAATATTGATATTTCTTGGAAACAAATAATGCTGTTTACTTAGAGATTTGATTAGAAATTGGCTTACTGTCCTATAAAGTAAAATGTAGGGATATTTATCTGACTTCTTTACTTGCCTAAATGATTAAGTCTGACAGAGATTAATTTCTAAAACACATTGATCAAGCATATATCATTCCAAAGCTTATATAACTTGTCTACAGTGAGTTAAATCAATATGTGATTTAGGTATAGACCGAGTCATAGAGATCTTATACACAAAGCCTTTTATTTTGAACTGTCAGAATAGTTCCATCTCTAAATCTTGTGTGTGTTACAACATGTGTATTTTATTTTTAGCATTTTACTCCAGTTCCCTGGAGCTTGAAAGGGAGCATATAAATACTGAATTATGTGACTGACCTGCACTTGCATAAATTCTGTGTTACCCAGTGACTCTAAAAAGGGGAATTTATGGAAGTGGTCTTCCTACATACATACTTTCAAGGTCTTTGGAAACTAATAGAAATGGATTTCCTGTTCTGCCTAGAAAATGATTACTTGAGGTCGTTTAAAGGTGTAAAGCATGTTGCATATTTAGCAGCAAGGAAATATCATTTATTTGAAGAGGAATTGTAATTATCCCTATTTTCTACTAGAGCATCAGTATTAGCTGTTGATAGTCCAAACACTTCTCCACAGACAGACAGTAATAAACGGATTTTTTGGCAAAAGTTCTAATTTCAGAACAGACATGGAAAATTTGTGGAAATAGTGTGAGAAATGAGGAGGCTGCTGGAGCAGTGCCGGGTGCTGGCACTGGGCTGGACCAAAGCAGGCACATTGCCTTCAGGCTTTGTGAGGGGAGGAGGAAAAGCTCCATTTGGGAAAAACTGGGCCTCAGGGGAACTCATTGATTGATTTGAGTAGGACCCCTGTGTAATAAGTTTTTTATATTATTTAAGTTACAAATTGTGGATGAGAGCAGCCAGGGCTGTGCCACTCCAGCAGTAAGCAAAGAAGGCTGCCAAAAGCAGTAGGGAAAGTCTGTACCCTCTCCCAAGTGATTATTTGCTAATTCATCCTGAAAGTAAACACTTGTGGTTTGATACCCACAAGTACCTACCTAAAGTTCATGGACTGACTGGATATGTCTGAGAAGGAACCAAAGTAAAAAGACAGAGGTTGTGTCAAGGGTATTGCTCCTCTTGAAACCACAGTTACATATGGATGCCCTTTTCTGGGCATCTGGAAAAATCACTTAGAGTATAAGATTAACAGAACACTTCAATAAACTAAACAAAATGTGTGCAAGAGCACAGAAGAGAAGCAGATTAAATTTGTTGGTCACCATTACATAAAACTTGCACCAAATACAGCCATGTCTTCCTCAGCTTCACATGTGCTGGAGGCATCCAGCTTTTCAGAGCCCTAGGGCTGTTCCTGGCTTTGGCAGGGATGGGAGCCAGGTATCTTGTATATTCTATTCAGCTTGGGGGACCAGTTCTTTTGGCAACATAAGCCAGCAGCTGGAAAGGCTTTGGCAGCATCACAATGTGCTGTTACGGTAACTGAGAGCCTTTGGAGAGCCATCACTTATTGTGGAGTCTGACCTGGTGTCAGCAAGTAGCATCTCTGCACTGCTGTACATGCTGGTTTTGGGATCAAAATCTGGCCTCTTGTGTAACACAGGGTTTATTGGCTTGAATTTCTAAGAACTAGAGTTGTTTGGGGGTTCTTTAATGGTTCTTAGAACAGTCTGCAATTTGGAGGCCACAGTGACCATGAGGGCAGTGGACTTTATTTTGCTTTCTAAGGGCCAGAGATCAGGAAATCCACACATATACAAATGGTAGGGTTTATATTCTGTTTGACTTGGTAGCAGGCAAACCAGTGTCAGTGAATTATGGGGGCAAAATATTCACACATCAGCAGAATTCCTGTAAGAGTAACTGGGGTTCATGGCCATGAACCGAGCAGGGAGAGTGTCACTGCTTGGAAATACAGCTGTCAATGTTCAGTCATTTTTTCTCTGTATGTTTTGCCCTGTGCATTCTACACAATTTGGCACTGGCCTGTTTCAAAAGCTACCCTATGCTGTACTGAGAAATGTATGCAGCACATCTCTTCCAGGTTTATAGAAGTCACTTTTAATTTATGTAATCAGAAAGGAACCTTAAAAATTACATATAATAAATAGAAGAGTGACTAAGTTACTTTTAAGTTTCCACATCAGCTCTCTCGGGCCCAGTGATAAATTCCATTTTACAGAGTAGGCTCCTTTCCTTAGTTTTCAGCTAATAAGGTAAATGAAGTAGATTTCACTTCAAGCAAAATGAGAAAATTGAATAGACATCCTGGACAAATACTTGTTGGTTTTCAGTAATTTTCTTAATTAAAAGAAGAAAAAATTGAGTTGTAAGTTAGTTCAAGCATCTTATTATAAAGGAAACGATGGAAGTGTTGGATTTTTCACCAATTAATCAGGACTCTCATATATTTATCAATTGATCTTTTTTAAGTATCTTACACTAAACAATGAGTTGCATTTGACAACTTAGAACATTTTCCCTGGCACAGAGTTGCTAAAGAACTAAGCAAATTAGTATGCTAATTAGTAAGCATGTATTGGGGAGAGTAAATGAGACATGTACACAGTGTTTAATGTCAACGGAGAAACAGCTGATTAATTAAAAATACGGGTGTGACAGGACATCAGGTATCTTGCACATAATGGAGCTTCTGACAGCAGATGGAGACTGTCTGCTCAGCTCTGAGCACTTCAGGGACAAGCAGCTGTTGGTTTACATTGGGTCTGGTGTTTATGGGCAGGAAAGAGAGAGCTGCTCTTCATCTGCCAGGAATGCAGAGATCTCCTCAGCTGGTCCAAGTGGACGGTGCAGAATATATTAAACTTTCTTGGTTGTAATGCGAAAAGTTCACACCTGCCAACAAGTTGTCAGAGTGTGGCCAAAAAGCAGCCAATAGACCCATCTGTGACTCCAAGTGGAGGCTTCTCTTCTCTCCTCTCCTCTCTCTGAGTCTCAGACAGCGCTGCAATGCTGTGGACTGGCACGGCTTCCAGGGGGGCTGGTGTGGGATGCAGCCCCAGCCACTGGAGCAGCTTCACATCCACAGTATTGTTCTTATTGATAGTTACCATCATTACCATGTGGTGACAGAGATGTGCTGAGCACTTGGGCAGGCTTGGGTGTTGATTTCCCTGCTGAGGGGGGAAGCAGTGCAGTTTAGCACTTTGGTAGGGCATTCAGGTTATCTAGAAGTGGTCAGGCGTTTTAGAGCTCCTGTCAAGTCATGGGCTTGGATGCATCTTGACTACACTGAATTCCAGATGGCAGTTACATTACTTTCAGAAATTATTATTTATACATGTTAGTTTTAAATTCATGATGTTTCTGTTTGTACTAAGTAACCTCTATATTTTATTCTTCTGCTAGGGTGTGAGTGAATGGAAACTCCCATGCTCCTTTGCACTACCTGGCATAAACTCAGAGATGGGATTTTTTTTTTCTCTCCAATGGCACCTTGTACCTGGGATGTGTGCAGTGGAATTTATATCTAACAGGATGTATTAGTTTGTTATTTTTTCCATCAGTAGAATCCATAGGGTGCTACATTATGTGCTTATCCAGCAGCACTTATTCTCTTTTGAAGTCCCCACATCTTTCTTGTAACCTCAGCTAACCTAAATTCTATGAAATATAAAACCTGCTACATCATTATTCACTCTTCCCAGATGACATACATAGAAAACTTTAGATACTGAGGGTCCTACTACTAAATTTTCTCCACATGAACAACTGCCTGTTTACCTAATGTGACAAATGGGATTAAATTGTGGCATATCTGTGTTGCTGTTGGGAAAGAAAGCTCTGCATGGTGTGCCCTGAATCCATGTAACAGCTTCTTTTCTACCACCCAAGGTTTAAATTGTGCGTAAGGAGGAGGAGAGGAATACTAAATAGCTTCTTGGATACGCTCTGTATCTCATTGAATACGGGACCCTGGCTGTAAAATATCCTCAACAGGCAGGCTGTGTGTGACTCCAGTGCAATATTTTCCATTGGCACAAATACTTTGTATGAAATTAGCATGAATGTTTTATCTTCCTTTCTGTGTCTTTCATTTTTCTAAATCAGTTTCATAGGAAAAAAACCTGCTGGGAACTCTTCTGGAGGGATGTTGCAGTCTTAGAGTTAGCATGAAGGCATGCTGAGGTATTTGAGTGTTTTGTGCCCCACCAGCAAGGACAGCAGGCAGCACCTTGTGTTGGCAGTCCCACCGTTTTTGTCTGGCAGGACAATCTGAGTCCCTCCTCCAGCCCAGGTGAGAGTGCAGCCACCCCAAAGCCTGGCCCCAGCCTCCCTCTCTGCTGAGGGCAGTGTGGAGGGGCCAAAGGGAGAGCAGGTGTTGTGGGCAGTGATGCCGGAGTGCAACCAGCCATAGTTCTCACCTGGCCTCTGGGATATTTTGGTATCCATCCTGCCTGCCCTCCCCTGTGTTGCCCAAGGCAGGGCAGGTGAGCTGGGTGTTGATGACTGGCTGTGACTAATACATGTGTCCCTCCTGGACCTTCAGCAAAGCTTCATTGTGCCCCATCCAGCTATGGACAGGAAGGTCATGTTCCACAAGGTGTACTGCTCTGCATTTTCCTTCTGGAAATGAATACTGTTATTCTTCATTACACGCTCTGGAAGCCACTGGTTTCCTCAGTGCAGCCCCTTCTCTTCCGTGGCTGCTCTGCTGTAGCTCATGGGAGCCTGGACTCTGCTTTGCTGTGCACCACTTGATGTCTTGAAGAAAAGTGGGAAACAAGGGCCTCTCTGGCCACTGCTCTAGAGACATGCAGCATCCTGAGTGAGCATGTCATGGCCAATAAAACTGTTTGGAGTGTTTCTGTCTAATTACATTTTTGATTGAAGCTGTGGAAGTATATCCATGTCTGCAGAGTTTCTCCTGGGACGCTGGAAGAGGAATGGCATTGTTCCCATTGCTGATGAAGTGTTCTTGCAGCTTGTGGGAGCCCAAGTCCCCCATTCTGCCAGCTTTATGATGATCTGTTGCACAAAAGTTAAAAATTTAGCCAGAAGCACAGTAATCATTAGGGTGTATCAGACTATATTTTAAGCCATAAACTAGAACTTGTCTTGAAAATATGTAGTTTTTAATAAACTCTATTCTTGCAAAAATCAGAGAATTCTCCTGTTTATTCTAATGCTGAATAAAAAATGAATTTCTAACCCTGTAACCCTGCTGAGAAGCTCAGATTCTATCCAGCATGTTCAAACAGCCGAAGCCACTCCAGGGCCGTGGAGCTGTGAGATCCAGTCTGTGGTTTGCTGGAATGTGCCATGAACTGGGCAGTTCTACAGCCTGGGAGGAACAGGAGAGGGTTTCTGTGCTCAGTAGCACCTTCCTCCAAGGCAGAGGGTCAGTGTGTCCATGTGCAGTGATGCAGCTGTGCCTGAGCTCCCAGGATACACCCACCTGCTCACAAGTGAGCTTTCCCCTACAACTTCTGCCTGTTACTTCAGCATCGCTCAGGCTCACTTGCATGAGGCAAGTCCTTTCTTGTTTCCAGGAGGAAAGCAGAGGACCCCTTGCCTTACATTTCAAATCTTGCTTCCTGCACTGCTGAGCTCTGGATGATGTGGTAAAGGGTTTGCTGTGCAAAGATAATTTTCACCCGAGTAAATCAATGCCAGCCTGAGGGGGGAGTTTGAATGGCACTTTACTTACCTGCTGTGGGGAGGGCCTGGCAGCTTAGTGCCAGCTCCTTGTGACTCATTGCAGCTCAGCTGTAATCCACGCTGTGGAGAACTAGTTTATGGGACTCTGAAGAGCAATTCTTTATGTCAGATACAGAGGCAGAACTGTTACTATTTAATTTTTTACCACCTGCCTCTTGTTATTTTTTTGCTCTGTGCCACCTATGTATCACCCAGCTCTGGCTTCGGCTGGCTCCTTGGTGTAGGCAGAGGTATTCTTTATTGCCCTCGCTGTGTTTGTGCTCATTGACAACAGGATCTTGTCAATCTGCCAGCATTAGGACAAAACACGAAAGAGCAATAAACATTTCACATTTGTAAACATGCTTTTTTGCTCCTCTAAACCCCTTGCTGTTAAGCAACCAGCTCCTTTTCCTACTGTGGGTTAATGGAGCTTTTAGCCTGTGATCTGCCAGGGATGACACTGCTGCCCATGGAGCTCAGTCCAGCACAGATGAAGATAGCACAGAACACTTCCATCAGCTTCTGTTTCTGGTACCTTCCATCAGGAGGGCTGCTCATGGAGGAGGTTGTATGGCTGCTTTCTGCTGGTGGCAAAAACAGTTCCTGATGGCACACCCTTTGAATCAGGCTGTGTTGGATTTAATTAAATACCCCTCCAGAGAGGCTGAGGGGATCCCAAAGCCCCTGGGTGTGCTCTCCAGGGCAGGGTGCACGTCTGTGAGCTGGGGGTCTGTGCCAGCATCCCAGCCTGGCACTGGGGGGGTCAGGTGTGTGCGAGCCACACGTGCACCATTCCATACTCGTGGCATGTTCAGCCCTGCCATGCTGAGAGCTAATCCTGAACTTTTTGAGAAAAATGTGCCTGTAGCCCCAATTTTCACAGCTCGCCAAGGGGGGCTGCAGGGATTCATTGTTTGCCCCAGGATTTGACTGGCTTTTTTGCAGACATCGCCTCTTGCAGAAAGTCCTGAACAAACCCCCTTGTGCTAACCTGGAAAATGCTGCACGAGGCCGTATTTCTGAGGTTAAAGGTGACCCATCAAATAGAAAAGAGGAGGAGTACTTTCTTTTTCTTTATTTTTTTTTCCTAAATGTAGAAAAATTAAAACAAGAATGCAACAAAACACCTTAGATTTTATTTTCTAGATGTGTTCCTGCCTCCTTTGTTCTGCTCAGTGGCAGCAAGCCCCAGGTAGGTAACAGTCTAAGCACAGGGGGACCTGGGGAATGACTTCCTACAAAATGCACCAGGAGAGATCCTGTCTCTGCTAAAATCAGTGGGAACATTGGCAGGGGGTTCTGAGAGGCTCGGGCTTTTGCCAGAGCACTTCTCTGCCTCATCCAACCTCTTTTCTTTCCTCCTGCCTGGTCATGACTGTAGGTCTTGGCATGACTATGGCAGCATCCTTCATCTCGAAGGGTCCGAGATGTTTTGCTGTTCTCTGAGCCTGAGGAAATCTCCGCCACTGCAGTGCAGCTCCTTTCATGCCATTGCTGTTCATTAGGTTTCAGCACCACCACACAAAGCGTGAGCCAATCTCCTGTTTGAGCTTTAGGGAACATGTAGGGAAGAGAAATGAGCTGGCATTTGCCCAAGTAAATTGACCCAATGTTGTGCTGTGTGAAACATTCAGCTCAGTGCTGAAATGAACTCCTGGCTTGTGCAGGGCCTGATCCTAAAGTGTGTTTTCAGTGGGCATTAATTTGCTTAATGTGGTTTGAGGTGAAAAGCTTCTTGTGTTTGCCTTTGCATTGGCTTGGTGAGACTGGTTCTCCATAAGATGCTTTTCCTTCTGCTGTTTTGGAAAAGAAGTGAACTTCTGTCTTCTGGCTTGGCTGATACTGTTGAGGTTTTTTTTGTTCATTTCACTGGTTTTCGTTAAAAAATTAAAAAAAAAATGGAATTCAAAGACAGAGGAAGCAAACTCACCTCAGAAAAATATTGTGCTGAGCAACATGATTCAAACAGGAAAATGAAATCACAAAGACCACAAAGGAAGTTTCCTGATCCCACAGGAATGCAGGAGTGAAAAGAACTTTCTGATTTTCTGAGTCCTGTTTGCTGCCAAGTGTTACTAAGACACTGAGCTAATGCAGTCATATCTTACATCTTCCAGAGCCTCTTTCCTTTCAGCTCTGCCTTCTGCTGGAATACAGAGGCTGGGATCTGTATGTGTCAGTGTGTAGCAACAGAAAGCCAGGACAAACCTCTGAGCAACTTATTACAAAATCAAAGCCCTGAACTTTCTTGAAATAGGCAGCTTTAAAATAGAAAATCCTAACGCTGCAGTGTGAACAAAACATACCCTCCATTCACCTTCGCACTTCGTAAGAAGCAAATGTGCTTTGAAACTTTCCTTCTAAAGCTGATAAACTGGGCTGCTTCCCCCTTGCAGATTACCCCGTGAAACCTGTTATCAGAATTTCCTCTTCTGCAGCTCTGCCAGGGCTCCAGAAGCCATCACTGGGTCAGGCCCATCCTCTCTACACTCTTTAAAGCTGTGGTCTGAAATAAAGCCAAAAGGTAATTGTCAGTGGGAGCAGACTGCAGAGCAGGTTTCTGTAACAAAGCCTTGGTGTGAGGTTGGTAAGTGGAGGCAGGTTTTCTGCAGCACTGCCATCTCCACAGCTCAGCTGGAGGGGTGGTGTCAGCCCAGGCCACCAGGGAAGCAGTTCTAGGTAAGCACAAGCCATGGAAACTTTCACCCAGGCATCTCAGTGAGGATATTTCCTTGGGTGCAGCCTCCACAGATGTGGCAGGAGGGGCCAGCAGAGTCCACCTTTGCCCTGCCTGTTCCTGAAAGGTAAAGGGAAATGCTAAAATACTCCAGAGGATTTCAGTGAAGAAAACCCTCCTTACACTGGTTGAACACGTGGCCTTATATTTTTCTAGTTTAGCCAAAGCTTGTGTGCTGCATTCAATCAGGAAGCTTTTTTTCATATTTTCTTCTTTAAATTGGATGGGCATGTCTTGCCTGCCCAGTGAAATTGAGAATTGCCCATCCAAAATAAATCTTTTATGTTCAAGAATGACTCATTAGCATAACTTTGAATGGCACACATTTAAATGTTGTTATTCACTGCAAATGAAGATTTAGGTCCAATTATAGTTTTTAATTCATCCTTTTGCTAACATTTTTTGGAAGATGCAACAGGTTTTAAAACTCACAGGAGTGTAAAGCCCCAAAAACCTGAAGTGTATATAGTTACATTTCTGTTTTATAGATGTCTGTTTTACTGATGTCAATTTAAATACAGCAGCAGTTTTAATGCTGTCAGTGCAATCTTCTCATGCCCAATTTGCTTCTAGATCAGTGAAGCTAAATGTGCTTTAAAATGCATGAATCTTTATTTACTTTCTATGACAATAGCCTGTTAGATCCAGTAGTAGCTTGTAAGTGCATTGCCCCATTGTAATTAGCTTTCATGAGTTTAGTTGAAAAGAAATATAAACTTACATGCTTTGTGGCAAACCAGACATTGATACAAGATAATGAGAAAAGCAGAACTGTTACACATAGAAAGAAAGACCCTATGATGATAAACTGTTCCACGCATAAATTTGGTGCTTTCTAAAGGTGCCAGGCAGATTATGGAGATAACAAGTAAAGTGAAGACAGGTACTGTGTTTCCCACAGACAGATTTTCCCTCATCTGAAAGAACGAACAGCACCAGCTCCTGGCACTTGGGGCCATGTGAGACACAGCCACCCCTATCCTTAAAATTTTAAAATCATGAGAAAGGATTTAACCAGAGTTGCAGATATTTTATCAAAACGGGGTTCATTTTAGTCTATGTCATTGTACACACAGATTTACCTGTGATAGCTTTTTACAGGCACTTTATCTTAAATAGGGGTGCTAGTGCCAGCCTAGATGCCCCTTTGACAAACTCACCTGAGTTCAGCTGGCTCAGGCCTCCCTCACTCTCACAGTCTGTTGCCCATGTGGAGAAAGACCCAGTTCAAATATGCAACACCTCTCCAACCACACCTGGTGCTCCAGCAGCAGCATCTGCTCAGTGCACAAGGGAGCTGCCTGTGATCTGACATTTACTTCTATTGATTTTTGTAAACTGTGTGATTTAAAAATAAAACCAAAAACACCCTCACAAACAACAAAAACAGGAGTGGAAAAAAAATGAAAAGAGAAAAAAATGGAGAAAAAAAAAAGAGGAACAGTAAATTCCACAGAATAGCAGAGCAGAAAAAAACAGCAACTCCTGTTAATCTTTACCCAAACATTAACTTAGAGAAGGGGGAAACAAAATATTCTTCTTTTGGAAGCATCATATTTGTCAGCTGAAGCTTAAAACACAGAGGTGCCCACGGCAACCTGCCCTGAGACGTGACAGAGGAGTGCATCTCAATGGCTTCAGCCACTCTCTCCATCCTGAACACCCCATACCAGTTATTACTTTTACTTCTGTTTTCTCTTACCCACAGACCTGCTGTTTCCCCTCCTAGAAGGTGCCTGCAGCTAAATCTAGCAATGCACCAGATATCTAGGACCTATTATCTCATGCTGAGAACTTGCTATCCTGTCTTGCTAACCTCAGCAGAGTGAAATTGGGCTGAGAAACCAGTTTCTCAGCACCTGCCAAGGAGCAGGTACAATTTCTAGGAACGGTCCCACTTGCAGTCTGTTGTAAAGATTAACATAGGGCCCATGTTCCTGTGCTGGCTGCAGCTGCGGGTAGTGGAGCACGTAAGGGAAACTCAGAAGAACTCCAAGGATGGTCAGCTGTATTTCTGTATTCTGTCTTGACTTAATGTGCAATTGAAAAACTCTTTCATCCTTGTTCTGTTTGGAAATTATGCCCTGTATTCATAGAGCCATTAATCCTGGGAAAGACCTCCAAGATCATCAGGTCCAACCATTAGCCTGACACTTCCAGGTGCCCCACCAAATCATGTCCCTAAACACCACATCTACATGTCTTTTGAATACTTCCAGGGTTGGTGACACCATCACTTGACTGGACAGCCTTTTCCAGTGCTTGACCATCCTTTCAGTGAAGAAATGTTTCCTACTATCCAATCCAAACATTCCCTGGTGCAACTTGAGGCCATTTCCTCTTGACAGGGAGTTTGTTGTTGGATGTAGATGGATGCCTCATGTCAGCATATTGCTGTTTGATATATTTGTGTATATCCTATCCTTACTGTATTATTTTATGGGCAGCATTTTGTCAAAATAAGTATGATTTCTTTTTAGTGCATGGTAACCTTCATATTCTTTATGTGATACAATAATATAATAATTTGTTGCCTTAAAGGCTCAACCTGAGTGATGATGACATGCCAAGACCTCATGAAAAGACTGCTGCATTTTTAGAACAAATGCATGTAATGGGGCAGCTCAGCCTTTGAGCTCAAAAGTATACAAAAAATCACTGCCATTGTGCAGGCCAATACATATAGAGGCAGCTGCTTTACACAAGATGGAAAGAAGTGCAGAGAAGCAAGATTTCTGAAAAGCACTTGGATATATTGTAAGACAGATATACCAATGTAATATATTAGTTTAAATTATGAATGTTTCCAGGATTGGGTCAATTAACTCAGAATTAAATCAAGTTTTTGTTCTACTTCCTTTCCCATCTGTCTGTTGAATTGATATCATTAAATTCGACTCAGCAAATTATTAATGTCTCTTTCCAATGCACATGACACATCCCTTGAAATTCTGGTTCTAGAGTTGTCTAATATTAATTAAAATATGCACAAATACCCTAGTAGGTTAGTTCACTTCCCTGAGATCTAACTGTAAGAGTAGCATTAAGTTCCTACTTTGGGTTTTGTCAGCACATACTGGGAAGGAGGCTCTGATATGATTCATCTGCTTGCACAGAAATTAAATGGAAATTACATTGATGGAAGTGGCCCCACATGCCAATTGCTTTGCCTTGCACTGATTTGCACGCTGCCTCATTGAAGGAATACCACCCTTTTCTGAATGGACAACTCACAAGAGAAACAGATCCTTACTGGCTATTCTGCCAAAATTATCATTAAAGATGCTAATGAGATGAAGGCAATTTGTGCATGAGTCTGCCACAGAGCCTAGGTTGTGATTACCAGCATGTGCTATATCAACATTTTCGTTTCATGCATTAGTTTCAAATATATATTCCATTTTCCCAGCATCCTTGTTTTCTAGTAGTTATAAGATTTATTGTTGCAGAACTTTACTATTCCTGCAGGCAGCCTGATAAGCACAGTGGGTTCAGTGAGTGAATCTCTCCTCCAGGATGCTGCCCTGCTTCCTAGATGAGAAAGGTTCAGGACTAGAAAGTTCAAGGAGTAATGTACAAACATGAAATACCTAGTTCCTCTATCAGCTCTTAAGTATGAGATTTTATGGGCAAGGCATAATGGTGGATAAGGCTCTTTCCATTCTTGGTTATTTTTTGAGTGGTTTGATTTCCATTCCTGTTGACATGCTGGCAGGAGGCTCACTCAGCCAGCTATGCTGGAGTTACCGGGACAGCCCAGTTGTTATTCTGATCAATACCTTTCCATCTTCTAATGTATAATTCGTTTTGCGATGTGTTTGTTTTTGGTATGTTTGGGGTATCTTGCTTGTTTTTATAAATTTCTATTTTCATCCCCAATCAGAAAGAGCAGCTGTATAGAAAGGTCTGGGTGTTGTTGAGATATGGAAATTGTATGACAGGCTTTTACCGTGCCTCTTTGGCACCCACTGGGATGCAGAAGACTGTAAATGCGTGTCTGATGCCCATGAATATTGATGGCTGGTTTCAGGAGGCAGCGGAGCTCTGCCCTTACGTCTGTGCATTTGTTCTGAGTGTTCTGATCAACAACTGCCAAGATGAAGTGCTTTAAATATACTTTTTATGTTTTACTTTATCTACCTTCCGTAATGATTTTACCACACCGGGATAAGTACCCTTGTATCTTGGGAGTAGCTGCTTCTACTACAGCACTTGTATTACTCATTTGTACTTGCTAAATTTATGATAACACTTAGAATTGTAGAATCATAGAATCTCCTGAGATGCAAGGCACATACAAGGATCCTTGAAGCCTAACTTTTGTCCCTGCACAGGAATCTCTCCATGTGCCTGAAAATGTTGTTCCAAGTCTTCTTGAACTCAGAGAGGCTCAGTGCTGTGTCCACGTCCCTGGGGAGCCTGTTCCAGTGCCCAAATACCTTCTGGGTGAAGAACCTTTTTCTAATATCCAACCTAAACCTGCCCTGACATAACTTCAGGCCATTCCCTTGGGTCTTCTCACTGGTCACTGCAGAGATCAGTGCCTGCCCATCTTCTTCCCCTTGTGAAGAAGCTGCAGACCCCAGTGAGGTCTCTCCTCAGTTTCCTCTTCTTGTGGACACAAAACTGCCCTCAGCACTTGAGGTGAGGCCACCCCAGAGCAGAGCAGAGCAGGGCAATCCCCTCCCTCGAGCAGCTGGTGATGCTGTGCCTGATGCACAGCACTTGTTTTATTATGTTTTGCTAGATTACTATGTTATCACATTGTTTTATTATTGTAGTTATCACTGGTTATGATTTGTAATCAAGTGCAAGATTACACTGTAATAACGGTATAACCATGATAATAAAATAATGTTGCACTTGATTACAAGGCAAAAGAAAGTCTATCAAAAAAACCCAATGGTATAACTTAACTAAATATCATTTCTTTAGTTTCCTTTATCACCTCATGAGACCACTATAATTTACTGGGTAATAGTATTCTTTCTAATATATCTGTACGCCCACGCTTCATTTATCCATGTTAAATTAAACTTCTACTTCATGTTAATGGAACTTACAATAGGCCTGCAATTTCTGCAAAACTCAGAGGAGTACAACTATGCCCATGTGGTGGTCATTTGTTGTTTCACTTTGTGTCTGGTGTTACCCAGCAGGAGTAGAGCCCACGTCCACAACATTGCTATGGGGAATGAGATCCTGCCCTGCTGTTTTCAACACACACCTCAGGATTCGAAACTGCACATGTGCATTGTTTGTCAGAGAGGAACAGGAGGTCAGACAATGAGCTTCCTGGCAGGAGTGATGTTGCTGCCTGTTTGTTTTCTTTTTGGCTGAGGAATGTCACCTGAACTTCAGGATGTGAGGATGAAAGTACTTGTGTTAGCATAGTCTGAGGTGCTTCTAAATCTTTAGATCTGTAAGGAAAGCTGTGCTGAGTTGACTCTTATGTGTCCTTCTGCAACAGTTTGACAACAACTGGGCATTTTATAGGCTGTAAATGCTATAGTAAGAAAGCACCAGAGTCTCAGGTTAAATCACATTTCAATTTTAAGTCTGTTACAGTAGACTCTGATAGAAATGAGCAGTTTTAATTAGCAACAAGTTGTGCACAAAATGCATACAATAATATAAATCCTTAAGATTGTATTATGTGGTTTTACAAGTGGGGCTGTCACACTGAATAACAAATAGGTTGCCTGGAGTAAAAGGGTGTTTTACATTAAATTGGGCTGGTTGGGGGTGTGTCAGCTCTGCCTGCAGCCATGGGGTGGGTGGGGGTGCAGGAGCCCCTGTGCTTCTCCAGGTGGGCAGTGCAGCTCCAGCCACAGGCAGCCTTCCCAAATCCCTGCTGTCCTAGGGTTGCTGTGCATGCTTGTGACAGGGTGACCTGCCCTGTTCATGGCAAGAGGGCTTAGGACAAGCCAGTCTTCTCTCAGTATCATACCCAGGTGGGAGGCTGTTTCCCAGGTAGTCTAAAGGAAAAGTCCTGCAGGAGGGCTGGGAGCTGAGTCTGAGCTGTAGCACTGGCTGCTCCGGGGCTGAAGACAGAGTTAACCTGCAGGTCACAGCAGGTGAGAAAGGGAGGAGCACTGCAACAATGCCAAGGTGAAGGCTGCAAGTCTTCTTCCCTCCAAGGCTTAATGCAGAGACATCCCCAGTCCATGATTCTGTCCATACTCCCCACAGAGAGTTTCGATTAAACATGAGCCTTTAACATTCATCCTTTCTTGCCATGAAGGAAGTGGAGCAGATCACAGCAGGGGCTCTGCTCACACACCCATGGCCTGCGGGTGTCTGGGCTGTCCAGGAAAGCCTCCTGTGCTGCTGAGAGAAATGAGCTTCCTGGCAGGCACCAGGCTAGCCAGTTTATCAGCCAATAAAGCTTCCAGACCTAGTCCTGCTGTGGACAATTATTTTTCAGGCCTGTGAAAGGAGCCTCCAGGGTTCCCACGGTATGGCAAAATGAGGAAACATCCAAGAATTATGGGGTGACAGGGGGAAGGAGTGGGGAAGGACAACTGGGTAATTAAGGTTGACTACAAACTTTGAAACACTGTGCTGGAAGGTAGAGGCTACTGAAATAATATTTTTCAAATATTGTGCAAGATTTGAGAAAAGCTCAAGTAGTTAAGTAACTTGGTCTAGTTTTGTTTCACTTGTTTGCTTTCTTTTATTTCCTTTTCCTCGGTTAAAAGACAGTCAGTTATCAGCAAAAATCCTCTTAAGTGTTAGTCTGGGTCACATCACAGGAATCCTAGTGGATAACTGCATTTACTGGGTACACAACTGGGTATGATTTGCATGCTTGCATGGTTCAGCAGGTTATTCCTATAGAGTATAGAATTGATTTGCAAGGCATGCATTTTTTAGGTTGCTATTAGAGTTATTTAATTAAATATCCCTATCTTGTCTCTCCTCCACTCCTTTTTCAGGGAATGTTAGTGATTCTTCATTGCACTGCCTTTCAGTTGGGGCAGGTTACTGTGCTGAGTTGGCACATGGTGGCCATCAAGCTCCAAAAAAGTGGTACTACCTCACATGTTCAAGATTTCCTTGGGATTACAGCCTATCTAAATGTTCATTAGCAAATTATTCTCTTGAGAAAGCCACTGAAGGTGCTTTCAGAGTTGCACAGTGAAAGTTTCCAATGTGATGAACTGCAGCCTGACACTTCTGCTGTAATGAAAAGTGTGTCTGTTGTCGGTCAGGAGCGGTCTGGGCACAGTGGCAGCGATGCTTTGCCAGTGGGAGGTGTGCAACGAAGGTATGCAGTGACAGGAGGTCAGCAGGTGGCACTCAAGGATGAGGACCAGAATTTCTAGACTTAGCAACCCCTAAATAATTGCTTTTTGCACTGGCTCCTGAGGAACATCCCCACACTGGCACTTCTGCCTGTATTATCACAAAGAATCAGAGGAAGGAATGCATTTTGCAAGTCAGAAATGGAAATAAGCATCTGTAAGCATGATCAAAATATAACTTGTTTCCCTTGGCTGAAGTGGTTTCCTGCCATTACCAGTTTCACCAACAGCTTGGACTGGCTTTTGACCTCTTCAGACAAGCAAGCTGTGACTCACACTGGCATGAAGTGCAGCCAGACCATTAACCCACTGTCCCTAATAAATCAGTAGAGCTGACTCACTGAACTACTTCGGTATCTCTAAAGTCACCAAAACACTTGAGCGTGGGCTGTGCTTTGCTTTGGCTCAGGACTGGTGCAGGTGCAATGCTGTGCTGAATGAGGGGCAAAACAAGGGGAAAATGGGGGGAAATACTGATGGGACATGCAGACAAACCAAACTCCTAAGAACACCTGCATCTGTCTGCTCAAAGGTAACACTGGTGATTGCAGAAGTTGGTTTGGAGTAAATATGTAAATTCTTACTAAATTGGTCATTTTCCTGGAATATTTAATTAAACCATTGGCTAGCTAAAGATGACAGGCCTGTGTTCTCCGAATATGAAACCCTTTATATCAAATGAAGGAAATCCTTGTATCCCTTTCTGAAATCAGACATTTTATCAGACTTCAGAGGCCAGTTTGTTCAGCTGCATTGCCAGGAGGGAGCCCCAACTGAGAAAGAGGATTAGCCCCAGATAGGCTCCCAAACAGCTGGCAGGATAGCACAGCCATCTGAATTGCCACTGAGTTATGCTGAAGTAAAACCAAATACCTAAAAAATGTCTTCTGCATGGTTTGTTGTCCTCCCTAGCCCAGAGCCAGTCCTAGAATCAAAGCATATCCTAAACAAACTCTGGGCTTGAGCAGATGACTTGTTTGTTCTAAGGTAACTGCTTGGCAGCCAGCTGTAATTGAATAATGCCACATAATTTTCAGTTCTGAGTTTTGGTTTCCTCAGATGATCTGAACGCTTTGGCAGCTATTTCTTGTGATAGTGGGTCTTTTTCAATTTTATCAGAACTAGGGAAACCCACCTGTTAATGTCACATGCTTGTGCACTGTGTTATGAAACAGTTTTGGGAAAATATTTGTATTTGTATGTTTAGAAGGTATTTGTGTGAGGTCTGTTTGCTCATGGGCTTGCTTTCTAGTGTGGTGTTCCCTCAGCTGTTGTTTTATTGGTTGTTTAAATAACTAGTGAAAGATGGTCCATAACCTGCATGAAGGAAATTAAGGGAGATGCCACTGTCCTGATGCTGTGCTGACAGGCAGAACATCAGTAAAAAGAAAATGTTTACTGCTGTGAATATTTTATTAGTCTGTGGTTTCATTTAGATAAAGCATTATGAAGAACTTGTATCTCAGAATTGCTTGAAAAGATCATATCTCTGTTGGAATTAAAATGCTGGAAGGAACCCTTTATAAGAACTTAGGGATACAATTCAATTAATTGTACCATTGCTCCATTAACTGTCCATATCACTCAACATAAAAATTCCAGATGCACCTCCAGATGCTTAAGATGAGAACAGAGAACAATTATTAAGCCTAAAAATTTTTCCTCTGGCTTCAAATATAGTTTGAATATCCACCAATAAAGGAAAAGATTAATGTAACATATGGATTCATGGAATGACAGATCACACAAGAATAATTTTATGTTTAACAGAAGAGATGCTGCCTTTGGGATGCCAACAGTGTGCTCTCTGTTTTTTTCTTAGCAAACATCCCACTTTATTAGCAGAGTCTTTTAAGTACAATATGTGAAAAGCCGGCTCCTTGTATGTAAAATATGACTTAAATGATATTCTAGCAACCGTTCCCTAGATCAGATAATTATATCTGTTCTAGCTTTACATTTCCTTCTTTCATACAAGTCATTGCAATACTGGATAGAAAGGAAAGCCTAACAGTTATTTTAAATTCTCGTAACAGCATAGTGAGTGCAATTTTTTAATTTGCAATAAAATTCATCACATCAATTAATCGCTGTAACCTGTGAGACAAGAAGAAAAAACCTTTGACAGCACATTCGGCTCATCTGGGGTTCCCCTCAACAGTGAGTGGTTTGTGAAGGAGACAAAGCTGTCCCATGCCCATTGCCTGCTGCTCCCTGCCCAAGGGCCACTTGTGCCATGCTGGCAGCTCCCAGAGGTCAAAACCTAATAGCTTTGAGCAGAACTGAAGCTCAGGAATGGTGTCACGGTCCAGTTGGATATGATCTGTGGCACAGACTCAAGCAAATCCTTTGTGTGTTGTTGCAAACAGCATCTTCTACTCAGCGATGTTCAAGAGTAGGATGCCAGCAGTGGTCTCTCGAACACTGTGCCTGGACACAGAGTCACCTCCTGTTCTCACTTCCATCCTCTTAGCCATCACATCACATCATCCTCTGCTCAGCACCTGTGGGGACCCTCAAACCTTTTTGACCTTGCAGCATTCAAGAATAAAGTCCTTCTCCTAAAGGCCCCTGTCATGCTTTGTGTCTGTGCTTGGCTGTGCTAGAATATGTGCTCTTTAAGGGTTCCAGACAGCTTTAGGGTAGCCTTTTTTTTCCCTCTAGAAAATGCAGGCTAGAAACTTAAAGGTAAACTGAATTTCTCATGTAACCCAGTGCCCAGGAGTTCAATATGTCAGAAAAACATTAAATTCCATTCTATTGCTGATAACCTCATTGGCAGTGCTGCCCTTGAGACCAGCTGTTCCTCTAGCCAGGAGCCTTGGCTGCACATGCTTGGGCCCTTCTGTGGACATGCTGGCAACCACTGAGGACTGCAGGGGAGCAAGCAAGACGTTGTGTACTTTTTGGGCATGATGGAGATTTTCAGCACCCTTGGTTGTGTGACTCTCAGGGTGATACGGATGTCTCTGAGTCATTTGACTATGTAAATATGAGGAAAATAAACTAACAGAAAAGAGATAACACGCCTTTACACTTATTGATGTGGTATTTTAGGCTAAGAAATTCTTTACTTCCTAGATAAGAGAGAGAGAAGAGAATAATTTAAATTCTTTCATTCCCTTGGGAATAATGCAATGCAGTAATGTTAAAACTGTATGTAATTGCTTTCTATTTTTGTAAAGCCTGTAGCAGCTATGAAACTTTAAACTGAGCACTGGAAATTCTGGTTGGTATAAAATGCTCCAGTTGCATCAATAGTGGAGTGGGGGTTAAAAGACTTTAAGCTGTGGGCAAGGGTAGGCTTTATTCCACAGCACAGGACAGTGGATTTCCCTGGAATGTATGAAAGAATCTTGAAAAGCTGCAAAATCTCTCAGACAGTGGCAGCTTTGGGGTATGTCTTCTGGGTTGCTGTTTGCATTGCCTCATGTCATTGCACAGTGCACTCTGCCCATTTTGGAAGACCTTATCCTCATTTCTCAGGGAATTAGGTGAGGCATCTCCTGCATCTTTGTCACTGACCTTTCCAAGAGTCAGAGCAGTGGGTCAGTGTATGGCCTGGAATGGATCTGTGGCAGCTACGGGGTGATCAAAAGGTGCTCCAAGCACATATAGTGTTGCCATTTTAACTTTTGGGAAACTGCGCTTTGAATTGGGATTAAGATTCATTTGAACATAATGGGGGTCTCCTCCTACCTTTTTTAGTTCCATTTGTTCAAGTAGTTAAAAGTGAAATGTAAATGCAGTAAATATCAGAACCCCAAAAGGAGAAATTTTATATATTAGTTTTTAGCCAAGCCAACGAACAACATTAAATATGCTATATTTGAACACATAAGTATCTCTAGTACTTATTCTGGACCTGTTGGTTATGTTTCTTTTATAAAAATATTATATATAATGTGTGTGTATGTATATATATATATAAAATGTCATAATGAGGCAAAAGACACCCTTTTCCTTCCTGTATTATTTGAAGGGTGGTTTTATCCATCCTGATAGATATAAAGCACTGGCTCAACACAACAAATGTATTTTGAAACCTTTTCCAAATTCATGTTCGTGGTTAGAAAAGAAATGATTGATGCAGCCTACTGTGAGTTTCCCATGAATAAGTCCTGAAGCTACAGGGATGAATTTTGCATAATTCTTTGCTTTGTTGTGGTGTAAGGAGGTATTTTGTTGCTATTATTCCAGATTTGTCCTAGGTGTTACACTACATGTTCCCATGAGATATACTGGAGCAGATTGCACTATGGAAGTACTTAATAAGTACAAACCACAGACATTTTTTAGTGTTTTTTTTTCCCAGTTCAGTCATTCTTCTACAATCTGGTGTAATTCTGTTTTACCATTTCACATAATTAATTTTGATTCCATTTGCTGTGTTTTTGAAATATTCAGTCATCTCCTGCTACAGTGGCTGGTAATTTTGACTCTCATGCAGTGAACAGTACAATGACCATAATAAGAGCAGTGTTAAGCAGCACTCTTTACTCATAAAACCTCTGACAGAAGTGATTCAATTTCATAGCTGCCATCCTTCTTGATGGAAAGCACAAAAAATGTAAGGAACTCTTATCTGACAGCAAATTATCTACACACGGAGGTGGTCTGGGACTTTGCCAAAATGCTTTTGAGTTTCTGTATTCTGCTGCCAGCACTTTGTGCTCATCTCAGCCGTTCAGTGACACACAGGAACTGTGCTTTGCTTTTTCATCCCAGGGCAGGAGATGAGATCCCCCCCTAGGGACCATGACTCCTGGTTAAATATGAGTGTTTGTCCCATGTGTCCTGTGAAGAGCAACAGCATCTCAGATTCCATAAGATGCTATTCAGTGTTGGAGGCTGAAGCAATATTCTGCAGAAGTTTCCCTCCTGGATTTTATACGCTGTGTTTTATTCTGGCCAGAGCAAGAAGCTAACACTGATTTAAAAGTAATATCATTGCTATATGCTTTTCTCTGTGAATTTGTCTAGTATAAATTCTAGCATCCACAAAATATCTGGAGGCAAAAAAACACATGCAGTTTGATTACACGCTGGGTAAAGAAATACAAAGTTTTGTTCTGATCTGCTGGATTCATCTAATTCCCTTCAGCACTATCCTATCTGGTCTACCAGGCAATGCATTAAATATATGATTTTAAGGGCAGAGATTAATTCAGGGTACAAAAATCAGGGTTTCTTACAAAGAATTTGGGTTTTGCTTACCCAGGTGTTTAGCCGTGTTATTCTTTTTGGAGCCAAATTTGGACTGAGATGTGTGATTTCTATTGGAAATACAATTACTAGAACTTAGAAGTGCTGGGGTCCAAGAATTCACTTCACTCAGTCATCTGCTCTTCTAAATATATGGTAATTGCTATTCCTTGTGTATGAAATGAGAGGAAATAGAACAAATTGGAGAAATGTTACCCTCTGCAGATAGAGTGTTTCTGAGGATAAGATTGTTTTAAAAGGTATAACATTGTTAACAGGATGGGGTTTTTTTAATCCTTGTTTGTGCCTTGGCACAGTCACAGGATGCATTTCCTATGTTTTGTACATTTATTCAAAACAGAATTAGAATAAAGCTGCTTTTCATTTTTTACAAATTAGTGGCTTTGTAGGCTGTATAGATGTTTTTCAAAGGCACATACCAAAAGGCTTACTTAAAAATAATTACATTTTAAGATAGAATATATATTATGCCCTTCCTGTCGAGGTATAGTTATGTGTTACAAGCTGACACTCTATGAATTTCCAGAGTGGCATTTTATTATTGCACATCATTTTGGGAAACTTCCTTAAAAAGTAAAATGTCTCCTCCTATAACTGGCTTTTCAGCTAGAAGCATAACAGAGTGCCCTGGGACAGTAAAAACTTAAAAGGATTAGGCATTAGGGGAGCCCTCATATCACCTTTATCATCAAAAACATCTTGACAGCTCGCCTTGGGCAGTAATTTTGGGCAGTGTTGCTTGGATCTGTTGGTTCCTGCAGTACCAGGGCTGACAGCAGGGGATTCCTCCTTGCCTCACATCGTGGGCATGAATATTTACCGTCACTTTTGCTTCTCCTAATTTTTTGGTTGCAGTGCTGTGCCTAGTTCACATCAATAGCAGAAGTTGTTCCAGGGGGAGTCAGTCATGGGAAGTGTTTGGGTAGTTCAAAGGAAGAAGTAAGAGAGGTTATTCATCATTCAATAAAGCTGAAAAGGTGGTTGCTGTAGAAACCTCTCCCAGGTCTAGCAAATGTCAGGAATCAGATTGTACCCACTGCAGTGCCATAGATCAGACTGGAGATGCTGCCACGCAGAGGAAGCCTGGAGGCCTTGTCTCTCTTTCTGGAGACTCTGGAGATTTCCTGCCTATGTGCCTGATGTGGAGAGCAGCCATCAGTGTCACTGTCACCCTGTGCAGAGGCTGCTGCACACCCCTGATCGCCCCACATACCTTCCCAGGGACTGGTTCCTCCACTGGGGCCTTTGTGCTCACGGCTCATTTCAGCCTGTAGCAGAAAGCTGGTTCTACCAACGCAGAGGGGAAGTAGGGAGGTATAAAATGTGCTGAATATACTTTGGCATATGCTGGCAGCAAAAGCCTGGGGCTGTGCAGGGAGTACATCTACCACTTGTAGCATTTCACACTTGTTCTTCCCTAGGGCATTCACTAAGGCATCATTAAAGACCCAGCAAAACTGAGGGGTGCTTAGCTCGAGCTCTGAGCTCAGTTGCAGGCTGATGGCAGTGATATCCTAAGCTATTGCAAAGTGTGAACATGAGCAGGAGGGGAAGAGTTTGATCGTGGTGTCATAAAGGGGCTGAGTCATCATTTAACCAAGCTCAATTCATTTGTACAGCAGAGGTGCCTTTTAAATAAAGATGCTCCATCCACAAAGTGCTTCACTTAGCTCCCTTTAATAGGTACCTCTTAAATGCTTGCTGCTGTGGATTTCAGTCCACTTACAGTCCATTTAGTAGAAGTAGTGCTAACTTGCTGAAATGAAAGGCTTATCTCCCCAGAGCTGAGGTCTTGGGTGGGTTTGGTGAGTACTTAGCTCTTCATCTGTGGGTTTCCCAGTGGTAAAATGAACGTGCGTGTCCATCTGGGTCGGCTGTCCTCTTTGTGAAAGGTTCCTGGGCTTCTCTGGGCCATTTCATAATAATTTACTCTGCTTCAGTTCATCTCAGGTTTCTGCATGAAGGTATCCTGGGTCTCTCTTGGCTGGGTAATTTATTTCAAAATATGCTTTCTGAGATTAATATTTCCTATTTTCCATTCAAGATCAGTAGGATGGAGCTGCACCATTCTTAATAGAACATTGATTCTGCAGAGTGATGATTCTGATCCTTGGGGTAAACTTCAAGATTGCTTTAGAAATCCACGTTCTGAATGAAGACACAAGAATATCTCATTATTCAACTATTATGAAGTCTCTCGTGTTTTCAGCTGCTATAGATACTCCTGATATGTTTTGATAAGAAGCCCAGAGCTTGGCAGGACATGTTATTGATCTCACACAATCCATTCTCGGCATTGACATGGGAGTATCTTTCACAAATCAATTTTCTCTGAGCTTTAATTTAAATATCACTGCCCCTTGGGGGTCTTTCTGGGTCACTTTTGCTCTCAATCAGCACTGAATAAACAGTTTAATAAGTGCAGGCACCCCAGTGAGCAGCGTGCCAGCTGCTGGCAGATGTAGATATCTGGTCTGTTCTGTTTGCTGGCATCCTTGTTTCTGTAAAGAATAATGCTCCACTCTGTCTACCTTCAAAACAACTTTCAAGTTTCAGCCACTCGATCCCAGCTGCTCTGTAAGGAGGCGAGTGTTGCCCTGTTAAGGCACACTGCCTGGGCAGGAGAAGTGGGGTAGTGTCGTTTAGCTGTGTTAGACTGTGCAGAAGAACTGCCTGCTGCCTTTCTCCTCAGCAGACAGAAACTGAGAACTTACATATCAAGGGAGCTTTATAAAGCGTCTGAATGAAGTTAATGCCACAAAATGTTTTGCAATCCATGAAAAGAATGTGATGAGGCAGTTATAAAGGAATGTAATATTTGATTTTGTAAAGGTATGGCAGAAAGGTTAAGAGAGAGGAACAGAGTAACACGGTCACTCGGAGGCATTGCCCTTTAGATACTGAACACAGAAACCAGATGTGTGGGAACTGGCTGCGGGTTTATGGAGTGTCCAGAGCCAGGGACTGCCTGCAGAGAGTCCTCTGAGAGGTTTCTTGTCCCCTCCTCGTGCACGTGCCCCTGACTGGTATCACAGGGTTAAAATATCCCAATGGTTTCTCAGAAATGATGGCCTAGCTTCCCAAATTATTTCCTTTTCTTTTTTCCTTTCATTTCTTTTCTCTCTATGTTTCAGATTATGCTTGGCCTTTGCCTAAACAGTTGTGCCCTATATGGATTTCCCTAGATGTGCTCTTTTCAACTGCATCTATTATGCATCTCTGTGCCATCTCTCTTGATCGGTACGTAGCAATACGCAATCCCATTGAGCACAGCCGCTTCAATTCCCGCACCAAGGCCATTATGAAAATTGCTGCAGTTTGGACCATATCCATAGGTAAGCAATGCGGCTCACGATCTTAACTGTGTCTGAATGAATGATAGTGTTACTCCCATTTTCATTTAGGGGTTTTTTTTAGGAGGATACTCAAATTAATTTGCCTGGCCTGCATGCCTGACTATAATAAGCGAGTACCGGGAAATGGAAGGCTCTCCTTGCAGCTGGTCAGTGCCCAAAGTAAGCTGTCATTTTTGCAGAGCACCATCACTTTGCACGCCGAGGCATTTGCTGCTGCGGACGTATCAATATGCCGATAACCCCAGGAACACGGACAAATGGGGCTGTAAAACTGCTGGGTAAACAAAGCAGAAAATAACATTAGCGAAGGCTCTGGAAGGAAAACCCAGCCAGCAAAAATGACACGGCTACGCCGCAGTCGCTGCAGTTAAAACTCCCTCAAGTTCTGGTAATGGTTTAAGTGGTGCAGCGCAGAATTGAAGGCAGGCTATCAGCAAGGTATTTACTGCTCTTGCACTGCTTTATAGCCTCGATTGTGCTCTGCCACAGCTGGATTGCTGCTAGTACTGAGCTGGCAAGTTTGAAATCATAGCAAATGAGCAGCAGACATAAAAGAAGACACGTTTGTATCACTTTGATAAAAAGCGATAAATAAAGCAGCAGTAAAATACGGAAAAAAAGGCAAAATGATAGCGAGATGACTCTGTAATATCAGGAATTATATGAAGAAAAACATTTTCTTTTTGCAGAACTCTTTCAATGTGCTTTAGCAAAGAGACATTTGAGGCAGGGTCAGAATTGCATGACTATTTCCATCTGCTGTATTGCCTTCTGTCCTAGAATAAAATGCAGTCTTGCAAAGATTTAACATCTAATTTTTATTTTTTAAAGCATTCCTCGATTTCAGTGTTGTACCGAAAGGAAAAGCACGGTTCAGGTGCTTGAATTTCTCTTGACTTTTTGCCTTCTTTAGGAGTGGAATATGATATTGAATACATAGGTGCTACAGGGACCAATTTTTAGGAAGCCTTGGAAAAAGGCTGTGGGAAAAAGCAAAAAAAAATAAATATTAGGGGAAATATACCTTCTCTCCTCATGTATATAACAAGAAACTCTATTAAAGACAAATTTTCATGTGCTTCATTTCCTCTAGGTAGTGCAATCCACAGTGAAAGTGGATTTGGCTTAATAAATTAATTTAAGATTTTTTTAAAAATTGTTATCCTTTCAAACTCTATGTTGTCTGTTTGGCATGGGAAAGAGCTGCTGAATTCAGCACATAATCAGTCACATGCAAACAACTTCACGTGCTGGATGCTTGGGCTGGACTTGCACGGACAGTTCAGGCTCAGCACAGGATTTGTGCCCTGTGTGGCTCCATAACAGAGGGAGCAGCTGACAGACATCCCCACCAGCAGGGATGCCTAAACCCACCAGCAGCATTAAGGAGCAAAACCTGGGCAATAAGGCTTCTGTTTCCATTTTTGGAGCCAACTTGCAGATTTCTGCCTGTGCTGTGTTAGATGTTGCAGACATATCCTTAGAAATTTTGGCTAGCACTGGAGGTTGCTGCCTGCATTAATGCCTTGAGGACCAAGCTGTGGTTTGGATTATGGGTCCAAGGCATCAAGTACTTCATGCATGGTTCACTGAGAAAGCAGACTTGTAAGAAAATCTAGTGCCTAACCAAATAGATGCAAAGACTGCCACAGACCTTTCTTTTCCTGGAGTTATTTGGTGGGGGCTGGGTCCATGACAATGGAAAATAGGCACATTATGGACTCTACTTTCTTCAAAGGAAAAAGCACCCAAGCCAGAGTAGGGAAGGTGACTCTGTGTTGCTGTCACAGTGCAAACACCTCACCCCTGCCCAGCTTTTTGGGAGATGTTTAACAACTATGCACTTATGATAGGATGTGAGAAAGTTGAAATAATGAAGACTAAAAGACATAGCTTGGAATGGAGATTGAACGGCACTTTTCTTTTGTAGGCACATGGCTTGTCAGCCCTCAGTAAGGCAGTGGATGTTGCAGTAATTTCCCAGCATCCAAGAGTCTTTAGGAAGAAGCTGTGAGCAGTTGCTCAGGGGGATGTCTGCAGTGCACAAAGCTTTTAGCACTTCCCTCCGCAGGCTGGAAGAGACGTGTTGCAGCTGTACCCGTGTGCCCTCCTGTGTTAGGATCATAGCTGGGAGCATGTACAACATGCCTGGGCTTTGCTTATGTTTTGTTCACTCTCTTTGATGCAGATAAGCTGGCTCAGGAAAGTCTCTGCCTGCATCCCTTTTTTTGAAGTTCCAGGCAGAATCAATACTCCTCAGAGAGCCTGTTCAGGGCACTGAATTTCGGTTGGATTTCCACCCTTCCCAGTGCATATGAGAGGGCTTACCCATTTACTTGGGCTTTCTCCAGAAGGTTGCACTAAATGGAGAAAGAAAAGTACTCTTGGTATCTACCTAGCCTATTTTAGCATAGCTATATTTACTTCATAAAATGTTTTAGAAATGTGACACACACAGGAATAAACTGAGCGTGGAATGAAAGAGAACTCACCCAAAGTGTATGGTTGCTGTGTTCTGGCTCCTAACTACCTATCACTTGGAAAGGCCTGATGAAATCCTGTGCTATTTTCAAAAGTCTGAAATAGGTTAAGTAAATCCTCACTTCAATATTAAGTATCACAAAAGAATCTGTTCATTTCTGTATGTGATTAAGTATCAAATCCAAAGCAGCACTTAAGTGCAGGACGCTCAGTTTCCATTTCTGAAACACTGCCTCGGAGAGACTTCTAAATGCATTCCATGTAAAGAATCCTGAATTCAGTTTCTGAATCAGAATTCAAAATAAGAAGTAAAAAGCATATAATTTATCTTAATTTAGTAGCTTTTGCATTCCATTTTTCTGAAATGTTAATGCTGACAGCAAAATATAAAAGGGGTTCTTTGCTTATTGAGCTACAAATTTGGCAAGTTGCACAAGCCTAAACCTATGATTAGGTTTTTAAGTAGGGGAACCAGCAGTCCTCTGATCTGTTGACAATTTCTTTATGAATGAGTCTTTTCCAAAGTCCTCTTTGTCCCAGATTAAAGTACATCACAGCCTGTTGTTCTGTGCTTTAGTAAATGTAACTTGAGCAAGACTTCTGTGCTCAGTTAGAGAAAAAGTGGGTGCTGTGAAGGGCTGGGCTCGTAAAACTGAATTTTGTGGTAGATAGCACTGTGCTGAGGCTGGAAATAGAAATGTGGGTGAGAGAAATGTCCTCACAATTGGAAATGAAAATCGATTTTAGGTGTGAGCCTCCTGGCAGCATCTTGGTATTGTTTCAAGATTTCAGACTTTGCACAGTTTCAGTTTTCACAACTCACATGTGGCCTTGACCATCTCACTGGACTCCCTCTACCCTGCTCTGAGGAGGGTGGCCTTTGGCCACTCTGGCAGTGAGTGGGGATGCCCATGCAGTGCTCAGCAGTGTGATGAGGAACTAGTCAAACCCTAAAGGCACATGGTGTCATACAGGAGAAAGTGTTAACTGGGTAAAATTAAAATAAGCAAAACATCCCTTTGGAAATGTGAGTGAAAGAGCTTCATTGATGTGGAGCTGCACACACATTGCTTCTGATATGAAAATAAGGAAACCATTTTAATTCTGAGGCTTCCTGTGGTCTGCTAGCACAGAAGGGCTTTTCCTATGCTTCTCAGAAAGTCCAGGATTTGGTCATTTACTGGAGAGTGTCGAAATTACACATGCTACCAATTTTCCAGCTCACTGTTTTACATCCTTAGGAACAGTGTAAATTCAATTTACTTGATAAGTGAGTAAGGCCATCCTTTAAATTCTACTCTTTGTAGCAGTGCCATAAGCAGACTCCACATGTCTTTTTGTGTGTGTTTGAAAACATTTTCACTCTTTCTGTGACTCACTAATGATATTATAATTTTGATTTCAGGTAGGTACCCAAGGTTTTTGTGTATATAATAAACCATTCATGTTTAAAAAGAAATTTGCATCCCCATTTAACTTTCATACTACTTCATTGTTTTGTTGGGAAGATCTATTTATAGAAGTATGAAAGACGTGTGCTGCAAGGATCAGGAAATGTTCATCTCTGATTAAGTGATCTGCTGTCTAACAGCATTTTGTTTCTGCCCTGGGTGTTCTCTCACACAGCTGAGCAGCCTCATGCATGCAAGCTGTCGTAATGATGACCTTGAAGAGCCTCCAGGTACCAGTTAAGCCTTCCCCGGCCTCACTGGAGATAATCCTCAGTTTGAGGAACGTGCTTGGAGTGGCACCACTGGTATAAAAGGAGCTGTAGTCTCCTACAGACGTAGGAGCAGGTTGTGTGTGAAGGTAAAGGGTGACTGGAGGAGCTCACGTAAGCCTCCCTTGGGTCACTATTTCAGAGCATGTTTAGGGATGTGGTTTGCATTTCTGCCCACCAGTTTGTCTCTGGGATCAGTGACTTTCTCAACAGGGCATTTCCATGGTGCACATGCTGATGAGCACCCTCAGTTCCCTGCTGGGCAGTGGTTGCTCCTGAGAGGCTCCTTTTGGGATAGGAGTACACACCCAGGAATTTGTTTGCAGGCTTCAGACCCTGGTTAGCATACGAACCTTTGGACATGGGAGGAAAAAATGGCAAAACCACTGCTAATGAAGAAGATAACGAATGGAAGGTTGAAATGTCTTACCGGGGTTTAGCTCAATGCTTTCCACCCAGCAGGCTGGCTCTGTTTGTGTCACAGCACTTGGAGAGAAGGAGGAAGTGTTAAGACAACTGTTACTGGCAAAGCAAAGGTTGGGCAGGCACCCTTCACCTCCTGGGAAAGGATACAGAGTCCTGGCTGTGAGCACTGCTTTGGTAGAAGGCAGTAATATTATATATTGCTAAGAGAAATGGTTGCATGGTAGTAAAACCTAAGAGAGGGGAGCACTGGTTTGTCTCCAGATGTGGGAGAAAATTGTATCAGTGTATTTGTAATATTTTTCTGCCTTTTTATGTTTGAAATGAAATGTCTGACAGTGTGTGTTTGACCGAAATTCTTCTCTCATGAGCATGGAGGATGTAGTTAGTCAATCTGTAGGCAGAGGTGCTGTGGTGGTGGTGGTGACCTTGATACCTTTTGTTTGCCCCAGGTGAGCACAGAGGTGGCATCAGCATTGCAAGCCAAGCTGCAACTCACTGCTGGTGGAGCAGTGGAGCAGTCTTCTGCTCATACAACTTTTTCAAATCTCTCTCTTGGTCATGGGTGAGACAGAAACCCTTGCTTTGGGACCTAGAGCATAACACTTGAATGGACTACGAGGTTATGTTATCTTAAAGACATTCTTTTGATTGAGCCTTCATACCGTGATTCCCAAGAGGATCACTGATGTCCCTAGCACAGTAGCAAGAGTTACTAGGGAGAGGAAGATCATAGCAGCTGATGACACGCTGAGTTTGTAGTAAGGAAACTACTTTGGGTTTTTAGGAACGGGTGCCTGGAGTGGTTTGATCCTGTTCTCAGATATCAGTGGAACATTTTGCCTGCCACAGCAGCAGGTGGTGACAGTCTGTGAAGCCTTTTGCACAGAAAATGGATTGACCATCACACCACATCTGTTTCCAAGGGCAAGAAAGGTTCTGTTATCTCCTTTTTGAGGTTACTGCTACTGAGCATCAGTCCAGGCATTGCTGTTTGGTCCCTTGGGGAAGCCCAGCCTTGGTAGCAGATATGCTGTGAGCAGAAGCCCCAACACTCTTAGTTCAAATGTACATTTGGGAACATGTGGCTGAGCAAACCAAGAGAAGTAATGTAGCAAAATGGAAGGGCAGGTGGGGAAATAATTTATTCCTTCTGTCCTATACTGTTGATTGCTGGTTTTCCATCTGGGCTCAGGTTGTTCAGCGCTCTCCCAAGGCTTAAGTGAAGGTCAACAGCTCCTTCAGGCACAGTCAGTAATGACATTCATCTGTTTGCAGTTGTGCTGGTTGTGGGCAGGGAGATCCTTCAAAGTTCACTTGCCTTTATCCTTGACTTTAAACCAATACAAGGCTGACGCTGTTGTTTTATTAGAATGGTTGCATAAAACTTGACCTAATCCAGCCCTGAAGGTTCCTTGCTGCAACATTAGTACATGAAAGGCACTGCAGTCAGTGTGCTGACATGGGGACAATATGGAATTGTAGTGGGTTTGAACACTTCAGAAGCCCACATTCTTTGATTTTCATCTGAAGAGTTTTGCTTCCTGACCCCAGTGCCTTTTCTTACACAGTGCAAATCAGGAGGCTGCTGGGTTTACTACTCACTGAATCAGAGAAATGTGCAGGCACTTTGTGAGACATTTCTTTTAAGAAACCAAATAGATTTGTTTTAGTTTAAATATGAGCTTTATTTTTCATTTATATTTGTTTAAATATGAGGTTAAATATATGGATTTGTACATTCAGTGTCTACCAGAGTTCTTGGTTTTGCAATGTAGACTGCATTTGTGGCAGCCAGAGACTTGTTTGGCACACAGCTTTCGCTCTGTTTTTTTCTTTTAAACTACCTGTAAATGCCAGGAGGATGACAGTGAGGTCCAAAGCTCCCCTGCATCAGCAGAGCCCTTGCCAGGGACCACAGTGGACTTTGAATCCAATGCTGACACCAGGAGAGGTAGTTTCTGGCCTTCCCAAGCTCATGTACCTGCAGCAAAATGTGACCCCTTTTGTATGCAGCTCTGAGAATCCCACACATGGAAAGACAGAGTAAACCCATATACAGGCCTGTTTTCTTTAGTGAGGTGATTGTCCCTGGAGGAAATATCTTCTTGTAGAAGAATGGAAATTACTCCCTTTCTTAGCAGAAATAACCATCAAAGACCACATCTATTCAATAATCTCTGTAATCTCTATCAGTCTCATGGGTTTTCAGGGAAGAAAACAAGGTATTAAACACAAAAACTGTATTGTTTTTCATTTAAAGTCTAAATTCAGTAGATGTCAATTTGGCCTTTTTAGCCATCTTTTTCTCTGGAGCAAGCTAGTAAATGTTTTACAAGCCCATATTTCTAGTCATTTGGGTTTTGTTTTATTAATTGAGAATCTGTGAAGAGCATCTGTTACTCTGTGTCCACAGCACCATCTCAGCCCCATTTGGTGAACTGTCCTCCTGGCATAAGGACATCTTTAAAGCTGACAAGGATCAGTTAGGACAACAGTTGTAATTGGATTTGTAATCCAGAGGATCTCTCTCTGTCATGCTTCCTGCTGCTCTGTCAGACAGAAGCTAAAGGAGGGGAGAGGAGAAAAAAATCAAACCCATCTTCTCTGGTGTGGTGAAAAGGGATTTCCTGCTCAAGCTGCTGCCTGGAAGAAGGTGCACAGAACTCCCAGTGTTGAGTCTAGCAGAGATCTGGTTCCTGGCTTGCTGGCTGGTGCTGTCTGTTGTCTCTTCTTGCTGGGGCAAAACCAGTTGCCCTGGGCATTGCTCAAATGTCAAACAAGGGGACCAAGTTTGCTCTGAAGAGCAAAGTGCGCTATGCAATAAGCTTGCAAAGCTTTCACCTTGCAAGGTTTTGGAGGAGTGCTGCCTCTCGTGGGAATTTTGTTGCTGCCTTAGTAGAGAAAGGGTGATTTGAGGCAACTGGAGACCTCAGTTCACTAAACCAGCCTGAAGTGTGTTGATGAACAGTGTGTCAGCTCAGGCACGAGGCAAAAGCTCATGAATTGCTCTGCTCTGGGGCTCAGAGAGCTGCACAGGAGAAAGGCTGTGGACAGCAGTTGGCTTCAAAGCCTCTTGCCTAATTAAACACTCACCCTCCTTGCACTGATGTAGTGAGTTTGGCATTCTCTGACCAACTGAGCTTAGTTCTTAAGTTATGAACACTTAAAGCTGCATTGTTAGTACCGCAGGTTGCTTGAGTAAAGTGAAGCTGAATGCCTTCTCTGTTCAACCAGCTGGGCTCAAGTCAGACAGGCATTTGTGTTCACCCCTGCCCAGGCACCATGGGATGTTCAGTGGTAAGCACAGCGTGGACTACCCAATGTACCACGGCTGAAACAAGGATTGGGGTGTGAGCTGTGTCTGCAAGCAGGTATTATTGCATTTGGGATTGTGGCAGCAGCAATTTTGCAGTAATCCCCTATGAAGGAAGCCCCTCTGAGCTGTCTGAGACTTTCCACACTTCTCACTGTTGGGGTGGTGTAGAGTCAATGTCTGTTGTGTACAGTCTTAGTTCCCTTTCAGGCTCAATTGTGCAGTGGATTAGTGATAAATCATGTATTAAAGAATGAGTTACAAAGGAGAAGCGTGAGTCAAAAAGAAACATTAGAGGTGAGGGTAGTGCTGCCCTTCCAGCAGTGCTGGATGCTGGCTGACAGCTGAATCAAAGTGTGTTGGCAGCTTATCTGAGGGCATCTTTCTTCCCACTGCTATTAATGATGGGATTTTCCTGGATTGGAGGAAAGTACAAATAAAGTCTTGGTACTCTCTTTCCTCTCTACTTTCTCAGTTTGAAATCCCACTTTGTTATGTGAGAGGTGAGTGGCACTTTTCCATTGCAGGAGCTACGTCCTCCTTTCCTGTCATTAATGCTGAAATATCTTATGCTCATGCAGAGTTTTAGGCTGCCGTCAGTGCTCTTGCTTTGTATATTCATCATATCCCAGGTTATTCTTTCCAAGTATACTTTATGTGTATCACATAAGTGTCACTTTATCTGTGCAGATATCCTGAGACCTCATCTCATTTCCCTTAGCTAAAGCTATAACACTGAAACAAAGGATGACTGCTTCATAAATGAACCTTTATTCATTTTGGAGTATTTTTTCAGAGGGCAGGTACTATAGAGGACACTAAAGCATAAAATTATCCGTGCAAATACAATCCCAGTGTAATGCCACTGATTTAATTCAGATTTCTTCTTTGTGTAAAGGCTGCTTCACCAGTGTCCAACTTCCATCATTTCCCAAATGCCTGTGGTTTGATGGAGTCAAGGCATTAGAATGATGTCTTTAATGATGAAGAGTCAATGGTTTGATGGGATGAAGGTTTTTGCAGTCACAGGGATTTGGCACAGGGCAGGTAACAGGGGTTAACATTATGGAAAGGAGGCAACTGCCTTGCCAAGGGTGAGGGGATAAGCATTGGCATGTAGAGGGACAGAAAAGCAGATCTTAGAATACTTGAGCTGAGGAAACACACACTAGAATCACAGAAGGCATTTATAATGGTTCCTTTTCAGAAGAAATTCCTTCACTAGATTACTAGCACATGGTAATTTTATGGTAATGACAAATTGCAGATGAATTCTCCAGAATCCTGGAAAACTCTGAGCTGGAGTCAGAAAAATGCCCTGGTTGATCTCTTTAGCATGTTACTCTTCCTGTTTAGAAATTCAGAGTCCCACAGGATTAGCTTTAAGACCTGTGCTGTTCACAGCAATTCCAAAAATAACCAATCCAGGCACAAGTGGCCTCAGTGTTAATTATTTCTTGGGTGAAGGAGCTACGGAAGGGCATGGCCAGCCCCACAGATGCATCTGTGGAGTGGGTGCTCCATGACAGCCGGGTGGCCAGAGGGGAGCACAGAAGACATTCTATTGCTCTTTAACTGCCTGGATGTGCAGGTTTTTTCCTTTCTTTAAAAGGATGGAAAGGAACTTGAAAAGAAATGGAGAAAGATAGTCAAAGGCATAGAATGAGTTTGGCATGAGGAGAGTGAATAGAGTAGCATTCTTGAGCTCCAAAAGGAGATGTCAGACAAGAAAGATGATAACAAGTCTATAAAATCACTGAGAAGGTGCAAAAGGTGACCAGAGAGGGATTATTTGTTGTTTGTCACAGTAGAGGAATTGAAGGGAATCAAAGAAAATTATCAGGTAGCAAATATAAAATGAATTACTTTGAATTACTTTGTTCACATGACAAACAGATAGGTTGTGGAACCAAATGACACCGAGAATTGTGCAGTTAGAAATGAGATGAAGGATTCATGGAATATAAGTCACTCAAAAGCTATTTTAAAAACAAGATATGGATGCAAATTCTTGTTTTGGAATTTTCTAAGCTGTAATGCTTACAGCTTTCCCATTTTGTACCATGGCCCTAAACTTCTGGTACCTGCCAAAGACACAAGACCGGATGAGATGAACTATTGATGGTCTAACTATGGATGAACATGATGGTCCACTACATCTTTTCCAGGTTCTCCCATCGCACAGGTTGTGGTATTGCAAAATATGCTGTTGGTTTTGGAATGTTTCAGGTCTGTCCTGGTAAAGGCCTGAGCTCCACAGATCAAGGGACAAAGTTAGGATCTCAGTACGCATGAAAAGTATTTGACTGAGATCTTTCAGAGACCACTGGGAAAGTCCATAAGGACCCAGAAAGCCAGGAGCTTTGCTTCCATGTGTCTGTGAGGACGTGGCAAGAGTGGCCATTTTTAAATCAGTATTATTTTAATTTCTTTAAGAAACTCACTTTTAAATTTTCATAGCTGTAATTATTTTGTATTCTGAAAATTTTTCTCTTTAAACTTTGCTCCTATCTACCCTATGAGACGTCAATGATTTAAAAAGCCCCCAAACTGGTACGTATGGAGTGACCAGCTGGAACTGCCTTTTCTCCACCCAGAAATTGCAATTAATGCTAGAAGAATAACTCGATATAGGAGTTACTCTGCATTCACTGAATCAGCTGTGGACACAGCAAAGCTGCTGCTGTTCTCAAAGGAGGGTGTCATTCGCTGGAGCTGTGCTCCCAGGAGTGCTGTTTGATGAGGATTTCCCTTCCACCTGGAATCAGGAGCTTCTCTTTCACACAGCTTTAGGCAGTGGGCTGAATGCATGCAGGACCTGCATCATCTCTGCTGCCCCTTTGGAACCATCGAGGTAACAGTCTCTTTTCTGGTTTCATTTTTCTAGGGATATCTATGCCTATTCCAGTCATTGGTTTGCAGGATGACTCCAGAGTGTTTGTAAATGGGACCTGTGTCCTCAACGATGAGAACTTCGTCCTCATTGGATCCTTCATGGCTTTCTTCATCCCTCTCATCATCATGGTGATCACGTATTGCCTGACGGTCCAGGTGCTGCAGAGACAGGCAACAGTGTTCATGTGTGGAGAGGTGCCCAAGCAGAGGAGGAGCAGCGTGAACTGCCTCAAGAAGGAAAACAACGCAGAGAACATTTCAATGCTTCACAATCACGAGGGGGCATCTCACTTGAACTCCCCTGTAAATAAGGAGGCCGTGCTTTTCCGGAAAGGAACTATGCAGTCCATCAACAACGAGCGAAGAGCCTCCAAGGTCCTGGGCATCGTCTTCTTTTTGTTTCTCATCATGTGGTGCCCATTTTTCATCACTAACGTCATGTCTGTCCTTTGCAAGGAAGCCTGCGATAAAGACCTCTTGAGTGAACTCCTTGATGTGTTTGTTTGGGTGGGGTATGTTTGCTCGGGGGTCAACCCCCTGGTGTACACACTCTTCAATAAAACCTACCGCAGGGCTTTCTCCAATTACATCCGCTGCCAATACAAGACCAGTAAAAAATCAGCACTGCGGCAGAATCAGTGTCTGAATGTTGCTTCAACAGCTTTATATGGCAAAGATCTGACTTTAACTAGTTACCGAAATGGCAATGAATTCAATAGCATGGAACTAGAAGCTGAGGAGGGCCTGGAGATGCAACCAGGGACTTCAGAGCTCTCCATAAACAGCTGTAATGTTGTAAGCGAAAGAGTGAGCTGTGTGTAAAGGTGACTCACACAGCCTTTTGCTACCGTGTGTCTGTAGCCAAAATGCATTGTGTAAAAATGTAAGTGTGGGTCAAAGGACAATGTAAATATTGCATTCTGAACAAAGCTTTTTTTTTTTTTTTAAAGAAAAAAGAGTTGTCTTTCCAGTCAGTACTTAAAATCATATATATTAATATACTGCAGTGAAGTTTAAGGTTCTATATTTACTGTTAATAATAGATCAGAACTATTAGTTACTCTGCATAATGTCATGGACAAAATGTTTGAATTCTTCTTCCAGTGCATGAACAAAAATGCTGAATATTTATCTCAGGTGGAATTTGCTGGAGTCCAGAATGGCACGTTAATAGTTATATATCAAATACATGCTATTAGACTTGGTCAGTATAACTTTCTTTTTCAAGTTGACAGTAAATATATACTTTAAATCCTCACCCCTATTTGTGCCGTGTAAAGACTTTACAGAAACCTGGCAGAGAGACATTTTGAAAGAATAGTGGCCATGCAGGCACCTGTCAGACATGTCCTGTTATGGATAGTGGCTTGCTGTCATACTGGGTCAATCTTGCACTTCAAGGGACCTCTGTTAAATTTTGACTCCCTCTCCAAACCTGCTGTTTTCTTTCCATTCCACAGGAGGCTCTGGCTCTCCTAGGGAAGGTAGGGAATGCAGTTCTGGTGTGGTTTTGCAGTCCTGGCTGGAATCACTTGTAGACTTGGAGTAGAAGCATGAGCAATCCCCAGTTATCTATTTCAACCATTCTATAAATGGAAGGTCTCAGATTCATAAAAGGCCCTCATTTGATCTTACAGAAACCCATCAGGTGTGGGATGGAGCAGGCTGTGCTCAGTGCACTGCCTTCATGCATTGTTGGAGTGGCAGGGGCTTTGACTGACCTGGAGAAGAGTGCTCTGCCTTTGGAAGGGCCAAAATCTTTGGTCTTCTCAGTCCTCACACATAGCTATTCTTTAGCTTGTTTAGCATTCACATTTATTTTTCAGCATCCTGGGTCTTGCAATGCTGGTGCTTTGGGAGCAGAGCAGGAGCTGCTCTGTGTGTGGTGCTGGCCAGGATCAGGCTGTGAGGAGCAGGATGTGGCTCCCTTGGGGATGCTGGGAGAGGCACAAGTGAGAGTCCCTGCTCCTGCCTCGGGAGGGGCTGGCCAGAGCTGAGCAGAGTAGGGGACTGGAGTCATTCACTGGTGACATGGTTCGAAAGCAAACAGTGACCAGGGACAGCAAGGAAGCAGACCTGGAACTAATCTACATGGAATATTAATCTGGATTATTTTTTTAATTTGATATATTCCATTTTAATCCCTAAGTAAATTATAGTCTATCATATTAACACCACTTATATCTTTAATGAAAGCATTCACATTGGGACTGAATGCAGTTTAAGTAATCTATTTTTAATACACACCATGTATAATTTGAATTAATTTTCCTCTGTGCTCTTGTGTACACAACTCCCCCTGGGCACTGTGTCTATCTGGCACTGTGCCTCTGGGGTGAGGCCTCTCATGCAAATTTCCTTGTGTGGAGTATTGTCTAATGCCAGATATCACCCATTAGGTTTTTATATCTTCATTAACTGCTACACAGATGCTGCAGTGCCCGACTAACATGGATGCATTGAGCATCACTGACAGCCTCAGGCTATGATAATCATCAGAACAGAGTCTCTTACACTAGGCATGGATAAATCACATTTTATTAACATGAATTGCTTGTACCCTGAGCTTGCCGTGTTCATTCCATTAAAATGAACTTCTAGAAGAAATGGAAAAATCTGCTAATGCTTTAGGTAACTAAATGCTGTTGCATTGCTGCGTGCAGCACCAGCCTTGCTGAGGCCACTACTGAAACACAACATATGGATTGTATTTGCTGCTGGGTTGATCCCAGACTGATGTGTTGAAGCTGATGGTCCTCTTTTGTCCCTCATCCCCTCCTGGGAAGAATCCATAGTACTTCCACGCAGGCAGACAAGGTATCCCAGTGCAGAGTGTAGCTTGCTGCTTGAAGAAGGCAGCAGAAATGCTCCATGTGCCAGCCTGTAAACACCACCATGGGCTTGAATGCTCTGGAATCCACTTGCTTCTCCAAAAAGTTGAGGTATTCAGTAGGAAAAGGACTGGCCAGAGCCACAAACTTGGTCCTTCAGTGACTTCTCTTTACCCTGAGTCAGATTTTATTACCTCAAACAGTACAGAAAAATCAGAAACATCACATTGCTTTATAAGTTCTTTTTTTTTGGGGGGGGGAGGGGGAGTGTGAATGTATAGCACATCTTTTCCAAACATGTATATGTGTGTATGTATATATATGTGTGAGTTTGTACTTATATATATACATATATATATTTAAGAGCTAACCGCAGACTTCGAAAGCATTTAGCAATAAGTTGAATTCCAGTAGCTTCTAGCATGTGTGAATAAGTCATGAGTGAACAGCTCAATTTCCACAGCATCCTTGAGCTCAGTATAAGTCTACACACAGGCACTGTCTTTGCATAGGAGCCTTCATGTCCTACCCTTGCCAGTTCTGTTGTATGGGCAAAAAGGGAGCCTGCTATATTTGGATGTAAATAATGGGAACTGAACAGAGAATTTTCAGAATTTTTATAAATGTTTTTAAAAAATTCAGCACCAGAACTGTAAATATGTCGACCTCAGCTGGACCTGTCCTGATGTACAGCCCTTGTTTCAATGAACAGCCCAGGGCGCTGCCTGACAGCACCTTGTGCTCTGTCCCAGCCAGTGGGTGACAGCATTTTTGTGAATGGTCATACACTGTCATGTACCCAATGTTCTTTGGGTCACTCACATCAGGGTTTTGTGATGCTGCTATTAATTTATTAAAGAAAGTTTGTTGGTTTAATCATTCTTAATTTTTTTTCCCATGGTCTATCAGAAAATAAATAAATGAATGTATCCGCTCTTTCATTCATCTGTCCCCAGTTAAAATATATCCTGACTGAATAAAACAAACCAATAGCAAGAAACAAGGATAAGGATGTATACTTGAAGTATGGCCCACAGTTGCTGAATCACAGCAATTAGTGTCAGCAGATATCCCAACACTTCCAACCCCAAACCTTGTTAAATATTGAAGTGGTGATAGACTATTCACCCTCTTCAAATTGCTCCCTCCAGGAATAACTGTTGAAAATTACATTTTTAAAATTATGTCAGTTTGCAGAATTGATTTAGTTCTCTGAAACTTAACCAAAGTCAGGTTGTCCCCACAGCAGCTTTGCCTCTCCTGAGATGTAGCCATTAACCATGGACGTGCCTCCAAAAACCCTGCCTGGGGCTGTCTGATGGGAGTCCCTGCTGGAAGTTTTGTGTGAGTCCTCAAATCTGAGCCCAGGTATGGCATTGCCTTAGAGATAGCGTGTGTGGTGGTGTTTTGCTTTGAGTTTGGACACAACAAACAGCAATAATTCCTTGGAAATGGTGCTGCAGGCTGAGATGTGTGGTTTGCTTTGTTTCCCAAACCAGATGGAGCAGAGCAGGCAGGCTGCCAGTGGGACAGCACACACGCAGAGGCTCCGACCCAGCAAACAGACCACCTTGTTTCACTGGCACGGGGCAGTCTGCTCCTGGGGGCAGCCCAGGTCAGAACCAGCATCTTCCTGAGCCAGGGGGCCTTCCCCACCAGAAGTCTGAAACTAGGCTGGCCGTGTTGTTCAGGCACAAAGCCTTGAGTCTGGGTAACCTGGTTTCTAGGCTTGAGTGTGTGACCTGTTTCCCTGCACAGCCAAGTCTGGGGTGTAGCATCCATGGGGTCACCTCTGGTGGCTTTGGGGAGCTCTGTGTGCCTCAGAGGCTGCTACAAGGAGAAGACCACTCCTTCAGAAGACCTGCGCTTGCTGAAGAGCAGCTGCCCAGAGGTTGTAGCATCTGGGAGGTGATATGGTTCAGAGCCAATGCTGAGGAGCCTCAAGGCATCCCACCTCAGCATGGCTCTCTATTGTCTTAGTGACTGTGAATCTGCAATGCCTTTTATCTGAGTGATAATTTAGAGATATAAATGTTAGGTGATGTGTATGAAGTCAGTGTGAGCAGTGTGGTTCATGCTGTTTTCTCTGCAGAGGCATTCATGCCAATCATTAGTGCCTTTCTTCTGGAGAGCCCTACAAAGAGTTTCCTCCCTGGTGTGGAGCGCACCCAGTGCTCTTCCCCGTCAGCATCTAATGTGGTGGAGTCATGAGGGTCCTGGATATGGAGACCCAAATTCCAAAGGAGAAACATCTTTTAAAGTAAAAAAGCAAAACTGTAAGTGTCTTTTCAGAAATATTGTTTAACTTTGAGCTACTGAAGGGTGTCTGGTACTGTGACAGACAAATGGTGCTAATCTGGCATTCCTAAAGCAGTGCCCATCATGTGATAAATGAGCAGATGTCTCTTGGATGGGTTTCCTCCCTGTGTCACAGTATCATTAGGACAGCTGCGTGCCAAGAACTGCACTTGGCTTTGTCTCCATTTCAGGCAGGGGCGGAAAAGTCATCAGAAGCCTTTTCCTGGGAAAAATCGTGCAAAGATCACCAAGCCTTGGGCAGGTGCAGCAGAAGGACAGAGATAGGCAGATGTATGCACACATCTGTGCACATGGACAAACATCCCAGAGACCCCAGAGAGCCACAGGAGATGTCATCACACTGTAGTTTTTGCTTGAATCAATGGGAGTAGCTGAAAAGCTGGGGAGGAAAGCTGTGATGGGGAGACCAAAGGTACCTGTAGGTGTCATTGTGAAATGTGGGCTGTCCTAGGGGTGGTGTAGTGTGTGTGGGGGTGCATGTATCAAAAAATGCTTTTATTTTTTCATTTTTAACTATGAAGTTGTTATTGACTCTTCTGTCTCTCCATCCTTTTTTCTTTAAGTCTCAGGTCTTCTGCTTGTTTGCTTTAACCTACACTGAAACCTGTGCTCTGAAGCTGCCAGAAGTCAGCCAAATCCCTCTGTGAGGTGTCATTCCCTCTGTGCAGGGAGGCTGCAACCTCATATCAACATGGAGATGGAGTGTCTACAGGTGAGGGATTTTAGATCTATATGAGACAGACAATCGATGCAGTGAGGTGCACTCGCCGACTGAAGGACCACACCAGAACATCTTTAACAAACAGTCAAGTGCATGAGCTGCACACAGAAACAAAATTTCTTAAAACTGTCCTAAATCAGGGGTTCTGCTGACAGCAAGAGGGTGTGTGGGCACACGGGGAGGGAGTCTGGCAGCAGCAGGTTCTCTGCTCTGGGCAGCCCTCCCACACGCTCTCTCCAAGAGGGTGCTTGGTTTAGGTCCCAGCACAGCATGTCCCAGCACACTGCCCAGTGGGATTCACTCCACCCTTTGCTGAGCACTGCAACCACAGAAAAGGTTGCAACAGCCTGTCCTCCTGGGCCACAGCTTCAGGGGTCTGTGGAGGGGCCTGGCAAGTGGGTAAGTGTGTAGTGGTGACACACGTCCAACTCCTGGTTGCTCTGGGTGGTGACAGCAAGGGAATTATACAGACTGCTCACAGCAGTCAAAGGGTGACAAATGATTGTGGAAAATTGAGACTATGAAGCAATTACATCTCTCATGAATGTTGTCTTATGTTCTGCTTCCCAAAAACAACAAAGGAACTCTTAGTGGATAAATGCAATTTCCCCAGCAGTTTCCTGGGATGACAAATGCTGCTTTGTGACTCTAATGTGTACCAACACTTAGGTGCCAGGTGACTTGAAAAATGCATCATGTAGCATCACACAGGGGCATGTTAAATCCACTGTTCTGAACTTTCCTGTGCTTGAATGGTATAAATTGAACAAATTAATGTTTAATTAAAATGCAGACAAATTATCCAATGTATACTAATGTAAACTAGTGCCTGTTAGACCATTGCTTTGTTGCATTTGTTATAATTTAGAGCAACATCTGTGTGTGCTGCTGATGTCAGTGTCTCCTCTGCAGAAGGACAGGTGGATGCCAGTGACAGATGCTCATCAAAGACACTGAAGATTTTAATCAGGCTCCTTTTCCCTGACTGACAGCTAGAACAGCTCTTCTGTGACATTTTGGGAGGAAGAGTCCACTGGCCCTTCTGTGGGGCCGGCTCTTCCCAAAGATCATGACACTGCTCAAAGCAACAGGTAAGTGAGGTCTCACAGCAGAGATCTCAGCTGTGTTGGAGGTTCCTTCCCTACAGGCATCAGTAGTTCATATCCCAAAATGTCTTCAGAGGGGACCCACAGATTGGTGGTCCCATGAAGCCGTGGCAAGGTCTGGTCCCCTCAGCTAAATACTCCTTCCCCTTCTTTTTGGAGCACAGCCACAAGGCTGGCACACAGGTGGGCTGACCCTCAAGTGACCAGTTGTTCTCTCTGGCACCTTCTCTAGGTGTTGCTGAAGAGCCAACTGCCTGTATCTCCACTGGGCTGTCCTGTGATGGGAAATAGCAAAGTGCTGGGGTAAGTTACTGGCTGTGCAACACGGCAGGTGATGCAGCAGACCATGGCCAGCAAATTGTGGTTTTCCTGAGCCAGAAGGAGCAGAAAGCTTGGCTTGTTCCTCCCAGCAGCCAAAGAGGGGCAAAGCAAACCCTACATTAGAATAACAGGGAGTACTTCTTATGAATGAGGAGAGAGAAGCTATTTAGGCTAGAGGAAAACATTGATACACAGAAAGAGCAGAAATAAAGTAGGATTAGAAGCAGGTTTCTAACAGGTGGGGTATTCCAAGTTTGTGATTGTATTTCCTGGTGAGGCAGCAATAACAGCAACTGAAAAGCTTATTGGGGGCTTAGCTGTTGGATTCACACAGGAATTTATGCTATAGAGGTACAGCAGGAGGGCCCAGCACAGCTCTTTTGTCCTCAGCCTCCTGTTTGGCAGAGCTCAGGCACTGGGCCAGCCATCTGCACAGCAGGACCTGCCCAGCAATGCATCCCAAAGTGTGGGAGGAACAAACATCTGGAAACAAGAACACTATTTTTAGGCTGTGGTCCTTTCAAGTCCTAGCAAAGCCATGAGAAGTGTCACAATTTTGGAGGAAAGCAGGCGAGGCCATGGCAAGCCAGTGCATCTTCCACAAGATGGACAACACAAAGTCAAGGGATAATGAAGGCTGTGTTCCCAACCCTGACCCAGTCCCAAATTGTATGAAGCAATATTTCACTTGCATTCTCAGAAGCATCCAGAATGAACCAGCTTGGCTAGCCCAAGCCTGACTGCATGCAGTCATGTAAGTATGTTTTATTTACCCACAACAGCATTTTCAGGGACATTCATTGTTACTGGAGGCAGTCTCAGTCTGCTCTGGAGAGCTGTGGTGTTGAGGTAATGCCCTGCCATTAGCTGGTGTGTTTGAGAAAGCACTGCTGAGCAGCTTTCAGGACTGAGTCTGCTTTGTGCTTGCCTTGTCTGATGTTTTTAATGCTTTTCTTTGTTGCTGTAGCCAGGAACTTCATGCACTTGCTTCAGTAAAATAAATTGTGCTGTTGGCCTTTTAAGCTCTCTGTTGTTAAAGGTGGACTCTGCTGAACCTGGCAGGCAACAAGATTATTGTTTTTTCAGCATGAGTGTTTCTAAATAAATTGGCATCAAGGCCACAAACTTCTGGGCAGCTACCAGCCAAGATCAATTTGAGAGTCTCAAAGGCTGGGACTCATTTCCAGTTCAACAGTTAAGAGCTGAAACATCATCAGCTAAAAGGCAAGGACTATTCTCTTGTGGGCTTCATATATCAGGTGGAGACCTCTTGGTGCCAGAGCAGCTCTCCCAGGCAACCTGGGCACCCTTGGCTCTGCAGCCAGACCCTGTGAGTGTGCAAGGGATGTTTGAGTACCCATAGACAGGGTGCGGTTCTGCATCTGTTGCGCTTGTTTTCTCCTCCTGTGTAAATTTTCTGTAGCCATTCCATGCACAAGGCTGTGTGCCCTGCATGGTTTAACACACTGTTGGATGTGTTTGCTGTTCCTCAAGTTGTGCTTGTGTGCATGACCATGCAGAGAGGGGTGCTTGGGGCCAAGGGTAGCCCTGGAGGGAGGCTGCAATCTGGGGGAAGATATGCATGGTATGCATGTTCCCTCCACTACTGCATGAACTCCAGTGAAGAATATTCTGCCATACTTCATTTATTTTTAAATCATAAAGACATCTAGATAAGTGAATTACATTAAAGGAAGGTCCTCTATAGTTTGTAAAAAAAAAAATCTGATGTCTAGTGCTTGTTTGTTGTTTTTATTTTTTCCCAAATGAGAATAACTCCTGCAAAATTGGTGGTGCTTCAGTGAGGTGTGACATGCAAGCACATCAAGGATGGGACATGCCTTTACCACCTCCATTCACGGCTTCCCAGGCAAGGACAGAAAACCATGTTTGTGGGTGATCACTGGTGGCCATGGCTCAGATCCCATCACTGCAGCTGCAGGAACCTGGGACAACCTTTCACACCTTCCATCAAATGCGAGGCAATGCAGCCTCATTCATCATCTCAGAGAAGTCAGAGGTGCTGCACAGGCTGTCCTTGCTGTCAGAGATGAGTGCACACACTGCTGGGGACCACAGCAGGGCTCCCACCATCCCTATCCAGCCCCCAGCCTTAAGGAAGTACCCAGCTCTCCATGAAGAGAGAACTGCTCAAACACAGGTTGTTTCCTTGGCAGACCCATCAAGAAAGAAAACATCAAGGCTATGTTTAGCATTTTTAAATTAGCTTTGTATTTTGGGATTTTTTTGGGGTTTTTAAAATGTGCCTGGTGATGTAAAGCCTGCTGAAATGGCACTTTTATTTCCTGAGTGGAGCAGTCTCGTGGTATGTCTGGATGCAGATCCAACACGGGAGGCAAGCAGCCCAGGATGGCAGAGATTGAATCCTTGGATTTGGGGTAAGCCTTGTGGTGGTTGTCATTTCTCAGCTGGTTGTTTTATCTCTCCATACTCTGGGAAGGGTATCTTGACACAGACAGTTTGCAGAGCCATTTCAGCTGTTCAGACAGCTCAGCCACAATATGTTGCCTCAAATTGTTCTGTTAAACACACACATCAGCTTTTTTGTTTGCCTCAAAGCTACAGAAACCAGAGACCCTCCTGAGGAAATTCAGCTTCTACACAGAGGTAAGGAGCTTGACAGTGCTCTCTAATGTCCTCTGCCACACAAGGCAGTGAGCTGCAAACCTGCTGTGGCTCATGAAGATCTTCAGATTTTAGATTATATCATTAGTTAGTGCACTCCCAAAGCCTTGACATCTGGAAAGCTGGAGCCTGAAGTGCTGTGTCACTTTACGTCCTTCCAAGATCTGGGTACTCCCTAGAGTTGCAGTGGCTCGAGGATGGGTGCTCCGACCTCTGGAAGCTCTGGGATGGGTGCTGAAACCTGCATAGGCTCTGGGATGGGTGCTAAAACCTGCAGAGGCTTTGGGATGGGTTCTGAGATCCATGGTGGCTCTGGGATGAGTGCTGAGACCTGCAGAGGTGCTGGGATGGGTGCTGAGATCCATGGTGGCTCTGGGATGGGTGCTGGGATCCATGGTGGTTCAGGGATGCAGGAGCTGGTGCCAGAGTGAGGCAGGGACATACAGCAGGGCACAGTCCCTGCTTGGCCAAACCTCTGGTTTGAGCTGATGGGATATTTCGGTGGGTGCTCAGTGGCACGAGCCGGGGGGGAGAGGGCAGGGGCTGTTTTTGGCTGGTTTTGGCTGGGTTTTGCAGCCACAGAGGTTGCTCAGAGTAGCAGTGCTGGTCCATGTTCACGATGCCCCAAGGCACAAGGTGGTGTTACCTGGCAATCAGCCCGGAGCTGAATGATGAAACAAAGGTGTATCACTTCTCCACTTCGCAGTGCAAAAAGAACAAGACTCCTCTTTCTTGCAGTGGCAGAGCCATTACCGCTCTGTTTTACTTTCATGCACTAAATGCTGGATTCTGGCAGCACCGATGCTGCACCTGCTTTCCGCCTCCTCTGCGTCCAAGCACAGATGCTGACACCCAGTGGCCACGGAGTTTCAGGCGCCTCTACGAGATGGAAAATATCAGCAGAGATGCCTCAGCCTGTGAGGTATAACTTCTGCCTTTTCATTTCCTCGAGTGCAAGAGAAGTAAAGAGTTCCTGGGAGGTCAGAGAATCACTGAATGGGTGAGGCTGGAAGGGAACACTGGAGCTCATCTAGTTCAGTCTTCCTGCTTGAGCAGGGTCTCCAAGCACACATGACTCAGGATTGTGCTGGATGGCTCTTTATCTCCAGAGGAGACTCCACCACCTCTCTGGGCAGCCACTTCCAGTGCTCTGACACCCTCACAGTAAAGAAGTTCCTGCCCATGTTCAGGTGGAGTTTCCTGTGTTCCTGTGCTCTTGTAAAGCAGGATGCCAGCCTTGCTTTTTGTCTTTCAGCCATTGGCAGGTTCTAATCGTTGAAACACTTGTATTCAGAGGCCAGTCAGAAAAATGAAAAAGTGTAAGGATGGATATGAGGAAACAGAAGATAAACTGGTTTTCAAATTATTCTCTTGCTGGCAGCTTGAAAATATACCTCAGTGAGAGAAGGAGGGCGATTTTTGAGTTCAGAGGCCTTGGCATTCATCTTTCCTGTTTTGCTACTTCCCAAAAAGCTGTTAGACTATGACAGACTAAATTGATTTTGCATTTCCCTGCAGCATGCACAGGATTGTGCTTTCATATTTTTGACAAGTATTGACATTCTCTAGGGAAAAAAAAGCTCCGTAGGAAAAGTTGCTTTTATTCTTCAACAAATGGCTTTAAGACTTTATCAGTCAAAGACAGAAAGAAGACCCTAAACTCAAGGGGATGCAAAGACAAAGACATGCCTCACCAGGCATGTGGAGCTAAGATGGTGAAAAAACTTGGAATACAGACATGAGCTGGGAACAATAAGAGCAGAGCATGTCAGAGAAGGGATTTTAAAAGTGCTTTACTAAAAATATTAATTATGGACTACAGCAAATGAACTAAAACACTGTAATGAGACTACTGTGTGAAAGAAATACATAATCAGTGTTAATTCTATAAAATGGAAATAAACACACTACTGAAATTCTAGCAAGGTTCGGGATGATAGGAAGGCGGCTGGACATCTACTGGGACTCAGTTTTGCAGATGCTGCAGACGTGATTCTGTGAGAAAGCAGATGGGGGATGTTTTGCTCCTGCTGCAGTGAGGGCCCTCTGCAGGAATTAATTTGGGGGGCAGAGAGCCCTGCACTGGGGCCAAGCCCAGCTTTCCTTACCTAAACACTCCTGCAAAGCTGCAGCATACAGACACCATAAGCAGATGTACCTAATTTATCACTCTGTTACTAGGCAGGTTTCTAGGCAGCCTTCAGCCTAACTTTTATATTTTGTGGTTACTGAAATAGCTCTGATCTTCTTTGGGGTGAGTTCTAGCTGTGGAGGGACAACATCAATTCTGTTGCCATCTCTTGCTTGCACCCATGTGCTTTAATTCATCTTCCCTTCTTACCTATTTTTTTAGGCAAAGTCAGACTAGAAACTGTAACCCAGCTTAAACACACCCAGCAGGTCAAGAATGCTGCAGCATTTGTCCCACACCAAATGCCTGTGCCCTGCCTGGTGAAGTAGGTGACATCACACCAGATGTACCCAGGACAACAGGGGAGGCTCCAGCTGCCTGCCCTACTTTTCTTCTTGGGGACATTCACAATGCACTCATGTGGTTTTAGTAAACATTTTAACTGTTTAAGAGGCTGGCAGAACATCAGAGGCCTGAGGACAGTTCTGAAAAACCATAGCCCAAATGCTACCCAGTTCTGGATGTGCCAAATCTTTCCTGAAAGAACCCAAACCCCTGGGAAGGTCTTGCCTGAGCAACTGTTCCTCCTGGTCGTGCACAGATCCAGGCTTGGTCCTACTGAGACTGTCCTGCCCGATGGCCCATCTCTCTGCAGGGAGGCACATCCAGCCCAGCCTCCAGAGCAAGTCAAAGCCAAATAATTGCACTGTGCTGGCCAGAGGTGACCATAGTGTAGGGATGTGGTCCTTGATGCTGCAAAACACCTGCTGCAGACCAGAGAGGGAAGGAAGGGGACCCAGCAGCTGGCAGGAGGGTACCAAGCAAAGAGCTGGTTTCTCTTATGGCACAGATATGTTGTCCTGAGCCTTCTGCATTTGGCATGTTGCATGAATCACGTGTTCCCTTGAATTGCTCTGATGAGCATCTTTTGTAGATGTCTGAAGGCCAGGTCTCCCTGAACTGGGGCTGGCCCAAGCCAGTTTTATCCCTGCTTTTTTCCCTCTCTTCTGGTTCCTTTCACTTTTTCTATTAATCAATAAATGCTTTGCAAGTCCAACTCCCTTCTCCAATTCTAATGGGCTGCATTCATCAAGGTAAAACATGGTATTTCAGTGCCCACTGCGTGTTCCTGGGGATTTTTTAAAAGTAAAGCCACCCCACGCTGGCTGGCCAGGAGCCCCAGGAGACAGCAGAGGCAGAGGTCTTGTCTCAGTGAAACTGCTCCAACCATGAAACTTCATTCCTGCTCCAGTCTATGCATAGACAATTTTTTTTTCCTGGTTCTTTCCTTCTTTGGTTGCTCCCCAAATGACATTGGGATGTTGCCCATTTAGCAGTGGAAGCAGCTGATAGTGATTGAATAATTTTGCAGTTGGATGTGTAAGGCAGCACTTGCTGTGTTGTTTTGTGCCTGATTGGATTAGTATGGCTCTTTACATAGCTGATTGATGCAAACTTGATATTCTTTCTGAGCTTCCACTGTTCATTAGAAATTCCCATTTTGAATAAATGCTTATGCAAGAAAATCTGTTTTCTGGGTTTTTCAGATGAAATGAGAGCACACTAAACCTCTGTGTTTGTCTTGGTAAGTTCTTCAACCAAAAATCCTGGAATGGGCTTGAAAAAGAATATCTCATCCAGTGATGTTTATTTTTTTTTTCCTATCATCATCCTGGGGGATACTTCCTTAAAAATCAGTCAGCAATGTCATCAGCTGAATACATGGTGCTGAGAAAGATCTTGGGTGCTTCACTGAATTATGGTGCCAATGCCCCCTTCCTAGAGCAGTTTCCACATTACATGTGCCGCAGTAACCCTCACTGTTCTGAAGCATCTCTCCTTGCAGTAGCTGTGATCATGCCTTTTTACAGCAAAAGTTCCTCTCAAGGCCTCCCCACTCCAGCTTTTCAACAGATAAAGCATAGCAGCTAATGAAATAAATAGCTCACATTCAGAATTTAGATGCTCTCAGCAGGCTGAGTATTTGGGGACTAGGAAGATGTGGTGAGAGCAAGGTGGAGTACAGTGGCTATATGCAGGTGTTTGCATACATTTAGCATTGTGTGTGAGGTGCTGCCCTTCAGTGTGTGTCCTGTTGACAGATTTCTAGAGTCCTGACAAAAGAAAAACCCCAAACAAACCCACAGCACAACGTGTTATCTTTATTCATGGCAGTTTGCACTGCCTTTCTCTCCCTTGTCCTGTTTTCAGAAACTGCTTGCTTCAGAGTCAGTTTAAAACTCTTCCAGTTTTCCTGCAGAGTCAGTTGAAAACTCCTCCAGTTTTTCTGGGTCCACAAAGGGCTTGAATTGCAACAACCGGCTTCACAAATGGCAGCAGGGAGGGAAGACCCTGCGGGCTGTGGAAAGCTCGGGGCTTCTCAGCTGTCCTTGGGATGATGTTCCAGGAGCCATCCAGCAAACGCAGGCGGTACAGCATTGCAAGCAGAGTTAGCATGCCACAGACTCATGCAATGGCTTTTCTGCTGGGGATCTGAAATGGACACAGGCTGTTATTCCCAGTACAGGGAGAGCTGAGGGTGTGCTACAGGATCCCTGACAGACATTGCCCTATCCCAGAGCAATGCAGGAAGCGTTTGTTTACCACAGATTTCTTGCTAACATTTACACTTTGTTTGAATGTCACGAACCAAAATATTTGGAAGGTGTTGTATACAAAACAGAGACAAAGAAGTCTCAGACTCCATGCATTCGACTGGGAAACAGGTGTTAGTTCATCTCTGAGGACCACACAAAAGTATTTCTATAGCCAATGATACAGAGTGATACCTTAAAGGACATAAGAAAAGCTACTTGCTTGTTTACACTATATATGTCCATAAGGAAAAGATAATAATCATCAGTACCAGGAGATCAGTTGTGACCTCTCAGACCTGAAGAAAATATCCAGCACCAATACTTTGGATTAGGCAAATTCATCCACTGCATCTGCTTTCCTCATGCCCCATCATTAATGTGAATGCAAACTGGGATGGGAGTGCAAAGAGAATGAGGCTTTAGCCCATTAAAATGGCACTTCTCTAACACAGCCAGTACAAATCTCTGCTCTTGAGTGGTTTGGGGCATGATAATGGCTTTATTTATGCTGCTCTGCGTGCAAGTAACTGCTGCATTTAACAAAAGCAGTCTGGGCTCTTATGAGCAGTGTTTGAGTCTCTGCTGTGAGTTTATGGGTTCCTGTAGAGGCATTTCATATCAAAACTAGGCACACTTAGGAAGGTTGTTTACTGAGAATAAACTATTGTTTGTTGTCTAATCAGAGCATCTATTAATGTTTGGCCCTTTGACATTTAATATGTTGTTTCATTTATAACTGTAGTTATAAATACTTCTAGACACCCACATAAAAGCACATTGCTTGGACAGGCTGCATTGGTGCTTACCTTTTCTTGCACTGGCTAATCAACATAAATATTATGAGGCTACTTGACAAACTCAGAATGACTGGAATGAGGATAAATAGCTGCTTGTCTTCTTTTCTGGACACTGCAAAGATAAATGAGAGCAAATAAGAAAATGTCAGAATGGACCATATTACCTCCTACAAGACTTGGGCTCAGATGCAAATTCACTGTGTCCACATTTGTTATCCTATGTGTTTATTTATTTTTTGCAGACATATGCCAGGTATATATTCCTGTATAGGGATATATATCCTGCATATATATACAGTGACCACTATGTGCCTCTCCCCTGCCTTCTGCATCTTGCAGCTGAGCCAGTGCACATGAGGACAGCCCCAGAGAGCAAAAGAAATGAGCTGGTGTGTGTGCAGGACTGGGAGGAGGATGCCCTGTGGAGAGACTACAAGTGCCACATGCTCTCTCCCACCCAGCAGTCACTCCCCCATCCCAGTTTCCCCATGCAGTGGGGAAAGGTGCTGGTGCAGAAGCATTAATACTTCGAGCCTTGCCTGCTCAGTGCACTGGAGATGCAAAGCTGTAGGAGTGGCTGTGCTGGAGCAGGCTGAGGGTGTCACTAAGCCAGCATCCCACCTCCAGCACTGGGCACCAGCAGTCAGCACTTGGTCCCAAACAGGCTTTATACAGGATGCAAAAGAAATGCTTTGCTTTGGGTTCCATACCAGAAAAACATTCCTGTGTCCATTCACTCCAAAAGCCCTGGTCAGCACAAAAATAATTTGTTCTGCCCCTGACACGAACACATGAAACGTGGCTCTGATTTGCTCTGGGAATTGTTGCAGCAGTCTCCATTTGGGTCGACACAGGCTGAGAGACAAAGTAGATAAAACAAATGTCAGGGAATTGCGTGCCACCACCAATAGCTCTCTGCCGTGACCTGATGTTCCTGAACATATTGTCCAGGCTCTGCAAACCCTTGGATTATGTTTTGGCAGTTTTAAATGATTTCATAATAGTTTTGGACCAGCTAATGCCAATAAAATGCTAATGAAGACAAATGTATTGAAAATTGTTCCAGGGGATGCCATCATGTATGTTGCCATTTATGCCTGCTAATTCATGGCATCTTTCTTTTAATGACCTCAGAAGGCTCATGTGTAGAATATAGCAATTAAAGAAAAAATGTCTTTCAGATGTCCCCTATAATTAGTCTTTTTCATTTTTGCTGTCCAAGCTGCACCTGCTTAATGCACAAGGAAAAAGCAGCCATGCACAGAAGATGTGTTCTGTCCCAGGCCACTTCTTTAGAGAGATTAGAACTATAGTTTCATTGGACCAAGTTGTGCCACCGTATTCAGGGAAAATAAACACAGCAACCCTCAAATTTCCTTGATGACGGCTTTCTGAGACAACAGGCAGGAGGTCTGAGGAAGTGCTTGCTTGGAGACTCATGCTGGGATCTCTCCCTGATAAAACAAATGCTGCAGCTGGAGGTCAGGGAGGGTTAAGTAGGAACATGTGCAATGAAGCAGCCAGGCAGCATTTTCCAGTGGCAGCACCAGCTGGCATCTCCTCACAGTCCATGCACGGGGCAGATAACCCTCTGTCTGCAGCTTGGTGCCTCCACACTGCCCACCATCAGCAGGGCTCCCCCAGCCCTTCCCCTCCCTGCAGCACAGGGTGTGTTGTCCCTACCTCCCAGGCAGCCTTGGCTTCCCCCAGATCCTCTGCCATCTCAACCTGGTACTCCAGGCACTGGGGTGGTGTTTGGCCTCCAGGTGGGCTCCACACCACGTGGAGCTCCTCGGCTGCAGACATGGAAACCACCAGCTGCCTCGGGGGTGAGGGCTTTGCTAGGAGGGGAACAAGAAGAGATCAGGTCAAGAGGTGTGCTCAGACAGCTCATTGATGGGATTTCTGAGCTCCCTCTGCTCTCAGCCATAGTGCTGGAGGAGCAGAATGTCACAGGGGCTGGAGAGTGTGTTATTTATTTTAACTTGACACACAGGCTAGACTAGGTCCTTGTTCTGGGCTGCAGTGCAGGGGTTTTAAAACGCTGGGGTGTGAGCACAGTGCTTGGCATGTACCTCTGACATTGCAGCCAGCCAGCTCTCCCTTGGCCTTGGCCCCTACAGTGAGACACCACAGCAGTGTTGGCCTGGCATGCTCTACACCCCGGGAAAGACTCTGGTTTATGTCAGATCCCCCAAAGCCACGCAAGAAGCACATGGCAGCACTAATTGAATACAGAAATCCTGCTCATTAGCCCATGGCTTAGCTGGAGGACTAGCTATTTATATCTCTGGTGTGGGGTAAATGTGTCAGTCCATAATAAAGACTGAGTACATGTAAGGTTTGCACATCATGCTATGCTTTGCTTCCCTTCCCTGTCTCTGATGGGTTTGAGACCCACCTTTGCTCTGACACACCCCATCACTCAGTTCTCCCCAGCCTTTAACCTAATTTGAACAGCAAAGCCTAAAGAGTTCTGTGCTTGCAGTGGAGTGGTTTCAATTCCATCACGGGTAAATGAATATATCTGTGACAGTCCTGCCAGAGCCAAAAATACCATAGCTGCTCTGCCATCTACTCAGCAGGCCTTTTATGTCCCAAGTTGTCCAGCTGCCAAACGCAGCATTTGGAGGCACCCACTGACCATCCACGGTGTGTGCTGAGTGGTGTTGCAAAGACTCCTGGAAACTAAAATCCTGCACGGCACGTGCCACAGCTCCTTCTCCTGGGAGAAATCAACACAGACACTTTACAGCCACCTTCTCACATTTGTTTGAGCCCCCTCAGGCAAGATGTGAGCCCTGGGTGTGTGGTGGCTGTGTGGGTCCCCACAGCCCTGCTGCTTCCCTGCCGTCCTCACCAAGGTTTTGAAGGCGCAGGGTGGTGTACAGCGGCCGGAGCAGAGTGGCTGCTGCTGAGCCATTGACACAGATGTAGAGGTCCTGATATTCTGCCTGGCTCAGGTTCCGCAGTGTGCAGCCGACATTCATGCCGTGATCCTGGGTGTAATCATCACACTGTGCTGTGTGCTCCAGCCCCTCGTACCTAGCAGGGGAAAGGAAAACAGCAAAGCGATGGATGGGTAAGGCCTTTGGGTTTAAGACTGGATCTAAGCCTCGAGCGCTGCCTGTATTCTATCCAAAGCACAGTGTTACCTGCACTCCTGCTATGGGAAAAGTATGGGGAGGAGAAATAACCAAATTAACATGCACAAATGGCTCCCTGGGTTGGTTTGTAGGGTCAAACTCTCCCCAAGCCCATTGCTAGCACACAAGAGGCCTTATGAGGTGCCACTTAGGGACTGGAGCTGGGGGAGGATTCGTCCCCTATTCATGGAGATGGCCATCCTCCCATCCTCCTGTGCTTTCTGCACCTTCAGCCAGCGACTCTGGAGTAGCAGAAAGGTCCCCTGCCAAGCCAAAATGAAGCGACTTCTGGCAGGTGATATGTGCCATGAATGGAATGGAATGGAATGGAATGGAATGGAATGGAATGGAATGGAACGGAATGGAATGGAATGGGTGCTGCAAAACTGCTCCTTGTGGGTCAGTCCCTAGCCTCTACATGGGCACAGAATGGAAACTCAGGGTGCGAGGTAGAAAGGGGTTTGCTGGTTATTAACTTATTTGCAGCCACAACCCTGTCCTCTCAAACTGCCTTCTGCCTTTGGGGGCCACTCCCCAAAGCTTAGCTGATGGCTCCATCCTGGAAATACTAAGTGGTGGTTCATACTACCTTTTAAAACTCCTGTTTGACGCCCTTGAGGCAGGGCTGAATCCGGCCTCTGCACACTAGACCTGATGAAAGTCTCCCTGCACAGCACATTATATTAGAAGGGGAAGCCTCATGTGCTAGTACCATAAAAACTAAGTCATCGGGATCAAATTATGCCATGGTTCCCACCCAATCTTGTTGTAAAATGGGACCCAGATCCAAATGCCTGTTTTTGTTACAGGCAATTAAATAAAGGTTAGGGGTGTTTTGTATTTTCTTTCAGGCATGAATCATGCATTTCCATGGTTTCCTTCAAGCAGACCTTTGCGGTTAGTGAAATGGTTTAAAATTGGTGCTTCTGCTTTGAAGATTATTTCCAACAGCTACATGGAAACTCTTTAAAATGCAGCTATGTTTTCCTACACATAGCCCAATGGCATGAAACCCGGACTAACTAGTCATCCTTTCCATAGTACCAGAGCAACTGAAGCACAAATGCAGTATTCACTTCGTCCCAAACAACTAATTCTAGCCATGTTCTTCCTGCAGAAGAAGATTTAGGCAGCAGTTTAGAGAAAACCACTGAGAAACATGCATTATTATTATTAGATTTTGACAGCATGTTTGCTTGCATGAGATTTGCTAAGGCTATGAAAATGTATTTGAAGACTAAAACTCGTAGGTGCCAAGAAGCCCCACTCTTTGTCTGGGGTTCACTGAGTTTGAAAACCTTGTGCTGAATCCTATCCTATAGAGATATACGCATTATGGTCATGGGAAATGTGCTGCCAGAACAATCCAGGTATGTTCAGCAAAGGGAAAGCACAAGTCTTTGTAGTGGACAATGTGCAGAAAGCACTCCATGGGGGCAAGTAAAAGGAAAGGAGAAAGTGAGAAGGCACTCCCTGGCCAAGGTCAGCATCAGCCTGATTTTAAGAAAGTAAGCAGGGATTGGCTATTCCCTTGCCAGAAGGCACGTGTTGCTTGGGGCATTATTTTGTCTCATTCTGGGTGTATTGAGCAATAGCATTGCCAGCCATAAAAGCATATTTACTGCGGCATGTTAGTACCCTGAGAGGTTCACTGGATTGATGTCTGGATATTTTTCTGTTTTGCTGATACATACCAATAATAAAACCCATAATGTACACCATGAGGAGCGGGGACACCTGGCTGCCAAGTGCACTTGAGGTATTCCCAGTCATGATAGATGCAGTGGAAATTCTGGACCTGTGATTCCAGTTTTCCTGATGAATAATAAGGAAATAATACAGTTATTTTGCAATGTACCAGGCAGGCTGAACAGAAATATCATTTTATGCATTCAAACATTCTACAGTTGAAAGACAGAAAAGGAAAATAAAAGAAAGGAAAAGAAAGCAAAAGAAGGCCAGTCAGTGTTATTAGATAATTTTACTGCCAAGTGCTCTGTTTCTTAAAAAGGCCAGTTCAATTTAGAGCAGAAAGATGCTTACTCGACCTTTTTATTCAGCAGGGCAGCTCTTGCAGAGCACCTGAGCAGAGCTGGGGTACAGGCAGAGAGAAATCACCCCAAATATCCACTAACCACAACCAGAGCCATTGGAAGCAGAGATGCTCTTGTACCTCAACAAGCCCTGCAGTGACTTATCCATCTAACAACCCTCAGGCCAGCACTGGTTCATGCAACTGGCTCATGCAAAGTACAAAGCTGCACAGGTACCACAGGCTGCTCCTAACCTTGTAGTGGGACCTGAAAGGTAGCATAAATCCAGTCACTTTGCACCTCCACATCATTGGTACACCGTCCTTCGAGCAGAGTCTGCACCTTCACTTCAGCAGTCCTGCTGAGGTCAAATCCAGCTCTGAATTTTAGCTTCCTAGTAAAAACAACCTGGTCGAAAGACAGACTTTTTAAGCACCTCTTCTGTTGCTAAGCGGGCTGCAGAATTAGCTACCCTTCCTCTCTCTCTCTAGCTGCAAACAGGCTCCTTTGTGTGCTCCAGTGTCTCTTCACGTTTCTGAGTTGCTTCACTTGCCCAGTGCTTCTCCAGCACTCTCATACCTCCTGCTGCATCCAGCCTTGCTGGCTTTCAGTCCCGCCACCCACAGGACACCAGTAACGACAAGACAGAGCAGACTATTTAAAGGGATTCCCAAGGAGCACTGGGGACCATCTGATGAGAACATCACCACAAATCCAGATAAATGGCACTTGTTGATGATGTGAGATAACCAGAAACAGAAGGAACAATGCATCTTGTAACAGCTGGTTCCCGCAGAAAGCACAACCACATCCTAGGGATAGACCAGCACAGTGTCACCACTGAGTACCACTGGGCTTTGCCTTCTGTGGGAGGTTTTGAGCACCTCCTCTGAAGGTTTCTCTAATTTTTCCCCCCTCACATTTATTCTCCTTTACTTATGCAAAGGAAACTAAGCTGACAAGGGTTCCAGATGATGGAAATGTCATGTTAACCCAAGCAGGGTGCAGTAACCTGGTATGGAACATATCCATGTGCTGCAGCAGAACTGCAATGGCACAGCCCACAGTGAGGCTTTCAGCACCAGCCCCTGAGTGTAAGGACCAGGTGTTTCTGGCACACATTGGTCACATCTGCTCCTGCTGATCTCCAGTGCACCTTTTTCAGGCTGACTCTTCTTCCTGACCTTATCTGGGCTCAAGGTAAATACCAGAGGTGATTTTTTTCTGGTCTGTAGATCTGCTTTGTGTAAGACACTTTCATAACTTGTGATTTCGGGAATTCTGACATGCTTTTTGAAACTGCATTTGTTTTTCTTTTAAGTTCCAGTTCAAATCATCCTAGAAGAATCTGCACCGATGGTCAGTCCAGCACAGCTAGGGTGTGGGGTGCATCATGACCTATGGCAGGTCAAAGAGCCCCATTCCATGGCTCACAATTGCAATATGTAACTGAAACAGGATTTTCCACCTCTGCAGACGGGGGGATGAAGTAGATGTTCATGCAGGACATGCAGAATCTGTTCCAGCAAGAAACTGGGCTCCACTGCTCTCCTAATCCAATTGACTGCTCCTCTCTCTGCCTGGCCTTTTACCTTGCAAGCTCTCTAGCACTCCTGCTTTAGGATTGTACAAAAAAACCCTCTTCCTTTCAGGACACCAGCCTGTATTTTAGGTTGTTGGGGCACATCCTCAGCATATTTTTCATGTGTTCCTCAGTACCTTGTGCCAATCAAACAGCCCACTGCTGGGTTTCTCCTCTCCCACTCCATTTACCTTCCTAACCCTGCGGCAGCTTTTATCTTCTAAGCACTCCCAAAATATACTGCTACAACACTTCCTTAGCTGTGCCTGTCCGCTGTTGCCCTGCTACACATTAATGGGAGAAGACTGACAATTTTATCATAGAGCTGAGTTAGACTCCACCATATCTAAAACACAGAAGTTAATGGTAATTACAAACACCCTTTTGGATAAACGGAATGTTAGAAAATTAGGATAATTAATGACATTTAAATTTTATTTATTCATTTGTTTGCATTCCTAAGGATCTGTTGACACTGAGTTTCAGTTCAAGCACTGTAAGGATGCTTTAGGAAAGTGTAATGGCTTTTACAATGAGGAATGATACTAAATCTTATTGGATTACTTTGGTCAACAAGCACCCCACCCTCCAGCAGAAATAGCTCCTTCCCTGGACATTGTTGCTGTTACACTTCAAAACACATATCCATTTGGCAAAATATTCAAACCACTGTAACAGTCTGGCTTTTTAATGTAGAAAGCTGGAACTGCTTTAGTACCACTCCTCCTTTAAAGGCAAACATAAACCTGTGTAGGAACTAAAGGCAGAACAATAGCCTGGGTTCAGGAGGATTAACTCTTGCTTTGCCTTACCTTCCAATCTGTATCACCAGTGTTGCAGTATTCAAACCTGTATTTGACTGTGCATTCGTTGAAGGTTTGTACATCGGGTGGAGGTTTCCACTCTATATCAAGAGAACCTAAGAGTCCAGGGTCAGTGATCTGAAGGTCCCGTGGGGGAGCAACTACATTAAAAAAAAAGGCAGAGGGGAAAACAGAGTGTCAGAGTAAAGATAACAAACAAAACACAGTCATAAAATGTGATGTATGACAAATATAGCTGCTAGATGTGGAGGGAAGTGCTGCTGGGCCAGGTCCAGCCCTGGCTATTTAGTAGCCTGTTCTCAACAAACATGCACAAGCCCTGCTCCTGTCCACCCTCCAAAAACCAGCTGATGCCCCAAGAAAACACTCAGGGACCTTTGAAAAGGCACACAGAATGACACTTCTTTGACATTCTTTTTCAAGAGGTTTTAAGCAAAACTGCTGTCCTTGGATGACACTTCATATCCTGTATTTGCATACCTTTAACTCATGACATTTACCGACTTTTAGGACAAGTATCTCTGCAAACATTATGTTCAGCACATGCACCAACATAGGATAACAGATCACAGCATGCTGTCAGAGATTTATATTCCTTAACTGTGACAGGCACAAGTCACCCATATGGCTTTAAATATTTCTTTCAAATGAAAGATTGATTAAAAAAAGGAGGAAAAAAAGAAAAAAGCAAAAAAGCAGAGAATTAAAACAATTCTTATTTTGGACATGGATCAGCTATGCAAAAATGTGCCTTTACAGCCAAACTGGCTATTACCAAGCTGTGGTAAGGTGCTGCTATATGTTAGTAAATCAATGGGTATTATGGATGAATACCAGGACAGGCCTCCTAAAGGTGCAGCTCTGTGTGGAGCTGTCATTCACATGACAAAAGCTGTTTGGCTACTCAGCTTTATTAGCTCAAATGAAGTGAAGTTTTGTAACATCTGAGGTCATTTTTCCTCGCTGTCCAGAGGTGAGATTATCCATTTGGTTTCTACATATGTGGTGCATGGTGTGTTTTATTTGGCAGGGATTTGGAGCCCATCCCCTGGCAATGTCAGTCCAGCATTGCCAACACTGCTCTGTTTGAATTTGGCCTCCAGGTCACGGGATTCTGGCACCTTTTCCGTGTTTTCATCAGGATTTACACCATGTCTTCCTTTTTTTTTTTTTAATAAATCCATTGTGAAAGCAGACACTGAAAATAGTTTTCAGTGGAAGACGGTGACATAAATCAAACTTTAACATGCTCCTTTGAAAGTTTGCAGGGTACATTACGGAGGATTTGTTTCTTTGACAGAAAATCTCCAAAATGAAACACACTCCAGGCAGCAGTTTTAAGATCCCACTTTTCCCAGCATGTGAAGCTCCATGGGAGATTTGTTATTACATTAGATGTCAATGTAGGACATCATGGCAATCTATTTAGGATGATGCTGGAGCAAGGAACAATAGACTATAATGATTCAGAGAAAAAATCGATTTTATGTATTTTCCTGTATAACAAGAACTCCCCCTCCCACCAGCTGTGAGTCCTGGGTTCCAAAGGGGGTAGTGGGCTTGCTCCAGCTCCCGTGGGGCATGGCCCTGCACGTGCAGCATCTTGTATTCATGTTCCTGCAGGGGAGAGGATCAGGTATTGCTGCACTGAGACGGGCACAGATTTCCCAGCATGGGCATAGGAGGGGGAACGGGGCACAGACTGTCTGTGCAAGGAGTGCTCAAGCTGAGCTCTGAGCTCTCTCTGAGCATCAGAGGTGGGAGTGGGGGCAAGGTGAAGGCATCTCACCCACCTCCCAGGAACAGGACAAACAGCACTGGGGACAGCAAGTCTGTAGGAATGGTGCTCCAAGAACTGCAGCTGCTAAAAATGAACAAGTGGCTCATCCAGAATGGCCATTTATAGCCACACTGAGGAGGGAGTGGGAAGAAGGCACAGGGATGTTCTTCCCAGCAGCCAGACCAGGCTGAGAACCATGGAGGAAGAGTTTCCACACCTGCTGGCAGGGCTGTGAGCTGAGCTCTCCTGTGCTTGGGAAGCTCCTCCTGAGGGGACAAATGCTGAGCCTCACAGCGATGCAAATAAGGAAGCAAAAAGCTACTTTGTCATGAGCTTGATGATAAACTGTCATGGGAGGATTACATTGGTCAAAATTGGAATTTCTGACTGGAAATGATAATGCTCTGAAATTTATTTACATCCTGAGCTTCAATAAAAGTTTGTTTTTTTCAAAACAATTGCAATTGTAAACAGCAGCTCTTGCAAAATAAATTTTGACTGGATTTCAGAGGGAACAGAAAAGCTTCTTTGTGGGATGTGGCTTGCATTCTGGGATCTGACTGATTTTCAAATGTGAGCACTGCCTCTTGCAGTTTCTCCTTCTCACAATAATGCATTACATTACCAGTCTCACATCATTCATACAGAACACAGGACTAGAAATACTCTATTTCATTATCCAGTCTGGAGGGTAAGCTGTTTCTGAATGCTCCTTGAAAACAAACAAGTTAACTTGTCTCCCTGGCACTGACGGTGGTGAGTCAGGTAGAGATGTGCTGGCAAGACAGTCACAGCCCCTATGGCCACCCCCTGGATGCTGGGCACACTCCTGCCAACATCACTGCTTTGGTGACAACCCCTGCTTGTCCCCAGCTGCCTCCCACCACTTCTCTCCACTCTGTGCCATGTCTGAGGTGGTGCAAGCAGAAGGAGGGGCTGCAATTTTCCACCTATTTTGCCAGTGGAGAAGTGGCAGCCTGTCAGGTGCCTCCCATATGTCCCCCTGTATGTCTGCACTTCTCTGTGCTGCTCAGAGAGGTGCAGGTGACTCAAGTTTTCAGAAACTCCTTTTAAAGGCACTGTGCTTTGCTCAGCATGGCATGTTTGCTGGCAGCTTTGTGTGCACACTGCCTGGCAGCACAGGGAGTCTCTCAGTGGCCTCCTGGACAAATTTTCACCCCTGCACCATGCACTAGTTGTGGCAGGGAGGGCCAGACCTGCTCACCACCCCATCCCTCTGGAGAAGGAAAGCTTTTAGGTGCAAAGTCCCAGCTACTGGAGGCCAAAAGAGTTGGGACTGGTGGGTGTAGTTTGGCAAAGAGGTGCTCCAGGGCTTGAAGTGCAATTGGCATGGATGATGGCTTGCAGAGCAATATTTTTTTAGAAGAAAGCATTATTCTTCAAGGATAACTAAGCCTTGTGTATCTTGTACCTAGCACAGTCTGTCTGGCTGGGACCATGATCAGGAGCATTTCTGTATCTGAGCAGTATTTATAATTGATATCCCCATCTCAAACAATATATTTGCTGTGCACCAAAGGCAGTTTCTGTTCCTTTCAAATTTACTCTAAAAAATATCCACTAAACACATAAAATATATTTAGACAATGGATTACAGGTTTATGAATCAGCCACTTGCTGCAACACACAACACAGACACACATGAGAAGCTTGGGTTAAAGCACTAACCTCCTAAAGGGCCCAAATTAACACAAAGCAGGGTTAGGCAGGGACACAAAACGCATGCTGAGGTAAAATCAGCCCAGGTTTTACCTGTGGTGTGGGAGGAGGAGGAGACCACCACGCAGCCCCAGAGCAGCACCACGGAGAGAGCGTGGAGCCCCCAGGGAGCCATTGGGGGGTGGGAGGTCAGAGGTCCTGCTGGATGGGGAGCGCTGTCAGAGCCCTGGTCCTGCAGGACGTGTGCGAGGGGGCTGCAGAAAACAAAGCAGTGTTCAAAGGCTTCAGCACATCCGTGGAGCCCTGGAATTCCCTCTGCAGGCTGAGCGCTGACAACAAGTGCCTTTTTACTCATTTACCAAGTCGGATTAATCATTTCCCAGAGGACTCTTACTGGTAATTTTTGCTGATGGCAACACATGGATGACTTTGGCTTTGTTTGAAATAGTTTCTGGCTGGCTAAGTGCACGCTCCAAAGGCTTGTCAGCCTGCACTTCAGTCACCGAGCCGGCTGCTGCATGTCTTCTGTGGAAAGAATGATTCAGCTGGGACACTGACCCCCTGCAAGAGAGAGTGCCTTGGACTGGTGATATTTGCATAACAAAAGAGCAAAACCAGAATGACTGAGCCTTATACAATAAACCAACACATCTTTTGCAACACTGGCCTTTGGTGTTCCAGTGTCAGGAACTGGTAGGAATGCCTGTTAGAATTCTTAGTCAATGTAATAATTTTTGGAGGGAAGGTGGGGTCTGAGAGGGAGAGGAGCAGAGTTTCCAGGGCAGGGATTACTCCTTCCTTCAGATTTCATGCTGAAGGTGGTTTGGAATTACTGCTTACAGACACACTCACTCAGTACGCTTCCCTATGCCAGAATGCACATGGATTACAGGCTTTTAAACACCTGGAGTTTAATATTTTTTGCATATAGATAGAGGTATAGGTATAGAGGGGTTGGTGAGAGATATATAGATAGAGATGCAGATATAGATATATAAATAGGTATAGACATAGATATCAATCTTTCTGAAAGTTTGCAGTCATTGCTTGAGCTCCACTTGTGTAAGAACTTGGCAACGCCTCTGTGAGATCACTGAGATCTATTCAGGTTACAAACTCACTTTAAATTGCCCACGCCACCTTAGCTAAAACAGGTGGATTCCCAGGTCATGCTCTGGCACAGCTGCTTACTCAGGGTCTGCAGTCACAGTGTGAGTACGTGAAAATGGGGCTCTGCTGAATGGCAGAACCTCAAGTCAGAGGGACCTTTAGAAATCGGATGACAGGGGCCAACATTTAGAAAAGTGGCTCAGAGGAGCCAGAGGAGACAGGTTGTGCTGGCAGGGGGTGTGTGTGTGTGTGTGTGTTTTAAATTAACCAGGAATTCTAGCTGGCAACACATAGCAGCAAGTAAAAATACACAATAGTTTTAGCAGCTAATTTTCAATTTAAATTAATATCAAATCCCCCAAGTCCAGCACATAATTATAATTATTACATCACATAAGTCAATCACATAAGTGTAATTATTGTATAACATAAGCTTTATTATTACAGCAATTATTAATACAGTACTTTTTCCGTTTCAATGTGAAATGAGAATGTAGGGAGAAGTTCCAATCAGAAGAAATGGCCAGAATTACATCTTAACATCTGAACAAACACAATATAAACCTTGTGTCAGTACCAATCTGGCTGTAGCTGTATACATAAATCTCTGCCTCAGAAAGGTCTCCCAATTCAGCCCAAGGGTGCAGTGATATGGAGAGCTGGCTCACAGAGCTGGGAGAAGCAGCAGCATCCAAGGACTGTCTGGGAATGTTAGGGGAGGAAGCTTTTCTCATTTCCGATACAGTTACTTGGAACATATTCATAGGGTTTCATAAGGCAAGCCAAAACAAACAAAGGCTTTCACAGAAAGATTTAATACCATCAAAGTGCTCTTACCTGGATGTCTAAGTGCATGGGAGCCCATGTACCTCTGGAGTACAGAGCTTCTCATGGTTCATGGCTGCTCTGCTCAAAAACTTTGTATTTCATAGAAATCTTGAGGTTTTTTAAGAGGTTTAAGATTTTTCTGTTCTCTTCAGGGATCAGATGCTTCACTGCAATGCTACTGTAGTCACCACTCAATCAGAGGCTTTACTAAGCCAGAGGGGACACTGCTGGGGTTTATGAAGTGCTGGTGTTAGCTGTTGCTCTTGCTGTGCTGCAGTGGGTCAAAGGTGTGTTTGAAATATTTAAATGATTCATGAAAATGAGAACCAAATGCCACAGTCAGAGCAGGCTGTCCCCAGCAGCTGGAAGGCACAAAGCACAGCCCCACGCCCCACCTCGGCCCCACACGTCGCCGTGACCCACATGGCTCCAGCTGGGGATCCCAGGGCCAGCCCCACTGGGACCCACCACAGTGCCTTCCCATAAGCTTGCTGGAGCAAATCCAGTGTCTCCCAGTTCTCAGGGCTCTGCAGGAAATACTGAGAATTACCCATCCCCTCACCCCTCTCTTGTGGGCTGGGCATATCAGCCATGAGCTTTGTATTGCCTTTCCTCTCACAATCTACTGCATCCCTCCTTTCCTGCACCACCCTGCGAGCCCTCCCTTGGCCCCAGCCTGGAGAACTCTGTGCAAGGAGCAGGGACTTCAACCACACCTGGTTTGCCCCGGGTAAAAACTCTTTTACTGAATACATCTTGCTGAAAAAGAATCTGATGGTTCCTGTTGCTGTACTAAGGATCACGGCCAGTAATACATGGATCAGCCATCTCCATGTTGCCTCGTGTGAGCTGAATGACTTTGGCTACAACAACTCCCCTCCTGAAGGGACAACGAAGGACATTTCAGAAAGAGTGGGGCTGTGGTGCTCATGTCCTGACATACAATGGGCTTTGGCTCAGGCTGCATCTTCCCTTGGACAAATTTAGACATATTGAGAAACAGCTCAGACATACAAAGAACACGGGAAATGGCATCAGGAACTGAAGGAGTGCTTCTTGCTGGGATGAAAACTGCCCTCCACACACCTGTACAAGACTTACGGTATTGCTGTTTGATTTGAGACCTGAATGAATGTGTTATCACCTCCCAGTTGTAGTCCATGGGAATGTTTTGGAGCAGCAAAGGCAGAATCAGGCCCCTTTCCACCTGTCAGTACCCTCTTGCACACATTGCCAGCCTAATGCCTTGGCTGTGCAGACCTCAGGGGACCACGGTCACTTTTCAGCTGTGAAGCCATTCCCATCACCTCACAGTCATTTGGTCCTGGCTCCAATAAGATGCTGTGACAGTGGGTGCCAATGAAGACAGCACGACCACTCTAAAGAGCAGTTTTGGACTTTTTGAACTTTCAAGGCAGTTGCAAGGGGAATTTCAGAATCTTTTAAATTTTTGTTATGCCAAAGGTAAAAAATGATCCCATATGTCTGATCATAACAACTGCCTCCAGGAACAGACACCAGCTGCTGTGTGCTGAGTGAGACCACAGCTTTGAAACAGAGAGGAGTGTGAGGAAGAGTACTCAAACTGTGGGGACCAGTTAGTCCTGATGGGTGCAAAGGGGAGCTCTGGAGTGGGGAATCAGGAAGCTCATGACCCACTGCTGTCCTGATCTGCAGTGGCATTTGCTTGGGAAACTGTCCCAGAGAACCATGGGGGTTTTGCCTATGGTTGGTGATCACTGAGCAAGTGAACAGCCCCTTGCTTCTCATCTTCCAAAAGCAAAACATAGAAGAAATTAGTCATGCTAACCCTGTTGCCTGAGAACACTGTGAATTTGGGTGGTAAGGAGGTTATGGGTGAGCTATCCCTTCACTGAAATTGCACGGTGCTGTTTGTTTCCTTCTTATTTTCTGAAAAGAATAGGGGGGAAAAGTCCCTTGCTGCTGGTAAATGTATGGTCCTACTTTCAGGGTTATGCAATATTAGAATTTAGCATTCATGTATTCTCATTGTGTAAGCTGTTTAAACAGAAAAGGTCATCCTGGACAGATCACTTGAAACAAATGAGAAACATTTGCCAGTAGAGTGAATGCCAGTTCCCAGTGCTAGAAGTGGGTCAATTCCTGCGAAAATTCGGTTGGAAAAAATGCATGGCTGGGATTTGCCCCAGTGGGGCTCCACAACACAGCCATCAGTGCTGGGGCACCGGGAAGGACCGGTGAGTGCAGGTTTGTGCGGAGCGGTGCCTGCTGGTCCAGCCTCCTCCAGCAACCCTCCTGCCCAAACTACAGGTGCTTTTCTCTTCCTCTCCTTGTGCCCCTGTGCTGGTACCTGATCCTTGTGTTTCTCCCCTTGCCAGAGTCAGTGCAAACCCCAAGCTCCTGGAGCTCAGCTGAGGGCACACCGGAGGGATGCCGCATTCCAGCAAAGCGGGCTGGGGGCACTGCCCATGTGTAGGAGAGACTGCAGTGGCTCAGAGCACACCCCTGCAAAAAAAAATGTGCTCAGACCTTGGCTTGTGCTCACCTTTCTGGCTGTAGCTGTCAGCAATGCCTCAGAGAGCTGTGGGACACACAGGACAAGTCCCTGCAGATGCTGGACCAGAGCCTCACAGCCTGGAGGGCAAGGCAGGGAACGGGCAGGCAATTTGCATCCTACTGACTAGTCTGCAAATGGGATTAAGTTGCAAAAGACTCCTTCATGAAGTGATGACAACCTCACAGGAGGTGTAAATGAAAACGTTCCAGTTTTGGCTCACCGGCAAGCCCTGGGAGGGTGCCCTGGCAAAGCCCGGAGCTGCCCCCAGGCACCGTAGGTGGTGGCATCACTTCTGGCTGGGCTCAGCCCCGCATTGCTGTGCCCTCCTGGGCCCACCTTTCCTTGGAGTCCCACGGCATCAGCAGCAAGACACCCCTGACGCCAGCAATGGGAAAACCCAAAGGGATTGTTTCCTCTTTGATTGTCTTCCTTTCCTGTTGCAACTATTTGGAGGTTGACTCATCTGGTTTGCTCATGAATGAGATTTTTTTGGGACTTGTCAGCTGTGTGACTGACCCCTGGAGTCATTATGTGCTCAGGAACATCTCACAGAAAATTCCTCCTCTGCCATGAGCCAGGGCAGGTCCCAGAGCCTCCCAGCTGTTCTGCACTAAAGCCCAGGGAAAGCAAACTCGTAGAAGTGCCTGCAGGCTGAATAAGAGATTTCAAAGAGCAGAGAAGCCCCTGAGCTGGGTTCTTGGACTCTGACTGATAAGCAGCTGCAGGCAGAAATTAAAAAGTGCTTCTGTTTGATAAAATAAAGGAACAGCAGCCTTATTGCTGACACATTTCATTGCAAATGGCAAAGTGCTTGGCAAAAATCATTAATAGACCTAAATACAAAAAATGGGCCAACACTTTCTGGATTCAACTATTTTTGATATATTCATTCTATTTGTGCTACATTCATTCTGTCACACAATCCATTGTCATCCTAGATTAAAATATTGGGATGTGATAGTTCAGAATAAAAGCTTTCAACTTTGCAATTCACATCTATGTTTAGAAGCAGCTTTCTATTCAACAAAATAAAAACTAAAAGGTTCCAGCTATGAGCAGACCATTTGGTGTTGAATAGCATGAGTCATTTGATCCAAAGGGATAGTTTTCAAATTGTCAGTGACATGAAAAATCGATGACTTGTAAAAGCCTCTTAGCTGCCTCATGTTTCAGCAAAGCCAGTCTCTTTTACAGAACTTGCATTAAACATCTCTTTCCAAGGCACCAGAATAGAGGACTCAGTAATTCTGAACAGAGCTGTGGCCTCCAGCACAATGTTATGGATTGCACTGGAAAGGGGATGTCACCATGAGAAGTGCTAGGAAGAGGAGCACAGGGCAGTGGCAACGGACTGAGTGTTGCAAGAAAGAAAATCCCTTCTTTGCATTAATAAATTAAACACTTATAGCTGTCATGGTATTTCAGGAAATGATGGAAGGAATCCAGACTCTCTAGCAATGCCCAGTGTCAATATTTATTTTTTTGGTGAGTGGAAACCTCAGTTTTCTGTATTTCTTTGCTGATGGTTACTATACTGGCATCTTAAAAGGGGACAGCAGCTGTTTCAATGTGTCTGTATCATGTAAGCCAACAAGGCAGCTGCCATGGGGCTGGCTCTGCTGAAATCCTTGCTTTCTGTAACCAGTGTTGTTCCCAGAAGGACCCGTCCAGCCAAAAGCTGAACCTCACACACTCCCTCTCCCTTTCAGATGACTCCATGGCACGTACCTGGCTGCGTATGAGGCACCCCTTACACACATTCGTCATCAGTTTCCTGGAATTCTCAGTGAAATGATTTCTGTGTGGAATGCATCTCCTACCTGGGGAACACACCCTGACCAAAGTTTCTACATCCTGCCGGCTCCTGTCTTCACACTGAGTCATCCTCTGCTCCTTCAGCAATTTCTTCCACAATCTGTATGTGCCCTTTGCCCGCACAGGGACTTGCTCTCACTCTTCCTCCCGTGCAGGCTGGGGTTTGGCAGAGACCATGGAATAATTTGGTTCTTTTTGTAGCACAGTACCAGATTTTAATAAAGAACTCAGTGACTGAGTTTGGTGCAACTGGGTCCAGTGGCTATGGCAGGCTGTGCAAGGGGTGCAGGATTTACAGGGAAGATCTGTGTATCCCTGGTCCCCAGGAAGGTACCATTTCCCCTGCTGCTCCTGTTCCCCCCGCCTGCAGACTTAGATCTGTGCTGCCCAGAGTTAGTGGGAGCAGCTGGCCCTGTGCAGCAAAGCCCAGGGCTGCTCCAGGACAACTTCCCGCTCTTCGGCCAAGAACAGCCAGAAATAACACCTCGTACCCAGGAGACTGAGCTCAGAGCCCATTTGGAGCAGAGAACATGGAAACATCCAAAGATGTTCTCATCCACACAGTCTCCCTCTGCCTGTCCCCCAGGACAGGCAGGAGCCAAGCACAACCTCCTGGGCACCAGGCTCTGACCACGTACATCCTCATTAATAGTTAGAAAACAACTTCCATTTTCTTCCTCCCATCAAATCCCTCAGCCCTGAAGGGGTGATGACACATTATTGGGGCTCTCCTGCCAGGGCCACACTCACTCTTTTGCCTGCAATGAATGCCCAGGTCTCAGACCAGTCAGTGTCCCTCCAGAATATGCTGCTGCCAGGCATTGCACCAGTATCTCCACTGGTCACCTGCCCTGCCTTGTACCAGCTTTTTCTCCAGCAGCACTTGCCCCTAAAAGCAATTACTTTAGTGGTAAAAGTAGAATCTCAGACTCATAGAATACACTGAGTTGGAAGGGACCCACCAGTATCATTGAGTCCAGTTCCTGTGGTAATTCCTTCCAGTCCTCTTTTCAGGTCTCTACAGAATTATATAGACATATATAAAAAAACGTTTCAGAACAGCTGTCTCAGTAACTGTGAAAAGCAGCCTGGCAGCAGAGCAGCACACTGCAGATTGGCCCTGGGACTGTGGATGGGGAAGGCAACGCGACGGGCAAAGCAGAGTGCCCGACGTGCAGAGAGCAGCTGCCTCTGATGGCACCAGCACAGACAGCAAAAGGAGCCAACACTCCAGCTCAGCATTCAGACCTTACTGTACACTCTTTCAGAAAGAATAGACTCCTGGCTTTCTCCTCTCTGTTTCATCTGCTAAAACTGATTTTTCCTCTGCAAGCCTCCAAGCCCTTGGGATAAAAAAAAATAAATTTCCTTTTCCTTCTCCTTTAAACTCCATCCAATGTCTTGTACTGGAGAGCCAATAGAGATGTTGGCAGAGGTTTGTGGTGCAATCACTGAGCAGTGGGACTAATAAATGAAAAGGCAGATATTCTGTACAGTTGAATGCCCTGACCTGCAGTGCCAGGGGACCTGGCAATTCCCACTCTCTTAATTTTTGTCTCCTGCCTTCGTCCCCAGTGGGGATGCAGCACTGCCACTGCCATGGGCAGGGCAGGATCTGCCAGGGGCTGAGCAGCCATCACCCCCAGAGTCACTGCTGGGCTCCAGCACAGGCACGGCAGGTACATCCCACAGGGAGACCAGGACAGCCAAGCCCCCTGTGAGGCTGGCTGGGAGAAGTGGTCCTGCCTGCATAACAGTTCAGCCTGTGAGTCTTGGAGCCACCTTGCAGCCAGAGGCTAGTCCTGCCCTTGCTGCCGTGAGCAGGAGCTGGCAGCCAGCTCCAGAGGGACGAGCACGGGGTCAGGGCACGAGCAGAGCAGCTGGCACGTGCAGGAGAATGGGCAAGGTCCAGATCACCATCACAGAATGGTCCTTGAACCCTGAGCTGCAACTCTGAGCATATAAAATAGCATTTCCCCTGGGGGCAGGTGTTTTCCCTGGAGTGTGAGGGGACAGCAGTGCTGGCCTCCTCTCCTGTGCCTTCTCCAGCCCATATTGTGACCAGGAGCCATCAATGCAAACCGCAGCCTGAGCCTTTATGGCTCACATAAACAAGGTGTCCTTTTCAGATGCAGATCTTTGCATTTCCCCCCGGAGTAAGAGTTAACCCAGAATAACTGCCTGGTGAGGACAGACAGTCCCTCCATGAAGTCTGTTGACAGCTCTTATCAGCAAGCTAATGCTGAAACAGGACAAGCCTAAACACTGTTAATTATATTGAAAAGGTAAAAGGGAAAATATGAGAAGACACTTAAGAATGACGACAGAAAGGATTTCAGAATAGCCAGAACATGGCTTGAAAGTGATGAGACACGTGTTGGTACAACAACGGTGTAAACACACACACACATGCTTGTTTGAAAATATGCAGCTTAAGCATCACATTGAACTCTGAGCAGATGCAACCAAAGTTATTCCAGAAACACAAACATCAGTACCACTTAAAAATAAAGAAGTGCTGTAAAACACTTTCAAATTTATATAGATATAATGGAATGCATAAAACTATATTCTGCACTACACTTGGACAGCTAAATTGACTTTCAAACACACACTCACACAAAATCAAATCATAATATAAAGTAGTTATGGCTTACCATAACACATCAGGATTTTCCTTTGAGCCAGATAACGGGCAAGACAAAATATTTATTAGCTCTTAAAGAAAACTGGAACAATAAAGCAGAAGAAAAAGTCCTGCACACATTCCTGTTTCTAGAGAGCAAGTTTCAAGCAGCTGCATCTGAACAGCCAGCTTGAAAGTGCTCTGTGTGGAGGATGAACATGAAGAATTAGGGAAGGCAACCAGTGCTCGCAGACGTCTGGCTCCACATCCCGTCCCAGTGAGCAAAGTAAGCACATTACACACATGGGTTATAGTAAACAGCTCTGCAATGATGTGTGACGGATTTTCCTGCCACAGGACGCAATTTGGGCAGGAAAACCTTTATTAGTGTGAACTGAAGAGTTTTTTGATTCCAGCTAATATTAGTGTGAACTGAAGAGTTTTTTGATTCCAGCTAATTTCCAACAGACGTGGGCCAGCTCCCAGCAATGCTGTGCACCCCAGCATGGGGACAGTGCCACAGGCAAACCCTGGCAGCAAAGGGCTCACTGGGGGCTCTGGAGTCTGAGCTCTGTGCTAGGGGCTCTGTGCTGAGCACATGGGCAAACCATGGGAATCCTGGCTGCTCTTGGAGGTTGCAGGTCTCCCAGGTCCCATCACCTGCAACATGGTGACTGCTGCAGGTCTGCACATCCTGGACTAACAGCAGCATCTCAGCTGTGCACAGGCAAGTCTCTGTAGGCAGATGGCAGCTGGACCTCCTCACATGGTGGAAAAAACAACAAACAAAAATGTTGTAAAGTAAACCACTTTTTATCCAATGGGAAATTTTGTTCTTTGCTTTCCCTGGGTCCTTTCAGATTGCATGGGGCTCCTTTGTAAGAGAATAACCTTGTTCCTTTGTTATTTCCAGAGAAATATGTTTTGACCAAGGCCCTGACCAGATGACTGGTGCTTTCAGACAGCAACACAGCAGATGGAAAAAACTGCCTCAAGCAGTTATAGGCAAACATGACACTGGTGAGATGGAACTGATTCACTGAGAGCTCAGACCTCACGTCCTGAGGAGGATGCTGTTTCTCCAGCTGTAAACTATTATCGTGCTGAAGAAGGACCTGCTGGCAGGACTGCTGGGCTTCACCAGCACCAACTGGTCAGTGGAATCAGGAAGAGGTTAGATTTCACCAGTAGAATTCGGCTCGTGGATGTTCTTATATAGGTTTGTTCCTCAACAGGAAATATGAATAGGGAAAAAGGGTAGACCAGTCTCTTCTGATAGCACAGAAATCCCTGTACAGCCCAGGAGCTTGCACACATTAGGGAACAGTGGAAAGGAGAGCAGAGGACATGTAATCCAGGGGAGATCAATGAGCTGCTTTGCAGCTCTGCTCTCTGCACAGCATTACTGGCGAGATGCCTTCCTCCAGCAGCTGCTGCAGGACTGTGGTCTGCCAGGGATGGTGAGGGTGGGGTAACAGAGCCTCTTCACAGGGTGGTCTGGCCATTCCCCCTCAGCAGTTCTTGGAAAGGCAAGCTGTCCCCTGCCACTCTGTCAGTGGGAGGGACTGATTCTGGCCAGAGATGTCCCTGGGATGTTGCGGCCAAAAGTTTAGGCCAGATAATTTATCAACAATTTATAGCACTGATGAAGGATTAGGCCAAGGTGATCAGATCTAAAGACAACACTGCTCAAAGCTCTGTAAAATCACAGCAGATTTCCAAAGCCAGAGCCCTGGGTGGACCATTCCCACAAGTCTCCCAATGGCCCTTTTTAATAGGGGCTGTGTGGGGTTTGCCTTCTGGAGAAATTCACAAAGTGGCATTTGCACCAATCACAGCTTTTTACCTTGGGTTAAAGAAATGTAAAGAGTTATATCTTTGACATAAATCAACAACGTTTTATTCCCCATGGATAAAGGAGTGCCAGATTGCCAGAGCCAAACATCTGATGTCATGGAGAGCAGGCAATTAGGAGTCCAGTGAAAAGATGAATCAAGGCACTACTGAAGAGCTATAAAGCAATGACTTATGGGTTCAGCCCTTGCAAAGCTCCACAAAGCAAACAAATGTCTGAGTTCCCTGTCAGCAGCTGTTGAGCGTGCAGGGCTTGTAACATCCAAGAAGCCACCTCTCCAAAGGACTCCTGCCACTGGAGTCAAGTGTATCTCAATTTCCACTGTTTATCTGAATAAAGGCCCTACCCTGCAATGGCTGGATGTGGGGTTGAGTCCCCAGACACCATGGTCTGGGAGCATGTAGTGTCAGGACAAGGGGGAGTGGCTTCAACCTGTAAGAGAGTAGATTTAGATCAGATATTAGGACAAAATGCTTTACTGTGAGGGTGGTGAGGCCCTGCCACAGGTTGCCCAGAGAAGATGTGGATGCCCCATCCCTGGAAGGTGGATGGGGCTCTGAACAACCTGATCTAGTGGAAGGTGTCCCTGCCCACAGCAGGGAGGTTGGAACGAGGTGGTCTTTAAGGTCCCTTCTGACACAAACCATTCTGTGATTCTGTGATCAGTGCCTGAACTCCCTGCTGTGTAATTTCAGGTTACAGGGATGTCGCAAGCTCAGGCTTTGGAAAGCCCACTGCTTCCAGCTCTCAGCAGGAGACCAGAGCAGGGCACTGCACTGTCACAAGTTGTTCTCACCCTGCCAGGCTGTTAGAGCAGTTCAGAGTTTACCCTCGGTGGGGTAGATTATCACATTTGCTGTGGCAAAGACTGTGTCCATACTCAAAGTGGGGAAAAATGCAATGAGAGTGTCGTTCCCAGTCAAAACAACGCATTTTTCGTGCCTGGGCAGGGTGTGAAGGATTAAGCCCACAGGTCATGATGTTATTTCCTACTCATTCCCTTTTCTGACTTTCAGTGATGCTATGCACTGTTGTTGGGGCTTGCCCTATGTTAGTAAGAGTTGCCTTAATAGATTTGAGTGATAATATAAAGATGTACAACAGGAAAAAGAAATATTTCAACAGAAGAAATATACTTATAAATCCTTCATCAAAATTGCCACTTACAATATGGAGTTTAGCTGGTGGAGAAAGATTTGTCTTAATAGAGAAAAGGAAAATATTTATTTTAATGAAAGGATCTCAGCAGTTTGCCAGATTTTGTGAAAGACATTCCTTAATCCTGTGAGTGCAGCAATCTGCATTCTTCTAAAACTGAGTTGTGCTCTCCTAAATTCCTCACAAGTTGACTGAGCAGTGACCTTACAATATATTTTTAAGCCAGCTACAGCCCTGAATCTTGAAGAGTTGCCTTCTTCTGAAACATCTCTCAGTCCTACACACCTGTCTCTGCAGAAAGCCCCTGGGTACACACTGCAGGAACAGAGACCCCCTCTGATGCTTCCTTAGGAGAGTCCTACAGCCCATTAAGTCCTTCAAGGCATGAAGTCCCTTGATCCAGGCACTGGCTCAGCCCAAACCGCATGAGATGGCTCATTATAAACCAGACTATATTTAAATGAGCACGGTTTGAAGAGAACAGTATAAGCAGAAAAGGTCCTCACAGATGTTCAGCCACTGAAATGGTTATGCCTTCACTGCTCCAGAGCGTTGCCTTTAATTCCACAGGCTGGGATTGCAGGTAGGAATGGAAGCAAAACCTCCAGTCTCTGCTGGCTCAAGAGCTGCTGAGCACTGGGGGTGCTGTGCTTGTCCTGTGTGCTGAAGAGAGGAGAGGAGGAGCTGGAGGGAGGAGAGAGGGGCTGCCCAGAACAAAAGGGACAGAGCTTCGGAGGAAGCAAACAAGCCACGGCCTTGGCTTATCTTCCAGCCCACAGCATCTGTCCCTCATTGTCTCCCTATTTTATCGTCTGAGAATGTCAAGCATAAACCAAATTTCCCCACGCTTTTAGGTTTTCTGTGTGTCAGTGTCTGGCACAGAAACCTTCTATCAGAGGTCAGAAACTCCTCCCCACTGAGAAGGACTCGTCAAGAGAATACAAGTTAACTACTGTCTTCTTCCTGCTGGGAAGAGAAACAAGTAAACGAACTTCCAGGCTTTATCACTTTTGACAGCCCAATTTCAAACGCCCCATTTTGATTTGGAATTTGTCTTCTACACTGTTTATAAAGTCTCTGGCCTGCAGCACTGCAGCAGCACTTGGTGTGGGTGCTCTACATGGCACCACAGTGCACAAACTGTCCACTCAGAATGGTGAGCCTAACTAAACAGTGGGGGCAGGGTAAAAATGCCTTTGGATTCCTTTGGTCCATCAAAATCACAGCATGCCTGACAAATTAACCAGCAATAGAGATACGTTTTCATATCAATCCAGCTGTTCAGTTTGGAGATATCAGAGCATACTCACTTGTGAAGAAACATCCCCCCCCTCTGTTCTGCCAGCTGACAGGAGCACCTGTGTGCTCCCCAGCTGTTTTCCTAAAAAAATATCATGGCATTTGGCACAAACCTCCATTCACATCTGTCTAAGGGGCTTCCTGAGGCACCATCCTGGGGAGCCCAGAGCCAGCAGGCAGGGCAGCACCTGCAGGTCAGAGCCCAGGAGATGGTCAGGTCCATCCTCTGGGCACAGAAGGGCCAAACACACTGAGAGTCAGGCAGCTGCTTTACAGTCTAAGCAAGGCACGTTTTAGCCCTTGGCTGAACTAAGGCATAGACTCTGTTGAGGCAAGAGCTGCAGGGGAGGCAGGAGTGGAGCTCTCCTAGTGTGGTGAAGGGATGCCAAGACTGTGTCCACACTCGGCAACATTGCTGGAAGCTGAGGGAGAACTGAAACCCCTTTAGGCAGCCCTCAACACCACCCAGATGTGTATTTTTAACTGCATATCACTGTCACATAAGCTTGGAAGGGTAACAGCCTCAGTGGCACCAAGCAAAGGTGTTTTGTATAAACAAGCTGCAAAAGTGACCAGCGGCAGAATGTTCTGTGCTCCTGGAGATCAGTGCAGGAGCAGTTCCCTGTGCCCAAAATAAAGGGGGTTCAGTGCCTGTAGGCACAGTACAGCCTGCACTCAGGCGTGAACACGGGATAGTTCAAGTTGCAATATTGTCAAGCAGATGCAGCCTGTCAGAAAGTGAAAAATACCTACGTTTTCACCATTGTTGAGTAAACTCTCAATTTAGGCTTGAATTTGTTGTGGCTTTAAAAAAGACAACAATAAATTTAGTTTTAAAAATGTCCTATTTAGGGAAACTAAATTTACCCTTCTGTGGAGAAGGCTCTCTTGGTGATGAGGTTTCTTTCCCCATCTGTACGTGAGGGAACAGAAGTGATCAGATCTGCTCTGTTTTAGGGATGGCTTCTAAGAACATTATGGCAACTCTAAATTTGCTTTTAGTATAAACAGGACTCCTTGCAGTTTGTTGATATCTGAAAGGTCAGATAATCTAACCAAAAGGAACATAATCCCACTTTGGGGACACACAAATCCTGAAAGAATCAAGTATTTTTCCTAACCACAAGGTTTGTCATTTCAATTTATGCATCAAATACAACTCTTAAATTCACAATGAAAGAACAGTGAATAAAATGTTAATACAAATTATAGAAAATAACACATCAGACACAGCCTGTGTGATAAGGCTCTTTCTAAGCCACTAAGAGAAGTTAAAAATTGGCAAAGGGACTTTTGAAGTTCCCAAATACACAAATAAGGCTCAATGATGCCATATGGAGGCAATACTACAGAACTGGATAAACTGGCCAGTGTGGGACTGCTCACAGTCTGAATGAGGAACAAATTCAGCTTGATTCACTGGAGTAGTCAAGAGCAATAATTCAATCAGCTACTTCCCTTCTTTTGCAAACCTTAGTTTGTATATCTAGGAGAAAGGAAACTGAGAATTCCCCTGCCATTTTACCAGAAATAAGACAACCATTATTAAAGCTGATATTCCTTGGAAATGGAAGTTTATGTTGCTTGAGCCAAAAAAGGCAAAATTATCACTGTTGGCAGAAGTATCTCAATTTCATCACCATGTAAATGTCTTCCTAGAGGAAGAACAGAATGAACTCACTATTTCAGGACACAGTGAAATGTGCAAACGAGACAGTGATTAGTGGTCGAGAATAGCTTTAACATAAACATTGTTCATCAGTGAATTCAATACTACTTATCCTTTTCTAAATTGTATCACTGGGCATTTTCAGAGATAATCTTGCTCTTTTGGCTTCCGTTTCTCAGTGGCTGGGGAATATATCAAGTGTGGGATGGTTTGTCTTGTCAAATATTCTTAAGAAGTTCATGCACTTAGAGGCTTCTGCTAGGAAATACAGTGTCTGCTGTTGGTTTGTTTCTTCCTTCTTCTTCTGACAGGAGAACAGGACATTCTGGACACTGAAAGCAAGTGGATGAAATGAACCATGTGGCATCAGCTCATGAATTCATATCTGTACATCTGGAGTGTCATACTCTTATCAACACAAATTAACAATTACACTTAAGATACATGTATTTCTCACTCAACCTGCAAAAGGATTCCAAAAACTACTAAATTTGGAGAAGAAAAATATCTGTAAATGCATGAGTAGAAAAAGCAACAAACCTTGTTGAACTGCTGAAAAGCAGGAAATGTAATATAGCTCTAACAGTTCCACAGAAGATACAAATGACGGTATGCCATTGTCTGGGACAGACTTAATTTTCTTCTTAGAATCATAGATCCATATGGTCATTAAGGTTGGAAAATACTCCTGAGACCATTCAGTTCAACTATTAACCCGACACCACCATGGTCACCACTAAACCATATCCCCAGGTGCCACATCCACGCAGCTTTTGGACACTTCCAGGGATGGTGACTCCACCCCTGCTCTGGACAACCTGTTCCAGTGAAGAAATGTTTCCTAATATCCAAGCTAAACCTTCCCTGGCATAATTTGAGGTCATTTCCTCTCATCCTGTTACTTGTTGTCTGGGAGAAGAGATTGATCCCATCTGGTTCCCCCCTCCTTTCAGGGAGTTATAGAGAGTGAGAAGGTCCCCCCCGAGCCTCCTTTTCTCTAGGCTGAGCCCCCTTGGCTCCCCCAGCTGCTCCTCATCAGATTTGTTCTCCAGAACCTTCCCCAGCTCTGTTGTCCTTCCCTGGACACGCTCCAGCCCCTCAATGGCTTTCTTGTCATCAGGGACCTAGAGCTGAACCTCACCAGGGACCTCCCCAGTGCCCAGCACAGGGGACAGTCACTGCCCTGGTCCTGCTGCCACACTATTGCTGACACAAGCCAGGTGCCTTTGGCCTCCTTGCCCACTTGGGCACACTCTGGCTCATGTGCAGGTGCTGTCAAACAGCACCCCCAGGTCCTTTCCCACTGGGCACTTTCCAGCCACTCTGCCCCAGCCTGGAGCTGCAGGGGTTGTTGTGACACAAGGGCAGGATTCAGAACCTGGCCCTGTTGACCCTCGCACAACTGGCCTCAGCCCATGGATCCAGCTTGTCCAGATCCTCTGCAGAGCCTTCCTGCCCTCCAGCAGATCAACACTCCCACCCAAACTGAGAGTGCTCTCGATCCCCTCATCCAGATCATTGATTAAGATGTTAAACAGGACTGGCCCAACCAAGCCGTGGGACACGGTGTCAAAGGCTTTACTAAAGTCCAGGTAGACACATCCACAGTCTTGTCCTCATGCTCTGAGTGGCTCACCTAGTCTTGAAAGGAGATCAGGCTGGTCAGGCAGGCCCTGCCTTTCACAAACCCACACTGGCATCCCCTGGTTGTCCTGATATGCTCCTTGAATGCCCTTCCCCAGCACCGAGGTCAGCCCAACTGGCCTGTAGTTTCCCAGATCCTCTTTGTGACCCTTCTGTAGGTGAGCGTCATATTTGCTGACCTCCAGTGACCTGGGACCTGTCCAGGACTGCTGGTCTGTGATGGAAAGTGACTCAGTGAACACTCCTGCCTTTTACAGCAGTGGCCAGATGAAATTGTACCTGCATAACCTCATGACATCCTTGCAGTCCTCCTGAGCTGCCTGGCCCTTCTTCCAAGGATCATAAACTCTATTTCTCCAACTCCTGATTATTGATCTAGAGATCACACACACACTGTATCTATCTGTATATATATATATGAAAAGTTGTTAGGATTCTGAAAATGAAATGATCATAATAAAGCCACAATTATAATACCCCAAAGATAGATGTTTATTGAGTTGCTGAAAAATACAAGNTATATATATATGAAAAGTTGTTAGGATTCTGAAAATGAAATGATCATAATAAAGCCACAATTATAATACCCCAAAGATAGATGTTTATTGAGTTGCTGAAAAATACAAGTATTCCAGTAAGTCTATCACATTTAAATGTTAGCTAAAAAAACCCCACAGAAATTCCAGATACAGTCTAGTTGTTCTACTTCCCCATTATAATGAAATTTTTGTTAAGATGATACAAAATCAAACCTTTAACAATCACCTGTGAATTTCAGAAAAGTTAACATGTTCTTATTTCTCTTATATTGCCCTCACTACTGACTACGAGCCATTGTGCTGAAGTTATGCATTCGTCAGCTCTGAAGGCAAGGTGTTATAGCTGTGAAAACTAGGTATTTGAAGCACAATTTACTCTTTGGCTATATGATCAGAATATTATGAGATTTCCATTTTTAATGAGGCCTAACTAATTAAAACCTTCAATAACTACATACATATTTTTCAAACAGATTTAATCTGTTAACCTCATTGCCACATTAATCTTCAAACTTTTGAAAAAATATTCTTCGGAGGGTTCCAACAGCCATTTGAGTGACATCTGTAGCCACCACCGGTATGGACAGATCTTAATCAGAATGTGAAAAGGCTACAATGGACCTTGGCCAGTGCAAACCTGCAGCTACAGAGAGCAAGATGTACAACTGCTCTGTAATCAGGACCTGAGCACAGACTGTAAAAGCAGACACAGCGTGAGAACAGACACTGCAGGTATCTGAGACTCAGGCCAGAGATGCAGATTTCAAGTTTGAACAGAAGACTTCTATTAGCAGTAGTTCACCATCTTTGATTTAGGAAATAGAAGACCAGTAAGCTCAGTGTGACACGTGTGCTGCAGTCAGCACGACCTACACAGACCTAGGAACTACTCCTGAAGAGTCACAGGGTGGTGGAAGCACAGCAATAAATTAACTAAAATGTTATTTGGTGCCTTTAGTTCTCATGCTGCTGGAACCACTGCAGCCTGCCCGCTACAAGCACCTTGACCAAAGCAGGTGTTGTGAATTTACATTTTGTTCATAGCACGAGCTTGCCATTCACAAAACTTATACTACCTCATGACTCAGTGAAAAAAGCCCATATCTGAGACATCCTGTCCACAGCTGATAATCAAAATATAAAGGAACATACGAGTCCGTGGCACCCTAATCAAATGTACCAAGCTGAAATTAATTATAAAATTACACTGCAAAGATTAATGACTTTTATCTTTTTCTGACTTGGGAATCACTTGAGGTTTTTTTGCTTACACCACTTCGATTATTCAAGAGTGACCTTACCCATGAAGATTGCCAAGGACAGACAGGAATCTCATGATTCATGGAGTTCAGCCCAGAACAGAGGCTTCTGAACATGGTTTCATTCCCTTTGAACACCCAAAAAGCCTTTTCATAAGAGGAATGTTTTCTTTAGAGCTGAAGACTCACAAAACATTTCAACTACAAACATCTTTTGGTAAAACACCATAAAAAGTTCCAACTGTTGAGATGCCTTTGCCAAGGAATGGTGTGCACTCTCTTTGTAATGCTGTTCCTCAAGTTCTGCTTTGCAGTCCCAAAAGGTGCTTCATCAGAAAACAAAGAGCAGCTGGGTGCACACAGGTGCACAACAAGGTCTCACAGGGAAAAACATATCTCAGAAAAAGAGTATTTACTTTCAAGTCTAAAAATAAAATTGGCCACATCTTTAAACAATCAAAAATAAATTAAGGTAAAATAAATTCCATCATATAAAATTCTCTTTTAATCTACATGTGAGAAACTCAGCTTAATCCCCTGGCAGTTCTGATTCCCTAATGCTGGATCCTGTAATTCATGACTGCAAACCACAGAAGACATTAGCTGTGCTACTGCCAGGTCCAGCCCAGGGAACAGAAGGGAAGCAGATCACCTCTGTTGGGAGGACTTTCCACACTGCATTAAGTTTATCATTAGCAAGATTCAAAAAAATATGTTATTCCAAATACACATGCCAGAAGACACTGGGGGGGGGGGGGTCTTCATGTTGTGTAAGACAGGAAAGTGTGTAAATGCACAAAGACAGGGCTACAAGGGAAGGCATCTTGACCTTCACATTGACCCTTTTGGTCAAACCCCAAGTACCAACACACTGTGTGATGTGTCCTCCTTCCCTGACACAGCAGTATTTCTTTAGTTTGTCAAAGAACATATTTCCTGGTATGTAATGAAGCAGGTCACTTATCTATAGAAATGACAACACAGACATTTGAGAGAACATACAACAAATTCTCATTATTTACTACAAATATATAAAAACTGAAGTGAAATCAAATTGAATAACTTGACTACATGAAAGTTATGAAACAGTTTGTACTTTATACACAGCGTATGTACACTGGTTTTGGAAATGTGGGGTTTATCCATGCAAATTTAATACAAAACACTATTTACAAAAAAAGTAACAGTAAGAACATTTTTCAAAAGAAACACGTAAGTTGGAAGCTCCAGCAATAATGGAAATCCTGAAAAAAAGGCTTAATACAGTATAGTACAAGTAGACAATCTTCAAAAGTGTGGGAGATGCACTTTACAAGAACATGAAATGCAAAACAAATTGAAATGCACTATCAAAATTTTTCCAAGTATATACACAATTTGAGCATCTATTTTTAAATGATCACTCTCCAGCTGTGCCTCAGAACTACTTCTGCCACATCCTGCATACATTTACATATTGACCATTTGGTTACATCGCATTTTCCGAGTTTTATAACCACGAGTTACAAAGTAAAATAACTGAACACCAACTGAATGGCAACTGTAAAATCAATCAAATTTCCCTTGTTCTAAGACATTACATAATAGTAAAAAGTATTAACATTATTCCCAATGTATTCCACCAACCCACCCTTTTGCAATACACCTGTGTATGTCCTTCCTGGGAATGCCAGCCTGGCATCACTGCTGGTGCCAGAGCCAGGAATTCCCATGGCTGCAGCAGTGCTTCATGTCACACATCCTCAGGAACACACCTGGACCAACATCTGCATGTGATGAGCACAATCCTGCACATGCTCCAAAATGCACATTAATATTACTGCAAGTTCCCATGGCAGGTATGGCACGACCAAACCCTACATAAATAGAGCAATTTTGGAAATATTTCACTGGTTCACTCATTTGAAAATAAAGGAAGGAAAAAGGTATCCTTGTGGCATTTCTAAATATTCACTATTTTACAATCTGCCTTCATAAAATTATGAGGGAAAAAAAAGTTATGTTTGCCTTATTTCACACCAATAATGGAATCCTCATTAGTGCCAAGAATTCACTTGAAATACCTGACCATGTTGTAGCTAAGCTACAAAACTACTGAGGGAAGGTCTAGTCTCACTGAAGTCTTACAATCAAGAGACTTGTTTAGGTTGGAAAAGGTCTTTGAACTGATCAAGTTCAACTGCAAACTTAACATTGCCAAAATGAAAAGCTACCGAAAACAATTAAATTTGCTTTCAGTCTGAGTTCTCCTTCTCCTTTAGAATTTGCTAAGACACTAATCATGGAAAAACTATTTGGTTTTTGCTTGTTTGAAGATTAGGACTCTAAAATGTAATGTAAAAAACACACTGAAAATTCTCTGAAAATGTAGTCAGCTATAAAACATTTGAACTAAGAATTACTTGTTTTATGATAACTTGTATTTCTCCCACAGAAATTAATCAGGTAGTTTACAGCAATTCTGCCTCCCTTTGCCTCTCATGTTAAAAAAAAAAAAAAGGCCTCGCCTACAATTTTACTAAGGTAACACACCTTCCCATTGTATGAAAGCTGTGCTTCAGTGGAATTTTTCCTATCACCTAAATACTGTATTTGGCATATCAGAAAACTTGTATTAAATAAATCAGTGTAACAATTTACAGATTGCTTTGACTTACCAGACATTGCTATTTTTAGTCAAGAATTTGACCCTAAAGTTTGGTGCTGTCATACAAGTTTAAGCCACGTTTGCTGTGGTGTCCAGCTCAGTGTTCCACAAATGAAAAAAGTTAGATCTTGACTGAGGTCAAGGCTAGAACTTGCCTTGACCTCAGTAAGGCTCAGATTTAAAAAAATAAATTCTTATGACTCATGTCATGATTTATTTATGTTATTTATTGTTTCAAATGAATTCTTCCATATTTTATGATCATAGTTGTGGGTTAGATTTTGGAAGGTCTCCAGACAGGGGGTATAGATGGTTTCGTGTATTCCCAGCAGGGCCTCAGCCCCAACACTGGCATAGCAGTGCTAGAGAATTGATGTGAAACACTTCTGGCATTCTGTGTGGGAAATCACCACACTTCACAACAATTATTATAATGTCACTGCTTTAAGATCTCACCATAGCTGGGACATTATTGCTTAAATAAAAGACCATTCATATGTGACCTACTGCATTCAATGACATAAAACACAGAAAAAATACACCAGGCCAGAGGCCCTGTCACTATGTTGATTCTAATTTACAGTTCATACCAGATTATTGCAGTAGCTTTGAAGAGCATTCATAACAATGAAAGCACCCTAGCTAACTCTTAAATTTATTAGAAAAAGGTAATGCAGCTTCCTAAAGCTTTAGGAATCACGATTATCCTTCCCCATAAATAAGGGATGGCAAAGCAAGACTCTCTAGCAAGTTTGTGGGGAAGAACTTCAGAGTATTAAAAAAAAAGTTATTTTAGTAGTTTTCAGAGATACAGTTTAAGACATAAGTTTCATGTCCAGTTTTCAAGTTACTAAGGAGAGATTTAAAAAAACCCAAGTGTAGCTGCTGGCATGCTACATCAAGGGAATTCTTAATGTTTACACTGTGATGTAACTCTATAAAATTAATTCAGAAAGGAAAAAAGCTACTTCAGGATCAGAAAACTTATTTAAATATGATAATGAAATAGTGGAGATCAGTTAATGACAGATAAATGAAAGTGACAATTTATAATTAGCATTTCTATGGCTAACACTGAACTAGAACTTTGCTCTGGTAGGAGCAACAACAATGAAATGAAAGACAAGTATTCTTTTTGAATGGCTGGTGCTTCAAATGTAGCAGGCAAGCATCTTGCTTAGTGAATTACATTACTTTTTAATTTTTTTTGCACGACTTTTTAGATACCGCCTTTAACGAAATCAGAGATTAAAGCTGTTAAAATGAGTCTTAAGGAATGATTTAAAAACCAATTAGATTTGAAATACCGTATTCCAAAGGTCAAACCAAGCCAGTTTCCTTAAACACATTTATCTAACCTAAGATTTATATCTAGGACTTTGCAAATTAAGTTATACACCAGCCTCTCCATAAACTGTATTTTAAGAAAACCCTATAAAAACAATAGTGGTTTTTCACAATTACACACACACCAGTTTGCTTCAATGGATTTAAACGTAAGGTAATTGGGATTTCTTTTTAAACTTGTCATCAGAAAGAGGTTCTTTCTCCTATTAAAGTCAGCTATTGACTTTAAGGACTACAGCCAAAGGAGTACACAATACCCCTCCATCATTCTTTTCTGAATTATATTACACAGGGTCTTGATCAATTGGAAAGAACAGAATCAAATCTTGTTACATGCTTGGCAAATACATCCCTCAATCGAAAACAGTTTAGCCTGAAATAGAAAATCTGTGACAGTCTAAACATTGTTTTAATTGAGCTACCTATTCATGAAGAACAAACTAATATGAACAGATTTCCTACTAAAATTATGAAATTATTTGCAATCTTTTTAGAGAGGAACTCAACTGTGTATGGTTTCAGAATGTTCTCCAAACAGTAAGAATTCGTGCAGAAGCAAACAAATACATAAACTCAGAAGTTTTGAAAAACCACCATAGTGGGAATTTTTCTTTTTCACATTGATGCAGAAAAATCTAGGTCTCAGCACAGTGACATTTCTACAAACTGAGCAGAGTGCTGTGCCACCCTTGTGTAAATCACACAGGAAATCCTGCAAACACTACAAAGAGAAACAATAATACTTCCCAACTAAATTATGGATATACCTGTTGTAAAAATGTCATGTGAGATCAGGAGCAATAGTACACAAAATCCTGAACATCACAGCGTAAACCTGAGATTTTGGCAGTTTTATCAAAATGTCCTAAATTACTCTGTATGAATCACTAGTCCTCATGTCTTATTCATCATATTTGTTTGTCCCAAACAAAGAAAAGTAGACAACTTTTTTTTTTGTCCAACAATACATTAAACCAAAAGTAATTAGGTATTATCAAATTAAATATCATAAATAAAAAGTATTTACAGTATTTTCTAATTATTAGACAACAAATAACCAATTAAATTGTGCAACAAACTTAAAACACCCAACATCAAAAATGTGAAGTATTACTTAAATCTTCACATACTGATTTTACAAAAAAACTATTAAAATATTAAAAAATTTCCATTTTATCTATTTTAAACAAAGAAGTTTCAAAAATGTTTAAGACTATTAAGAATTATCAATTACACAGGCACTTCACATGTAAACAATCTACAGTACAACTGAAAAAAAATATTTGGCACCAACCTAGAAGACTGGAAAAACTCAATAAAATGTGTCCTTTTCCCATTGTATACTGCTTTGTGTAATCACCACACACTCAGACTCAATACTGGCAATGTTAGAAGTGCGTAAGTTACAATCAGGAGTGCAAAAAATAAAGAATGCAAATATTAAGCTTTCAGAGAGTGAAAGGGGATTACAAGTGATCAATTGCTCACATTTTTACCATCATACTGTCGCTACATTTTTGTCTTATCTTTAAATCAAATGATTGGCTCAAGAGATTAAAGTGACAGGGGGTGTGCTTTGTACTTCTAAAATAATTCAAACAACATTTTCAATGTAAAAAAAGAAATCCAGCATTTAACTGTAACACTGAGATGTTAAATGACAGCTTTGAACTTAACTAGAAAGAGAACCCGATGCTACCACAATCTCTTTGTACATCCAATTACAAAAGAAAAAAGATTAATTATGGTGTTTCAACTGTGAACTGACTCCAAGGTTTTCACATACAGCTCCAAAGTAAGGCTCTCTACAGCATCTGGACAGGTATTAGTTTTTGATGGCTTGGGTGTTCCCATGTAGGAGGCTGAACTGCCTCAGAGCAATCCATATTAACAGAGCAAACGGGACGTTGCCGAGCGTCCAAGAAGTCACGTCACACAGAAGAAAGCTGAGATACTTTCAATGCTGGCAATTCAAGCAGAGCTTGAACTGTGAGGCCAACCTTCACCAGGCCCCTTTCCTCCAGAATGTGATGAGGCAAGCAAAGTCTCTCCTGCAAAACAACACAGTGCATTTAACAAGTTACAACCCTTTGTCACCAAGGCTGCAGCAACACACTCTCTCTGAAGTCACACGCACATCACTAAGGCATAGAGAACAGAGAACTTGCATAGAGAACATCTTTGGCCTTACATTTCCCATGTGGTTCTCTACAGTAACAGAACAGGCAGAAATTGTGTAAAGTGTTAAACTATGACAACATCAGAAGATACATAAAAGACTGTTAGATTCAAAAAGGGAAAGACCTTCTTTTCATAAGCTACGCAAGAAAAACAATAGTGGTTGTTGGCTCAGTGGCCTTCCCCCTTTCCTTGCTTTGTAGACTTACTACTAATTTTATCCTTAGGAAAACATGGAAGTGCTGACAGTCTAAATAGAGCCAATAATGATCCATTCTCCAAGATTCTTTCAGTTTGAAAATTCAGCACAAACTGGACAATTTTCCCAACTGCCAGCTGGTGTTACAAGTAATGCCAGTGGTAAATCTCAGCATCTCTAACTTCTGAATGGCTCCATACTAGACAGAAGCTGTAGCAGAGAAGTAACCCAGACTTTTAAATCTATGAACTAATTTTCTTGTAGCACTAAAAAGGAATCAGGGGAGTTTTTGGTTTCATAATATGCAGGAAATGATTGACTCTTTAATTTTTTTCCCCTCATACAACGAGGTAAGAGGAACTTGGGCAACAGCACAAGTAATGGACTGCAACTACAGGAATTTCTGTTCATAGCTTCAAGTTCCCTGGTCAGTGTTATAACCACTACTGCTTCCTGAATAAAGCCCCCAACTTCAGCATTTGCTGACACCATCTATGGTTATAAATAAGTTAATAAAGCAATCAGTAATACCTGTGGAACGCCCAATTTTTTACAAGCATCAAGGAAGTTTTCAACATTTCTTCGGCACTTTGCCATACTGAGTTTAGGCTGTAAAGACAGGATGGTAGATCTCCATCAGACATTTGTGAAGGACTGTGCATTTCTGATGTAAATTCACTTACAGTTGCTAAAACACAAAACACATTCTATGAAGGCTCAGTACATAAGAATAGCTCTTAAACTAAATTTCTGAGCCTAGTTTAATGCTTGTTCCAGAAAAAAAAATGGAAAATATAGCAAATTAATATGCTAAACATGATTCATGATGTTTTGGTACTGAAATTGAAAAGCTTGTTTTTATGCAAGAGAAGTGAGATAAATGACTTACCACTGCTGGCGATGGGACGTGAATGCTGGCAACAGAACGTGGCCTTATGTGATTGGCTAAATGGCAAAGAACTACCCCATCCATCAATGCTGCTCCAATGTCATCCGGCAAAATTACCTTCAACCTTGATTCAAGATTCTATAAAAAAAGGCCATAAGTAAATTACTGCCAACATTAGCTAATTTTTAATTTTAAACCCAGGGTACTTTGAAGCATTTAGAAGTTTAGAAGGAACATTTTAATATGAAAGTGAAGCAAATGAAGTCAATTTACACTTTACTGAGTATAAATATCCTTTTCTCCTTATCAACTTTACACTCCCTTTGTTTGCTTGGGTTTTTTCTTGTTTTGCCTTTATTTTTTTTTGTTTAATGACACAACTACATACAGTGAGAAAAGACATTCTACCAACAATGACCAGGATGCACAGCTCTCAAACCCATACAATGAACTCACTATTCATAATAGGAAAGCACAGAATTTAAGGTCAGAAATATGCTGAATATGTCGTCAATGTTTAGTATGCAGAATTTTGTGCACTGAAATCATACAAGATCTCATTAGAAGGAGGGAAAAAAAGAGGGAAACAACTTTGGGAATGGCTGGTACAGATGGCAGTTAAATAGCTGATATGGCCAAGAACTGTCCACTTTCCTGTTCCAAAAGGAATATGGCAAACAATGATTTTTCCCACACCAGCAAGACTTCACTTCTCAGGAAGTGAATCAGACAAACAAACATCCTTCACAGAAGTCACGCTGCAAATTATTACTGCTCTGAAAAGTAAAATTTAGTTAACTGTTAAATATCTTGAGAACAGAACTACACAGAAAACCTCTTATTGGAAACCTGAAATTTAGCTCCCATTCAGTATTGTGTAACTTGGGGCAACTTTCTACACTCAAAAAACATTTGGCCATTCAGAAGACTATGATCATTTTTCTTCAAATTTCAGGTCAAACAGTAGCAAACACAAGCAGACTTACTGTCTCACTAGGAAAATCTAAAGCCTCAAAACCCCAAGAAAAATAGTTTTTCATTTCACTTCATTTTTTAGAAAAAAAAAAAAAACCAGCTCCTGCCTGGCATTTTGTTTGTACCCAAATTAGTACCAGTGTAGCCTGCTCCATGAAATTCCTTAGAAAGGAATACCACTGTGGCACAGAGCAAACTAAATGCACTGCACTCATACAGTGACTAACGGTACATACATTGCGGAGCTGTCTTATTTGTTCCCTTTCTTCCCTTAAATGTTCCATTTTCCTCCTCATTGTAAATCCAGGATCCACTGCACCATAGTCCTGGCGTGAGGCACGGTTGAAAGCTAAGAAACATTAGGGAAGTTAGTTATTAGAATTCAGACTCAAAACATTCAATTACTACAAATCTATAACCAAGGGTAAAAACTGCAGAACTTTTAGGAACAAATATATTTAAGCATCCTGATATAAAAGATGCTGCCTATGAAACATCTAATAAAATGCAGAGATCATCTAAAGGTCCGCTTTAAACAATACAACTTGCTATGAGGGTATGGCAGAATCTTGGAAGAGTCAGGGGACAATAAAGCACAAAGTCATAAAACTACAGCCAAAGTTCTGCTCAAGGCACCGTTTCATAGGACGAAATACAAAATATTCTACTTTCGAAACCTTCCTGCCTCAGCCATCAGATGTCAAGAACAATAGTATGCTGTTTCCCTGTTCTTTGACAGTGACGAAATATGCAGAAAATAAAGCAGTGGGAGGGGGAAAAAAAAATATCACTGTGCAACTTGAGGAACTTCCAATTATTCATCTGCCAAAGCAGCTGTCTGTGCCTTTCCCAGCACTATGCAGTGATGAGCACACTGGGTGAATTGCTGTACTGGGATATCTGCTATCCTTGCTGTCTACTGCAGTCTGGGAAATAAACTATTCTAACACACTGTGTGAGAGAACAACAGCTTACCTGATCTTGGTTTGAGACCAAATGGACCATGAGTGTTACTATCTGTCCTTTCATAATCCTGTTAAAAGAGATAAAATCAATTTTCTTCCCGTCATTAAAAGAATCAACTTTCGTTCCCATCAAGACACTTTAAATTACTCTTGCCTATGGAGAGTCCTTCTGCTTAGCTGTAAAAGTCTTTTGGAGGGGACAGTATAAAACAAACGTACATAACCTCACTACATGCAGATAAAATTATCATAATGAGGAAGAAAAGCAGCACCAGATGAACTAAAATCTATTACAAATTATTTCAAACTACTACAAACCATCCTGTGAACAGAGTTCTAAGCCAGCTGTAAGCAGATGCAAATACTCTCCCAATGCTTAGCACCAAAGTATTTCTCAAGAAGTATCTACTTGCAACTATGAAGATCAGGTTTATCTCATTTCAGCACCTAAAAAGAGATGCACTCAATATTTTGGTATGTACACAAGATATCTTTATTTCAACTCATTTCACTGTATTTGCAGATGTTCTAATTCTGCTCCCTCGGGCTCCTTATTGACCTGAGGGGGGAATGTGAACAACACTTGCTTTATTTGGAGCTCAGCCTGCAGTGCTGGCACAGTGAGGCTCCATGGACAGCAAGCCATGAGTGAAGGTGTAGAGCTGCACCACAAAGGTGACACCCAGAATCATAAAGGATGGAACTCCTTCAGAAGTGTCAGCACCTTTGGGTTCCCAGTGATATATAAAATATTAAACCACAAGTTTTACTTTAAATCTTCTCGATGACTAGTGCATAGGGAACACCTACAAAACATGGCAAATTTGACTTGTGTTTCATTAGCTCTTTTCATTAGGAAAGATCTTGGAGACAAAGCAAAGAACCTTTCCTCACACCAAGAATAGCCTTAGGAGACATCACAGTTGCAAAGGTAAAACAAGTTGCAATATCTGTCTCTAGTTTCTATCTATTTTTTTAATTTTTATTATGATGAAATACTTCTCATTGTAGTTTCAAAGCGAACTAACAGTTTTATATATCTGCATGAAGAACTTGGTGACAGCAATGCACACAAAGACATGTTTGCTGAATGAAAAACAAAACCACAAACTTGTACCTCAGACGACACAGGAGACTGTGGGGACACATTAGTATTATCACTGTCTTGCTAAAAAAAGAAAATCAAAAAGATGAAATTATAAAAATGGAAATGATGATTTAACAAGAAACATGAAATTATGAAATACAGGAGACATGTAACACTTGTCCAGTATGTTTCAAACTGGCAGCAACTACACTTTAAAACATGCAAGCCAAGGAACCACTGTTTGCATCAAATATTATTTTTACATTATCTCTGCTTGATAAGTGAACTAACTTTGCTATTACCAAAGCAGGTAAACGTCCTACTGCTCCCCAGTAGGCAATCTTGATGTGGGGTTTTTTTCCAAATAAAGGAGTATAATACTTATTTCTGCAATGGCTTTGGAATGCAAAGTTAATTTGTGCAAAAAAGACAAGTGAATAAATTTTTTCTGAAATACTTCACATAATTACTACATCTCACCTCATCATTTTCATTTCCACTTGAACTCTTTCTGGAAGACTTATACTGCAAAACACACACAATTATTACTTTAAAATGGAAGTATGGTTTTCATTTGAACTAAATGGCTTGGTATCACTCAGATTAGTGATGAAGCTGCTGAGAAAAAAAAGCCATGTTACAGAATCAAAGGAGCAAAAAAGAAACAAACCAGAAAAGGAACATAAACTTCCTAGGCTAGACAAGACCTTCATTAGGTTGAAGAGATAAGAGCATTTTAAAAGTAAATATTTTTATCCTGTGAACTCTGCAAATGACATTTAATCCAAGGGAAAAGATGTTGAGTGCTAATGTCAAGCATTATTTCTTAGAAAAAATGATGCAATCTATGAAAGTTACTTTTGTAATATGTTTTATGTGACTTTAAGAGTGCTTACACTTTGACATTGATGTGACATTGTGAAAAATTAAGAAAAAATTAAGACTGCCTTTACAACTTCAAAGTCTGTTCACATCCTTTCATCTATTTAAGACAATGCTTTTCCCACAGGTCTGTCTGATTTATTGTGCACTGCCTTCATCACTGTCCCACATCTCTGACAACGTGAAAAGTGTAGGAAATGAAGCAGGGATTGAAGGAAGATATTTACAAAAGCAGTATTTAAGAAAACAAGAGAATTTCATTGTCTGCAGAGCAAGTGTACAAAAAAAAAAAAAAGAAAAAACCCCATGTAAATAGAATTCACACTTGAGAAAACTCAAGTGTGTTGAATATATATGGCCAGACTACCCATCTTCACAGTGTAATGTGTAACACAGGCTAAATTAAGAGACTAACTTTGGCACTGGAAGGAGGGTTCTCCTTCAAAGATCTGATTTTTAGGGGTATATACCGGTTTTAGGTAGAAGAATGGCTTAAAGGAAAATCTGACTTAAGTACATTTAATATTAATAAACATGCAAACTTACACAGCTCGGTTAGAGGATTTGTATTTGTTATGCACAGAAGAGGCTTGTCATTGTCAAAAGTTATTACTGAGCACTGCTGCACTGTAAAATTGAACAGCTGAATTTTTAAGAGCTTTTGAACCACATACTGAATGGCACTGACAGCAAGGATGGCCTGCACCTCTTGAAAACAAACTGCCTTTGTTCAGTACCCTACTGCCTTTAATTTTCTATGCAAATTGAACATGTCTTTTGAAGAACAATTGAATAAAGCATCAGTTGTTGGTTTTGGGGATTCTTTTGTTGTTTTGAGGTTTTCGGTGATTTGAGAGTTTGCTCTGTGGGGGTTTGGTCAGAATTTGTGGATTTATTATATTTTCATTGCTGTTCTGTTTTTTTGAACTATGCAGAGAGTGCAGGTAGTTCTGCAAACAGAAAAGACATCTGTTGCATCTCCCCATGACTGGATAGTGTTCTTGTTGGGCTGGTTTCCTGTGTGTATGTAGAACAAAGGAATTCATTACTTAGGCAGCTGATAAGGCAAAGCCTAATCTTGTGTGCCTTGCAGACCTGTATCATTTTCCACATGCTAACCAGAATTTCAGCCTGGAGGGATCCAAAACAACTACAAACTATTCCATTAAAAAAGGCACTTTGGTTATTAAAGTTTGTCTTCAATGGCAGGATACTTTCTACACATTTAATAAAACAAAGATTTCAGGTTCAGTATTCACTTCAGTGCAATGCCATAAAAAAAAAGGATTTCTGATTCTCACAGGCATTTCTCATACCCTTTTGCTGCACAGTAAAAATATATAATGTGCATAATGAAATGCTCTATAAATACATCTAGAAGCCAATCCAACTCAGTTTTCCCTACTCTAGTGACACCCATTGCAGTAATTTGGCATGTACTCCTAAGATATTAATGTCTGGCAGTACAGATATGATTATTCGATTCATTTTTCTGATGTGAAAACATGGACACAATATGAACTGTACTGCAACTGGTTTCTCAGAACAGCAGTGGTACCTATTTTTTCCCAGTTTGCCATGGAAAACAGACTGTTTCACTTGCTTATTGCCTTATTTTTGCAACTGAAACTATGAGTGATACAGTATATTTTGTTACTGGTACAGCTTGTTTCATTCACTTCCGAGGCATGTCTATAGCTGCATATAATGTGATTTCAGGCATCTGCTTCCTTCACAGTGCTCAGAACTGACTGGCATTTAAAGACATCCTTGTAAGTTATGAGGAATCACTTCTGTACTGGTAGCACAGCTGTGGAACAAGTCAAACCACTGACTTCTGTTCTACTGAGAAATTTCTCTTCCTCTCCTTAAAGGCTGCAGTGCAAAAATAATTTCAGGATGAAAACCCTGGAAAGAGGATACAACTCAATAAACACTTCAGAGAAAAAAAAAAAAAGGAAAAAGCTTCTGTAATCACTATCTAAGCTGTATGGCACGCTCTGTTCTTCCAAGAATTTAATTTCTTTGAAGTTCCCTGGCATTTCACAAAGATTGATGGCAAAGACCCAAGAAACTAATTTCATAAGTGACAAATTTAATTTTAACTCAACCTGGCACTGTTCAGAACTCTCCTGTTCCTCTACATACCCCAAAATAAACGTTACCTAACGGTGCCAGACCTTCCCCTCTGTTCTGCAGGAAGCAGACACTGGCACCTGGTGACTGAGAGTGCACACTGCAGCAGCAAAGGAATACAGCGAAAATTTCCCTTTTGAAATGCAAACTAATACCATGAGAAGCAGAAGACATAAATCATTCTTAAAACCATGCTGCAAAAAAAAGGCCTATAAAAAAGTAAATGAATATTACTCCAAATAAATGGTGAAGGACCAATGACAAGATTAGTTTCTGTTGTACTAGAAGACAACTGTGAATTAGGTTTTTTTAAAGGATAAATAAATTCTTTGATCACTTTTCTTCCTCTAGATTTTCCTGCACTCTCAAATTATCCTAAATACATACATATATATGTTAAATAAAAAAAGTCAAATAAAAAATTACATGTTATATGCAAATTTACAAACATCATAACTTTTGACAATTTACCTTTACTTAATTTTATGGTTTTTCTATTGTAAAAAAATCTGTCACCCACTCTCATTTCCCCCATTACCTTGAAATACTCTTTTCGAATTTGTTTACTTCTCCTTCTTTCTTCGTTCTGCCAGATCACTGGTTGTGTTTCTGGCCAATGCTGCTCATCCACTGAATCCTTCTGGTTTTCCAGTGGCTGTAAAGGTCAGAAATATTTTCATGTGAAAGGTAAATATACCTTTTGTGCATTAGCACAAATTACTATGAACTACAACTATTAGTTGTTTGTCTCTCTCAACCTAGCTTTATGACCTGAAAGTGTGCCCAGTCTTCATGGTGGCTCTGGTAGACATCACTTATTTCCTTTCAAATTCTAAAATACACTTAATGGAAGAAAATGGTTCTATAAAATAGTACTTCAGAAAATGACATTCTTTTCTGCATTAAAACTAATTTTTGCAGGTAGGTTAAAAAGCCACCTCAGACTGCCAAAAATAAACATGTCTCAAGTGTGGTTTGCCACTAGCATATCTAACTTCTCAATCTGAAAGCTCATTGCACAGCAGGACAGCTACAAGACAGTTTGAGAATCTGCCCGCTGTTCCTATCTAAAACATTATACACCTCAACAAGCCAGAAAAGAAATCTTTCAAAGTACTGTATTATGCAAATATATTGAGGAAGACAGCTGAAGTAGGTTGATTATTAAAATAACAGTGGAGATATATGACTATCTACTTCATGAAAACTGAAAGAAGACAGTCTGAACAGACCATTTCATAAGGTTAAAGCATTTCCAATTGTTTCTTATTAGAATATTAAGGTCTTTAAAGCAATTGTAAATAACTGACAGATTAAAATATACAATAATAAAAAAGTACTGTCCACAGTTTACCTGGAATTTTGTAACGTGCAAGCTTCTCAGTGAGGTATGGAGAATGAAAGGCCTACATCATTCAATCCATTTAGAATTTACATGAAAAAAACCATTATGATGAGGCAATACATTTATATGGAAGGAAATACTGAACTCAGGTAAAACTTATCTCATTAGTTTCAAGACCTTAAAGCTGGTACCATATGCTATTAAAACAAAAGGTCTTCATTACATACAGGTCAAATTATCTTGAGGCATAAGTTCTTCAAAGGTTTTATATTTTCTACCACAATTAGATACTTCCAGTAACTATGTTTATAAGCAACAATATGAATGCATAAAAGTTTTCTGTCATAAAGACAAAACCAAGCAAACAACAACAAACCACTCAAATATAAACCCACCACATTTACATTTAAGTATTTACCTGCCAGTTGTATGGGGACACTGGGGAATTCACTTCATTTGTCGAGACACTAAAAAGTAAGATGGGAGGCATTATGAAATGAACTACTTTTAAAACCAAGTTACTTTAAAATATTAAAAAAAAAGCAAACACTTAAAAAATACCTTCTTCACAACACTACAGTATTTTTTGCTACCTGTGTAAGGATGTCACAATGTGGCTTGAAAGTATGACCACTTGCCTAGAATCTCCAATCATATTTCACCCTCCTTTACCATGAATTGGCAATAGGCCTCCCACACTACAGCACTTTATTCACATTAACTTTCTAAAGATGAGCATCCTTAAGAAGAGATTTACTAATGCATCTTCATTGTTTGTTTCTCAAAGCAATCAGTGACAAAGTTTCTTCAAAGCTGACAAAAGATCTATTCTTAAATGTCTGGAAGACTCACGTGTTTCATGTTTCATTTCACTGTTAGCTATATACAATAAAGAAGAAGCTTATACTAACAAAGCAGGGAAAAACATTTTAAAATGGGACAGTGAAACTGTCAAATGTCAAAAAAAATAGCCTGGAACACAGACTTCCTTGCTCTCAGGAAAATAAAAATGCTTACATTTAAAGCCACTTCAAATTTTTCCTCTAAATCTTTCTGTGAAATTCAATTCTATCATCTTTCCAAGCAACCATTTCATCCCCTTTCTATCTTCTGGCTTAGAAGCTGGGCAGAGTATGGGAAGGCAAATGCCTTGTACTGAATGCAAGGAGGGTGTAACACCATGAGCAATAATAACACTCTCTCAAGGAAAAGCAGCCTGGCACTCAGTTTCTGCGAGTCTGTACTTTCTCCTTCCTTTTTCCTTCTGTTTGACCAAAACCATTAATGCTATTTTTACAGCTGTTAAGCACGGGAAATTCGACTGAATCATATCCAATGGCTTGATAAACAATGCAGTTGAGAACTGCAGCAACTGCTGCAATAAATAATAGATGTTGCTGTTTATACATATGTATCTGTTAACTATGACATGTTGTATAAGTGTGAATATTTGGGAGAGGTGAGTCTTCCTGGTCTCTCTAGAGTTGCCCTATGCAGTGTGTGATTTGGGTTCCTACATATCAGTGCAATAAAACAACATCTACCTTATCTTGTGTGCATATCTGAAAATTAAGGGGTGGTTGGGGGTTTGTTTTTTGGGGGTCTTTTTGGTTTGCTTTGGTGTTAAGTCACAGAACTGTTTCATTAATGAAACAGGAAAAAGCAAATTTAACCTTTCCCGGATTACCCTGTAATAAAAAGGCCTAACAGAGCTGTACACTTGAACAGCTCACAGCATCTTAAAGAGAAGAAACTGTTAAGCAAGCAAGGACTGGAAAGTTGCAAACAACAGCTGCAGCATGATTCACATAACCACAGGACATGTGTGCAACAGAACCACAGGTACCAATGAGAGAGAAGAAAACCAAAATAGGAAGTATCACACTGCAGGATCGACTCTGTACAAGATGCTTCCCTGAGGTGGAACTCATCTGCAGAGAGTTGTTCCCATCCCAGTGCTCTCCAGCAACACCAGCAGCAGTTACAGCTTTTTCTCTCTACGTTTCACAGCCAAACCTGCCTCTGGACACCAGCAGACACAGATTCTTTTGAATGTAAAGATTTTAGAAGACTATGGGGTTTGCAAAATTTATAACAGGCACCTTTTGAATGGGGTTTTCATCAGGAAGCTGCCTGTAAGCTCTCCCTCTTTAGGATAAAAATTAAAATATGTTACTTCTTGACCAAATTGTTTAAAAGAACTCATCTAGGATTCCTTAGGATTTCCCAATTCCTAAAGACAAGGCTTTGGGTATTTTTGGTTGTTGATGGCTTGTGAGAGTTTTCTTGTGTTTGGGGTTTTTTTATTTCAAACAAAAAGCAGCGGAATACAGCTCTGGCCAGCAATGGATTCCCCTCTGACACATACTTCTCAAACAATACAAGTTTTGTGGGCTGAACTCCCAACAACACTTCTCCAAGAGCTCTTAAGAGCCCAAAGGGATGGCCAAAGAGGAAAATTCAGATGCCTAAGCACAGTCCCAGTGCCACGGTGTGCAACACGGGATCTGACACCTCTGCACAGCACAGTCACCTACAGGAGGAGATCCAACCTTCTGGACTGGGACTGGATGTCTAAAATGTAATGCCCATCCTTAGGCATCTGAATTGCTGCCATAATCAGCAGCAGCAGCACAGCAGACCTACAGATCAGTTTCTGGATGACACCAACTTTCCTAAAAGCTCAAGAGAACAGATCTTTAATCTGAAGGAAAGAAGCTCAAGAATAGATTATTCTTGTAGCTTCAGTTTCATCATGAGTTAAAAACATTATGACAGAAGATGGCAGCAGTGACACAATAAACAAAAATGAAATTAATAGAATATTGAAGACTATATACTACACTTAAGTATATAAATACCATTTTTCAGATTCCATTGGCTGCTTTGGCCTGTTCCTTGTGTTTACTGAAACGGAATGATTAAGAAGTCTAGAAAGAAAAAAAGTACATATTTAAAACATTTTTCTTAAAATATGTTGTTTACATTGCATAACATCTCCTGTAAATAAAAAGTTTTCAACATTAAGTGACATCTTCCATAAAACTAAGCTATGTCTGTGTGTACACACATGAAATCCAAGCCTGTTCCTGCTTCCATTTGAATCAACGATATTGTTTCTAGCTCTGGAAGTATTTGGAGATCTATATTTTAAGGAAGCAAAACTTGATGATAAATCAAGCCAAAATTAAGGTTTCTCTTATTTGCCTCCCTAAATACAAACTATTTCAACTGATCTAACACCTGTGTGAACTTATGCTGCCCTCAACATAAAAGGCCCCATTGCTCACTAAAATTAGAAGACAAAACACAGTCAAGCTAAAGCAGACCAGAAAGGAGACAGACTGAGCACAAAAAAGTCAGTCAGTAGGAGCAGATCAGAAGGTAACTTAGTAAGAAACACTGCAAGTGCAAAGGAAATGCAGGGGAAAAGAAGAGGAGGAAAATGCAGAAACACAAGCTAAAAACTAAGTCCAACACAGAAGTCAACCAATGGCAATTCCATTTTGCTAAATGATAAGCAGTCAAAAAACCCTAAACTTAGATTCAGAAATGTTTTTTCATCTGAAGCAAACACATACCATATGTGTGTGTGAACGGGAAGATGATAAGAACTAATATGGATATTTTAAGTGTTAAAAATAACAAAACCATCAGTAACACTTCAAGCTAAATGTGGAAAAGTAACTTGAATGAAAAATTCTGAATTCTTGAAGGTAGTGATAGACACTTCAATGCTGAGTTCATGTGCAGAACCATGATCTAAATATATTTATGCAGAATTATATAGAGAACTAGAATGTAGTAAGAATCAGAGAGAATTAGAACACAACTATCTATGCAATAGAAGAAAGTAAAACAGTAAGCACCTTTTTATATTTCACTATCATTACACAGGGAGTACAGTCAGTAACTGTAAATGATTGATGATTTTTCAATCAAACTTCTCGGATTATTGTGATAACTGAGCTCAGTAATCTCATCTGCAGTTTAAATGTCTCATTGTGTGACCCTCAGTTTCATGAGATTATGAGAAGTTAAGCCTGTAAACCAACAGGCTGTGTTGAGTCTGCAGCATCTGCCCCATATATTTTCTCTTCAGAAACTCAGTTTTGAGGGTGCATTGCAGAATTAAATTATACTATAGCCTGAGAAAACTGCTACAAAAAGTAATGCTCAGAGCATAAGTTATCAAACCAGCATATAAACATGCTATTTTAAAGTAATTTTTTTAGAGAGAATCCCTATTTATACTAAGCTTTATGTTGTCAGCTGAAAGCAAGGAGAACTTCAGAGACCTGGTAGCAAGCAACCATTAAAATCTAAAAAAAACCCCTGACAGTTTGATGCAACACTTGCACCAAAACTGACACTTGAGTAAATGCAATAATTGTATGTAACACAGGCCATTCTTTTTTTAAACTCATTATATGAAATATAAGAAAAAACTATTCTAGCAAATTCAAACATATATATATATATATGAACAGACTTTTCAACTACACTGTTTCCAAGCAGCATGTATATAATTAATGATTGAGTTTATTACGCACTAAGCTCATTATAAGCATGTTGATGGAGTATGCCAGGTGGTGATTACCATTTTTAAGATACAGCCTTAGTAATGGGAGAACTGTTTTGCAATGCTTAGCAAAAGCTAACTTTGAAAACTTCTCATCTATATAAAGCATTCCAGTTCTTGATCTCTCACCCCTGACATTCCACAACCACTGCCAAGTGAGGGCAACGTAATGTCGAAAATACTTTTCTTAAATAGTATTTCATCCTAAAGAACAAAAAAGATATTGCAAACTACTTTTGATAACAAACATCTCAGGCTAATTTAGCCAATCCCTTTACTCTGTTTCTGTTTTAGAATTGGCCAAGACTATTTCTTTTGTCCACATTTTAACTCTGGAAATCTGAGGCTCTACAAACCCTTTATACCTGGATGCACGTCCTGCCGCCCTTGTCCTCTGGAAGAGTTTCTCACTGAATGATGTTCTATAGCTTAATGGCCTTCGTCTGTATTCATATTTCATGTACACCAAAGCCAAAGACGGAAGGAGGAAGCAGGATAGGTTGATGGGAGAGGACAGGGAAGTCATTAGCATAGCAAGCAAAAAGAAAGGAGACTGCAAAATATTACAAAAGCACACACTGAACAAACAGAAACATGGTTAGTAAGGAATTATTTTACAACGCTTAGCTTTTCTAAGGATTCTGTTTACTGGTTGAACATATTTTCCACAAATAAACACAGAGAAATCTTCATTAAATACTAAATATTATTCTTATTGCTGTTTAAAAAATCTGCATTCAAAATCATGGCTAAATTTTATATCGGGGTGATTTTGTCCTCATGTATTTAAAGACATGTAGGCAAATTTTAAAATATAAATGTTAAACTAAGAAGCAAAACTCAAGAACAAATAAGACTGCAAACATCTGCATGATTCAACACAAAGAACCATTAGCAACATCACTGTGTTAAGACAGAACAACAGATGCCAAGTAAAATTTAAGTGGCAGTATTTCAGAAGAGGAGAGGCTTGGTATTTCAAATGATGAGATAACCAGGAATCATTTAATCAAACAAGACCCACATGAAACATAAATAACCATCATAAAAAACCTAACATAAGAAAAACACACTAATTCCCTCTTTAGTAATTAACATGAGAAAATTTAGCATTCTTGGTCTTATTTGCAATACTTTTGGTAATAAGAATATATTAGCATTAAGATTTCATTCTTATTTTTCCCCTCCCTATGTGAACAACCAAACCTTGAATGCAGGGCATTGAGTTAAGTGGAGTAAAACCTATTTTATCTTTCACACACACACCAACTGTTACTATGTTTACCTAATATAAAATGCTGATGCATTTTTAAAGCCCTGCAATTCATAGTATCAGGATCTCAGTTTCTCTGAGGACTTCATGTGAATTTCAACTATCTTAAAAGAAAAATGACAGTGCAGAGTCTCACAATTACACAGAAATTAGAAAGAAACAAAAGGTGTACTGAAGTTATATTCATTACTGTGGGATACAACTTTTGCCTCCCCTAAAAGACCTTACTCTCCAAGTACCTCACAGCATTTCCCTGCATGGTAAAGGAACCATAGAGAACACTGTTCCTGTCCTAACCTGTCCACATCCTATGTAACTCCAGGCATTCCTTCCTGCTCTACATTTTACACAGTTGTTAACTTGTTCTAGCACATTCTTTTGATCTGCTGCTTGTTCTCCAGCTCTTTTTCAAGAATCATTCTGTTGAGATGCCCAGCATGGAGCAGAGAAAGGCAGGCAGCTGAAAGGACCTGTTTTTATATATAATGCATACATACTGTCATTTGACAGAATAATGTTCAAACAAATTTCCCTTTCAGTTTAAAGGATATTTATATGTATCATCAGACAGAATGGAGGACATACCACCTCAATTAGCTTGTTTTTGAATAAAAATAACCAATCACAAGCACACTGTATGCAGGTTCTGTAATTCTTACAAACTAAGAAATTAATTTTAACATGCTACCAATGATCTACTTACACGAGCATTAACCAACCTACTTAAGTCCACTGCTTTGAAGGAAAAAAGTATGATAAAGTTAACATACATCAAATAAGGAAATCACAAGACTTTCACCTTCATCTCTTCCTCTCCATAGAAGGTTTATCATTGCTTCTCTAGACAGTGATTTTATGAAAAGAAACACAGGACAGGTGTTTCGACAGTCTCTCACTTGAACTGTTTAACTGCTGGACAAAACTGTTCTCAACTTAAGGTGTCAAGAGCTACTGAGCAAAGAGAGGTTAAAGAATAAATTAAGAGTAACACAAGTTACGTTAATTAACATTGTAATACCTGTGTTTTTGCTCTTGCTGCAGTAACTGAGCTGCTATTTTTCTCAAGTCAGTCACTTCTTTGAGTTCATCATCATCTTCAGCCAACAGCTGCTCTTTCTGACGTCTGAAAAATTAAACATTAGTGACCTGACTTCAGTGAAAAGACACAGAAATGGCTCCTTGTTGGACAATAACTAAGCAGTGATTTTCTGTCCAAGAGGAGTACTCTGTATTCAATATGAGACTTGTTTCCTCCACAGGAAAAAGCTTAAAAGAAAACCACTACCACCCCACCACCACTAGTAAAACCCACCCAAAAAGATCCAGAAGATTACCTTTTTTCATCTCTCCAGTCCTCATTCTGTTCTATTTTCTGGGATTTCTCAGGATGTTTTCCCTGTTCCTTATGCAGAATGAAAAAAGGAAAAGATCTTAGGATTCACTTAAGGGAAAAAAGAAACAAATCAAGCCTGCTGAACAGGGTTTTTGTCAATCTCTGGTACCTTGACATAGGAGAGCAACGTGCCAATTTGCGCATCTCCCTGCTCAGGAAGAGCTCCCTCTTCTGCATTTGGATCAATGTAGTCATAAGCCTCCTGGTCTAGTGAGATTTGTGAAGAATAGAAAAGATATTAAACAGTTCTCTTGACCAAATGTTACTGCTAAGAGAGGTACATACTTATGAAAAATGTCAGATACAGATAAAACAATGAAATCGAGTCTCCTTAAGCAAGAAGTAATCCTTTTTTTTCTTTCTTTCTAGCCTTGCTATTTGTGATTATTACATTGTTTTCTGAAATGATGAAAATACAATACCAACACATGATCACAGAATTTTGTGCAGTTTTCCTACATCAGATTACCTAAGCAAAGCGTCTCTGCCATCTAAAATGACAGATGCACAACAGGTATTACCTTTCTGTGGATCGAGTTTGCTTCCTGTGACATGATTGTCATTCCTTAGTGTCTGTTCCCTTGTTGATTCTGACACCTGGGAGTGAAGGCTGATTGTATCATCATCAGATGGCTGCAAAGACACTCACGTTTAGTACAGAACTGACATGCAAATTAGATTATTATATGATCTTCTAAGAACTCACAAATTATAGTGCAACTGATCCTATCATGGGGGTGGCTCCCAGGACAGAGAAAATAGCACCAAGTCAGACAGAGGTTTTTTGTGGGTGGAAGGGGGTTTATGAGAATCATTGTTTAGGGAGAGGCAGACAACTGTTCATTATGTAATACTGAAGGGCAGTATTTTGTTCAAAAAGGTCCAGTCCTTATGGACTTATAGAAATTGTACTTAGGTACTTTCTCATCTAAAGCCTCCAATTACTTTGGCCCTTGTTAGACTTGGCAGTCTAATGGTTTAAACTCAACTGAACAGATACTCAAAGAATGTTAAATTACCTTAAGTATTTCTCAAATGATACAAAATACAAAGGAAAGTTCTAAAACCCAGAAATTTTAAATTCAACAGTGAAAAATACTCACTTCTGTGGTGGACAACCTTTTATCCCCGTTATCACTTCCAATGCCAGAGTCTGGTCCATGGTTTTTATTGGGATAAAAGTCCTCCATGCTACAGTAAGAAAAACAACACACAAAAAAACCGCACAAGAATGAAAGAAACAGTAGTGTTCCTTTTCTAAAAGAAAACAAACATCCTTTTCAAAACGTGTTTTGTGTACTCACCTACAGCTGCTGATACAGAATTTTTGCACAATGCCACATGTGCAGAAAAAAAACTTTTAAACTCTTACAAGAGTTGTTCAATGAAAGGATATCAAAGCAAAGGTAAAGTGGAAAATAGCAGTTATGGTACTCTCTGTATCAAAGCAATTTTCATTCATTCAAACAGTGAGGACATTTTCATTCAAAAATACTGTCCTCGCAAAAGAAGCTTCCTCCACTACACCACAATTCCCTGATTTCTACTGGCAGACGTGGTTTTCTACTAGTAACAAATATACATTCCCTAATAGACTGTAACATTATAATGATTTAATGGCTATATATTAGAATGGTTTCCCTCTGCCTGAATATCTATGAAATATTTCCTCCTTTCTAAGACATAAAATCACATGTGTTGGAATATACATGAGCAGGATGTGTTTTCCAGCTGCACACTGGAGCTTGGTTTAATCACAAGATTATCTGGAAAATTTAATTAAACAAGTTCTCACTACTACAAATATGATGTCTCTGGTAATATCCATGACCTTGCTCCTTTGTAAGACTTTAGGCCTAAATTCAGTGGAGGTTTTTGGGGAGCAGGTGAGTATTGTGACATTTGGGAGCTATCTACAGACACTGTGAACTAATTCCCTATGGCACAGTTGCCAGAAACCAAGACCATGGACTGAATCTGATGATTCAGTTCATTTCATGTAAGCTTTATTCAAAAACTTCATCTTTCCTTTAGCCTTGAACGCAGAGAAGCACATGACAATTTAAGAAAATCGGTAAAATTTTAAGTAAAAAATAGGAAAAAAAGTATTGCTCCATATGGTTTCCAATGGCAAGTCAATGATGACAGCAAATAGAAAGCATTCCCATTTAATTACCTAAGAGGTACTCAGTAAAAAAATCCAACAAAATATCCCTGACTTTTTGACCTCAACTAAATTTAATAAAAAACAGCAGTGAAATACTGTGGGCTTTAAGTTACTTTCCCGTAATACACGAGGCAGACTTTCCATCCAACAGACTAACTATATTCAGGACATTTATCGGAAATTCTTATCTACTGTTCTGACACATCTGCTTATGAAATAAAACAGCTGAGATTTCCAATAAATACACTTAAACTTTGGCCTTTTAAACATCTTTAGCGAGTACAATGAACATTTTTCATAGGAACTCAGATGAGCCAACTAAGTTTTCAGTAACAGAAACCAAATATTAAGACTCTTTAAAAAAGGAACAATTAAAGTACTGAAATGATAGGTATTATGTGTAATAAAGAGATAATTTAATAACAAATGCCAAAGTAAAATAAAACAAACCCCCCATTACTCACCTGTCTGTGAGTGGCTGGGAGGGGATTTGTTTACCTAATGATGGAAGATCCAAAGAATCTGGCTTTTTATCTATTCTGAGGCACGCCTGAATGCTGAGGAATTTAAATATATGTACTTTACCCTTTAAACATATCTGTTAGGAAAAGAGTGAACAAAAAAAGATCTTAATTACACTGCATATGTTCAGAAAATACACCCCCAGAAATACTTTCTACTCTGTATTTGTATCCACAATTTCCCACTAGGAGTTGAAAAACGTGACAACTGGATTGGTATAACTTAGAACAGCATCCTCTAAGATCCTAATGCAAATTCCTGTACTAGAATGCTTTAATACTAACCTGTGCTGGTGGTATCTGCATTGGATTGTTATCCAAAACTATAACTTGTAAGTGACGTAACTTTCTGTAACAGATTGGAATTTCTGTAATTTTATTACAGGAAAAATCCAGCTTTACCAAGGGAAGGTCTCCTAATTCTGCATTCAGGAAAACAAACAAAAAAGGAATCAATTAGCTTCTTAACACTTTACCTAATTTACCTACATCAATGGAAAGAAGATGAGTGGCTTACCATCTGGCAGCATATGGAGATTGTTTCTTCTTATGTTCAATTCTCTAAGTGACTGCAATTTTCCTATTTGCTGGGGAAGGACCTGAAGTTCATTACAGCTAATATCCTAAGAAAGACAGAATTAATACATCAAGTGAACATCTTCAATGAAATTACACAAAGGAATAATGCTATCAAAACTATTATAAAGCATGCTATTAAAGGAAAAGAAATCCCAGGTCCTTCAGTTTTTCCAAGAGCAGAAGTACCATAACAGATCTCACTGTTTCTTCACTATTTAGTGATTCATGTTTCAGAAATTCAATTCAGAAGTTAAATCAATGAATGATGAAATACTGGGTTTGAGAGAAACTAGCCTGAATCAGGAGTTCCTGGTATAGTTCCTGCATCAGTTAAAAACTTCTTGTGCTCCTGCTAGCAAGTGACTGTCATTCTGCTCCTGTTCCAACAATTCTTCTTCCTTAGAAAACCTGAACCAACTCTTACAACTAAAACCTTACAGAGAGCAATAGCAGGCTCACCAACTTTTTGGATAAAAGCACTAGAGGGTGACAAAGCTACATCAAGTGAACACAGACTACAGACATTTCTGACAGTGATTTCACATCAATTTATGTAGACCAGAGTGATTAGATAACCATGCTGATAAAGAATCTTTCCAACCTTTTTATTTCTAAATCAATACAACATACTAATTGCTGTTTAACCTTATTTTTTAAATACATTTTAGCTGCAATTTCATCTCAAAGCTCAGTAAAATATAGTAACTGAATTTAAATTTTGTGGTTCTGTAGTTTAAAAATACTAATTTGTACTTTTACTGAAAAGACACTGTTTACAAGTTTACTTAGTATAAAGATTCACAATTGTACTTACCAACTCCATCAGATCTCTCAACTTTCCAATTTCTTCTGGAATGGAGACCAACTTGTTATTACTGACAACGAGAACTTTCAGCGGAAGATCAAACAGGTATTTTGGCAACGTCGACAAAAGATTTCGACTTGAAAGAAAATGGGACAAGCAAGGGTGGATTATAATCCATATTAAAAAAATTCCAACATTCTTGGACTTACACTGCCAGAAATACACAACATTTTTCTAACAAGGTACTTGTCATTTAAAAGAAGTCATCCGAAAACAAGCTCATTCAGGTCTGGTATAAAAGCAATTCCTTTCACATATAAATGTAAAAAAAAAAATATCAGTAATTACTGTTGATTTAAGTAGAACTAGTTCTATTTTTGATAGAAAATACTTGTAAGTGCTGATACTTGTGTTCTCACATTAAGAGAATCTAGAAGTTTTAGTGCTTAACTGACGTGTATTCAGAGCTCTGTTTTCATATTTAAAAAACTCAACCTTTTTGGATTATGTTCTCCAGGACTGCAGTTTATAGGACTGCAAACCCAACAAAAATAAATTTATGTCCTTGCAACATTTCAGCTTCAAAGACATACTGCAGTTTTTACACCATAAAATGAAAGGAAATGGTATGTTATATAAACAATGTATTATACTGTTAATTCTAAGTGAACAATACAAATAAGTTTTGGATATAGACATGCATTAAGCCTCTTTTGATGCTGTTATTTCAGGTAGACATGCCAGGCTCTTTTGGTAGGAGAGCTTAAGAATCAAAAATACAATGTGCAATTTTTTTTTGAATGGATTATAAAAATGTGACAATGAAAATTGTTCTCCGTGCCACTTAAATAAATTTCCTCTGTTTTTTCAGGTTTGGGTTTTTTCAGGAGCTGCTGCTTTACTATGAATTGCGCAATACATTTCTTCCACCATGTGAATCCAAAATTAGAATTTAGGGCCACGTGGTTTTCCTCTGTAACAAAGCATCTGTAGGAAGCCAGGATTTTATCCTGTTCTCCAATCCCACAGCCCACACATTCCTGCACTGTGAAAACAGTCCTGGGACACGAGCACAGAGAAAGACAAAGCACAGTTTGGCAAAGGATGAGCAGGAGAGTCGACTCTTGAAAGAAATGCAATGCCCAGTTAGAACCACACACCTTTTCTATGCCCAGAAATGCATTCAGCACCACAAGCACCATCAAGAGAGAAATGGGCTGTTGCTGAAGAAAGGCCAATTTCTTTCAGAAAATACTGTGGGTTTATGTCATATTAAGCCTCTTCAGAATTACCACAGAGCACATTACTCTTGAATTATCACTGTAAGGAGTGATATTTGCAGATTTTGAGACAGCAGGGTTTGGAGATTTAAATAGCTTTTAACTGAGAAGACTGTTTTGGACTTGATGTAGTCAATATCAGGAACAAGGAATATTGTGGAAAACAGGGTCAGGAGGGTTCCTGTAGATTCCCTCTCCTTCCAGAGCTCATACCCATCTTCTGTTCTTATAGAAGAGCCAACCATATGTTTGCCAAGTTTAAAAAGAGCAATACAGCAGTGGATGCAAACACTGTGCAAAATGAGCAGGGCCTTCTGGCCAGAGTAATCTGCCCTCTTGAGAGCAGCAAATTTTCACACCTGTCATTTCTAAACACTGCCTGTCTGCATAACATCAAAAACAAAGAAAACCTTGCAAACCCAATGACCTGATGAAGTAAAAGGCCAATTCTCCAGTGAGATAAGTTACAGAAAGACCAAAAATAACTATCGCCACTCACCTAATATTAAGGTAGGTAAGCATTTGCAGGTTTTTAATAGATTCTGGAATGGATTTGATGCAGTTGTGATACAAATTTAAAGTTTCCAGTGGCGCAAACAGCCAAACATCAGGAGGAATTTCAGTAAATCTGTTCTTTGAAAGATCTAGAAGCAAATGAAAGAAAAAAAAATTCTTTTTTTAGTCAAAATTTTCCCTGCAGTAAATGGGGATAAAAGCACTCACTGTTATTCTTGTCATGCTCCTACAAATTAAGGTGTTGCAAGAAGTGTAAAATAATTCAGTTTTACCAGATGCTACTGCATATAATTAATACACAAAAGAGACTTAAGATACTAAAAGATTATCACTTAATATGCAATTACAACAAAAACCAGAAGACTGACAGGAATTCAAAAATACATTTCCCACTACATAGTTACATTTATAATGACACTGAATATCCACTATGATTGCCCCTCCTCTATCAAGTCTTTGTTCTGTGCAATGCTGTGATTTCTTCCCCTCCAACTCTAGGCACAACAGTAAGTCAAGGTACAAACCCAGCCAACATTATTTTTGCTGTTTGACAGCTACATTAGAATCTAATGTCAGTGTCCAATATAACTGCAATGCTAAAGCCAAATTCCTCAAAACCCCTTATACATTTATTTTTTTTAAGAACTACAGTTCTCATCTAAAAAAATTCTTTATTGCAAGCACAATAACTGAGACTTTCTCCAGCTACATTTATAACTTAGCTAAAAAGAGGATAAAGTTGCAAAAACCAATTACCTATAAAAATGAGGATGCAATTTAGCCTAGCCTAAAAGCAGAAAGAAGAGCTATCTCTGACAATGGAAACATAATACTTGAGCTAGATTTATTCTGACAATGCATGACTGCATTATGCAAATCTGCATGCAGAAGTTATGACAAAACAGCACGCTACTAAAACATACGGCACCTCTAGCTATAGGAAACCTTGAAAAGGACCAGAAAATACAAATGAGATGTGACCCAAGAATCCTGGAAATTACCAGGTAATACCAAAACCTTTATCATCAAAAGTCTATCAAACAACCTTGGAAGAAAGAGATATTTACTGGAGAACAACTAACTGCCTTCTCTTTTGAAAGTAACTCTGGTTCCCAACCCAAGACATTTTAAAAGGATGTGGTTTCTCAGAAATGCTGAACAAACTCTTCTAAGAGAGAAGCAATACAGATCCCTTGCTATTTCAGGCTTCAGTTCTTAGTTTTTAACGCTCACATGGAAGAACTGCGTGTCTGCTTAGCTCCCATCACATCACTGAACAAACATACAGTTCTGCAAAAGTCTAGAAAGGGGTTGGGAAAGTGGCTCAAAGTCACTGCTGGGCTCAAACAACTCAACAACCTGGCAAAGCAGCTAGGAGCAGCATTTCTCAGGGCCAACACTGGAATCAACGGTGTTTATTTTCTTCATCAGCAACCTGGAAAGCGGGATAGAATGTGCCCTCAGGAAGTGCATGGACAACACCAAGGTGGAGGGAGCAAAGAGGTAACTCACATACTGGAAGGACTGGATGCCAGCCAGGGACCTTGACTGGGACACACCCCATCCAGTTTAATAAACGCAAAAGCAAAGACTTGCACGTGTGGCACATTCCTCCTCCCACCAGTGTGAGCTGGAGGACAGAAGGGCAGAAGAAGGCTTTGGAGAGAACACCAGGTGATGCTGGTACACAACAGGCTCATTGCAGGTCCTCAGGGTGCCCAGCAGTGAAAAGGCCATCCACAGTGTGCTGCAGGTGACCATCAAATAAAATGGACTGGCACAATGAAACGTCACCTTCTAGTGGCTGTAGTCTCAGTTTTATTTCTCGAAGTCTAGAATATAAGAAATTTTGTGAGCTGACTGGCTGCCAGTCCATCACTTCTAAGAAATATTCTCAAGCTTAAGTATCACAAAGTCTTCCTATAGATCAGGGCACGTTCTGCTGATGCTGAACTCCGCAAAATCTACCTGCAAGAGGCAGAAAGACACAGACCTATGTTGCAGGACTGGCATTCTTAATGAATGGTGTGAAAAGTGGGATTAAGTTAACTGAAACTGAACATCCCAACTAAAATGCTTATTTAAAAGATTAGCACACCTTTAGAAAGTTTTCACAATTAGTGAGGTTTGTTTTCTGTTTTCCACCACATCAATTCTCAAAATGTTACAGAAAAAATAAAGCTTTCACATGAAAGTTTTCTGCAAAACCCTTTTTAGTTTAAATAAATGCTTTTGTGTTCTAATATTCAGCAGTGGGACAACCACATGCAGAAAAGATAAAGTTTTATTGCTGGCAGGGTTCTACAACCTTCACCACAAGATAAACAGTCTTTGATACAACCCCATTCTGAAAAAAAACACAACCAGCACTAAACCTCTTCCTGGTTTGGTTTTATCAGGAACTGAAAAGGTAACTGAAGGCTGGTACAAAGACCTAGTCCACAAAACACAAAAGACAGAACCCCACCCTTCTGCCACCTATCCCAAGAGCAGCACTGTAGGTTATGTCTGAACTGGAAAACTCATGGGCACCATGAAAATTTTGCTGTACTTGCATCCAGCCACACCTAAACCACATGTCTTGGTAAGACATAGGTTAAAAACAGCTTCACAATTTCTTCTGCAGAAATAAAACCCAGTGGTGGCCCAGACAACAACTGCAGGATACACCAACTCTCTGCTCTGACGATGACGGACCAGGGGTGTTGTACCCACCAGGCAATATAAAACCAGCTGTGGTTTGGCCTGACAAAAATCACATTAGCACAGTCTGGCTGAAGCCCCTCAGTATGCCCTCCTACAAACCCATACAACTTCACATGAGAAGCAAACACACACCAAGTTCACAGTATTTGTGTATTACTGTAGAAACCACTTTGCTGAAAGCAATGCCTTTTGTTGCCCCACTGTGGGGTAAGGATTTTTCTATTATGAAACCCAGGAGTTCTATTAAAATAGGAAATGACACTATCTGTCAATAATAAAATAAAAAAGGTAATTAAAGAGGTGGGAGATTGCATGACTTCTCTGCCAAGCAATTTTTCATTCCATTATTGCAAAACAGTATTAGAATAGTGGAAGGGATTCACATTTTTCTAAAGAAAAAGATTGAAATGCCTATAGTTTTCCACAACATTCTCATATTGAATATACTTAAGTTTTTTAAAAACAAGTAATGCTATTTTTATCCAAACTAAAAAATTATTTCCACTCCAAAAATGTTTACAAAACAAGCAAAAAGCTTGAGAGATTATATTGTCTATTATGCTAAACAAAATGTAGATGTAAAGCTTATGCAACTTAGGTATTTTTATGGATGACCAAGAAAATATGGTAAGAAAAGGAGGAAATTTTTGGAGTAGAGTGTTCCTCTATAAAGACAGTCTTCATCTCAACTGAAATGAAAGTCTGCTGGCACCTGAGAATGGTTTTGTAAGAGTTAATAGACTGGAGAAGCAAGGAAAGCTGCTAAATGCAGAACCACAGATGATTTAAGATGACATCTCCTCTAGAAGAGAGATTATAGGAATCCTTTGCTTAACCAGTTTAGGCTGGAAAACTCTCAGTGGGAGTGTTATATGATGACTAAATAGGAGACACTATCCATGCCTGCTCATGGATCTTGGGGTATTTCAATACACAATCTCTGCAGGAACAATAAAAGTGAGAAGTACACCATTACTGAGGTTAAATTTAAAAGGGGAACGAGAAAAAGATGAAGAAGTTGGTTGCAGCTTAGTTTTTTTGACAGGAAAAGTGAAATCTTTACTGACTGTAAGACAATGATTAAAAGAAAATACATTTGAAGATCAAAAGGAAAGAATTTTAGGAAATCTGTCAGTCTGGAAGGGACGCTATTAGAAATAAGAAGTTATCTTGTATAAATTTAAGCCATGATCAAAAGGAAAAACAAAAAGCTCAGGCTGTCAGGTTACAGTGGTGTGCAGGAAGGTGGTTAAATAGTATTAACATCACATTTGCCTTGATTTTGCACTTTTCCATAATCATTCCTGCTTACCATCAGAAGCATGCTGATAGAATAGACTGGCCTTTTAGTTAAGCCAATACAAACGTTTTTATATTCACACTTTACATGCACTACATGTTGAATTTGAAATACCAGGCTTAGCTGGGAAATTTACACTTGAACCTCACCTTGATATTGTAGTATTTTTCATTAAAACATGCTGCTGATCCAGGATATTGGTATTAGGCTTTGTTTGCTCAAAGTGCTCCAAAATGCTATTTAGAAACTAGACTTCAAAACCCCACATCCCTCACCCTGCAAAATCCAGAGCTGCTCTCCTAACTTGTCACACACACACACATTTTCCTAGCCAGCTTTTCTAGCAATGTTTTAGCCTAAGCCAACCAAAGTCTAAGCCAAAAAACATCTAAGCACAACTGTAACTATATAATTAGCCTTACAGAAGTCAATGGATGCATAATAACAAAAGTTCAGACCTCATCCCAAAGATACACTTTTAGCCAATCTAAACATAAATCTGAGATCACCACAGAAAACATGGGTAAAACTTATTAGTCTGTCAGATGGATGATGACTCTGGAGAAGAAAAAAGTAGTCTCGAACACTACAGAAACACCTGTATGTGGTAATTCCAGTTTCTGATGTGATATTTCAGCAGTGAATATCTACATAGCCTAAGAATTATTCTTCAGTGTAATCTTGCTTTCTGTCTCCCTTTAATCTTCAAAAAATCTATGTAAATTCTATACAAGCACAATATTAAAGTGACAAATGACATACCAAAAAGAAAGAAAATTGTATGTTTCAAAGCCTGCTAATGCTTTAGGCTCCTTCTCCAGTTTGTTGAGAAACTAAGAAAGGCAGGAAGAGATCTGTCTCCCATTACTAACCAAAGAAATGGCACTTAGAATGAAGAAATCAATTTCATTGTTCATGTAACAAAGCTTTTTTCATTCAGAGAATGACATTAAGTGGGGCTTCCAGGAGAATCCAGAAAATCCATTTCAGAGAGACCGAAATATCACTGGAGATCCTCAGAACTCAGCTGCACAAGGCTCCAAGCAACCTGCTTTACCTGGACCTGTTCCCACCAGGAGATTGCCCTAGATGATAATGAAGGTCTCTTTCAACCTATGTAATTACAGGATATAAAACTGTAGCTTGTTTGCATTACAGGAATTTAATTATCTTATCACTGTTTAGGGAATTCAGTTATCAGTTCCTGATAGGGAGGGTAAAGAGTTAAAAAAAAAAAAGATGCATTAAAAAAGCCAAGCGTGAGACTATCCACTTCCCATAGGGGTCTTAATTCTGCCACCCATGAATTTTGATGGCAGCAATAATGAATCAAAACTTCATTTGGAGATTTCAGATAGAAAACTACAGAAGGAGAGGAAAAAACCTAACCATCTCCCACAAACATCTCCACAAAACAAGTTCCATACACCTAAAAAACCCAACATGGATCCTGTGTCCAGTTTACCCACATTTTCAGGAACCACAGAACAAAGGAACTCTTAAGCTTCCCAAGCTCACCTCAAATGGGGTATCTCTCTAGTATCTCCAGCATTTCCCTCAAACTCTGCACATCTACCTGCAGGTTCACAGTTCAAATCTTAATGCATGACTAGTGTTGTTAAACACAGAAATACTATAAAATTCTCCCTTCAAAGGAAAAATGGTCCTGGTTAATGAAGTAATAAATAACAAAATTCTTCACATTTACTTATGTTGCAAAATGAAGCATTGCACAATATAAACATGTCCAAATTTAAAATGATTGTGCATATTGATATATATAACACAACCATTTCAACTGCAAAACATACCAAAAAAAATTTAGAACTTACTGGCAAAGAACATTCAAGAATTACAGCAACATAATTTTTGCACGGAACCATGTATTTCACATACAAATCAATGTTTGCTCTCCAACATTAGGAGCTATGGTGAAGGATTACACAGAACAAACTGAGCACCCACCAGCTCTTATGCACAGTAAGGAAACTGATATACCTGCCAAAAACCTCTCGCTCTCAGGAAACTAAATTAACCACAAATTGTCACAAGGAAAGCTATGTACATTTAAAGTCTATTCTTAAAAGCTTATGTAGCAATATTTAACTTGATTTTCAGCTGCTGTGCTCTAAATCATACAGAAGCATAACCTGTCTCCCAAGACCAGAGGTGGCTACAAGTGGTTTTTACTTCTTTTGTAAATCGTGTTTGACAGCAGAGAATAGCTTCTGGGTTTGTGCAAAAATATTACAAAAAGATATCAAAGTGGCATTTGGGTTTTAAATCCAACAACTGAAGAGCTTGGAAATACCTGCTTTATGGTTATCCACATCCTTTAGTTTATCTACAGACTCAGGCTGTGCAGTTAAAATGACAAATGAAGAAACTGTACCTAATCATGTAATTAATGCAGCTCATCAAGCACAGAGGGAGGGTTGTACAGGCCACCAGAAACTCTGTTAGACAGATTCTGAGCTCTTGGCTTTTCAAGCTAAACAGCACTTCTACAGAAAACAGTCCTTTTTAAAATTACACTTCTGTTATTTTAGAGACTTCAACAACAACAAAAGCATCCTGTCAGACTGAACTACAGTTGTTTCACATAAGCTACATGTTTCTCTAACTGGAACAGAACAACAGTCGTGTCTCAGACTTTTGCCACCAGGAAAAAGGACTGAGATCCAGCACACTGGCTCTGAAATCAAGGTAGTTTTGAGGAACCCACCATTCCAGCCCACCCTCGCTGAACTCATTCTCCCAGGCTACACTGGGCACAACTATGCTGAACAGTCTAAACTGGTGGTTTAGTTCAAGCAATTCTTGTTTTTCATGTAAGTCACCTCCACTCACCCCATGCTGGTTCAGGTATGTGAGGTTTTTCCTGAGATTTGCAACAACAGAAAACTAAACCAATAGCTCTGATCTAAAGGTTGGAACAACTGGGGGGCACACTGGTGCTGACCAATGCCAGTCTTGTCCACAAAATCAGATTTGATACCCTGTGTGCAACAAGCCCATAATGACTCACTCCAGAGAGACACTAATTATTTATTTCAGAGTTGCATGAGCCTGGATGCTCAGTGGTATTCCACAAATCGAGCACAATGACCAAAACTTTTTACTATTTATACATTTTAACAAACAAATTAATTAGTGTTCACTTGCTAGAAGTTATAGGTCTCTTATGAATTAGCATTCCATCTTCTATTGGTTAATTATTCTCTCACTTCCCTTGCTAGTCAGTTCATGTGCTCAGTCTTTTCCTTCTTGTGGGTCAGGGGGTTTCCTGGGTCAGTGGTTGTGATCTTCCCCGCCGGAATTACCTGTTACCCTGTCAGAGCTGGTTCAGCACAGTTGCTGAGTTGGCTTTATTAGTTTCTTCCTTATCTCGGGAGTTCTGCCAAATGTCCTTGTGGCTCATAAATTCTGCATTCCTTGTGTCCACTCTCAGGGGACATCATCCTTCCCAAGCTTTGGTAACCTCCCCCTATGTCCGACATCACTGAAGTGTGTCAAGGCCTAAATCTTAATAAGGCAATTCTACCAACAAATAATTTGTTTCTCTAAGACCTGGGCATCACTTAGAGCTTGCCTGTTAGCTACTATCTCTTTTCTTGTTGAGTAGGCTTGAAATATACAAAGATCAAACATCAAAGAACATCCTTTCTTAAGTAAATGTTACATATTCCTCCAACATCAGGACGAAACCAACAGATGAATTCAGGGAATTCTTCACCATGTTACAACATCAGAAAGATCCAGGCATTTCCAACACAAGACAGGACGCCGGACTGTGTTCAGCTATTTTAGCCCAGCATGATTAAACCAGAAAAGGAAGAACACAGCACCAGGATCACCACTCAGACTGGCACATGAAGGTGTAAATTTGCATGTCATGTCAAAAGGATATTATATCATGTCAAGGATTATCTTCCTCTCCACTACTGAAGGTGCCTTGTCTCCACAAATATTTTGGAGTTTGAAGTGGTAAGCAGAAAATCCCATAGGAAGCTTTTTAGTTTTGGCACTCTAGTATTTAGTCTGGACTATAATCCTTAAAATGCCTTACTACCAGAAAGAGTGAAATGCATTTTCCTGACAAGTCAAGAAGGCTTAATTAAGCTGGTGTATTACAGCAGAGGGCATCTTCCTCCCACTTAAACTGGCCATTGCTATTGGTTTAATTCTGACAATTTCTTTCCTGGCTTTGAATTTTTTAAATTCTAAGCTTCTGTTTCACAGAAGGGAATAATCATTCAGCAATGAAGGAAAGTCTGGGTTTGTTACAGAATACTTAAAGTGTACACAAAATTCCCGAGGAAAGATTCTTATCCTGGACTCTGTATCCTCAGTAACATACATCCAAGCCTCTGTCCTGAGGAGTTTACAATCTAAACAGATGTGAGGCAGAGACAGAATGCTACAACAACCTACTGTAGCTGGTGTTTACTATATGACTTATCTTTTGTGCAGATAAAATGGCTTGTCACTGGATAAACTAAGCAGAAACATTTTCCAAGTAAGCTAGACTGCTAGAAGAGAAAGAGCACTGGAAATAAAGGCAAGTGCACAAAGAGTAAAGCAGAAAAATCCCTGAAGAAAGCAGGTAAACCAACAGTCCATGAGCACCAAGTGAACTGGGTCTAGCAAGAACTTCAGCATGTTCTCCTGAGACACAGAGGCCTCTGTTGCAGCAACTTCAGCATCTGTTCTTATCTGGTGGTGGCTCCTGCTGATTCTGTCCAAGTCATGCCAGACCTCATGGCAGCATTTAAGAATGGCTGCAGCCTCTTCTATTAGCTTCAAAGTAACTGTATCTCTCATTACTGCATGTAATGACTTGAAGCAAACACTTCTATAAACTTTTTAGTTCTAGGTCAGCCTCCAACAGAACAAGTCCTCATCCGCCAATGTCCTGCTTCCACCTACTGAAATAGAGGTAAAGTGACAAATTGAAGGAGTGTTTGGTATAACACCCAGATGGTCAGGGATTTGCTTATTGTGCAGCTACACCTGCTGCTCAGCAGCCCATGAAGAGGTCAGGGATGCAGGGCTCCTTCAAGCCTTACAACTACAAAACAATTTTTTCAGAAATCATACGTTGACACTTGGGAGCACATTTGAGATGACCATGTCTGTCAAGCACAAAACGATTCTAGTTCTGTACCAGAGAATAAGACTCTTCTTCCTTCACCTGAAGCACTCAACCTTCTCTAGATCTGTCAGACCTGGAAGCATATTCTCCTGGCAAGTGGCAAATGATCCCAGGTTAGCTGGAAGAATGATGCACATGAGACTGCTGGACAGCCCCAGAAAAGCAGAGAACTCAAAAGTCTCTTCAAGTTGTCACGTACAACTTTTACCACAAAAAAACCAACAACCAACCAACCACGCAAGATGTATGAAGTATCTTGACAATTTATGTGGAATTCCAGCCTTTAGCCCTGATGTAGTAACTTTTTTGCCAAGGACAGATTTCAGCATTAAACACTAGCCTTGATGGGAAAATGAATATGTACTTTTGTATCATCTCTGACAAAGCTGCACAACTCAAATGGGAATACACATTTCACCAAAGAGCATATCTCAAAAAGCAATGGCTACTCCACTTTATTGCACATAGTTTTGCAACACAGTCTGTGATTTAAATACATTTGCCCCCTCTGCAAATAATCAGTAACAAAGTAGAAATACATAGTACAAAAAGTTCCTCAGTTGACCAAAGGCAGAAATCTTACAGACAATAAATGTTGGATACACTAAGGCAAGAAACCAGTCAATGCAATGGCAAATTTAATTCTGATGGATGGAGAATGCAAAAGGTACAAAAATTACACATCGTACGTTTCTTGTATGTATTTTAGATAAGGCTGTGAGCTGGAATTTATTGGGGGTTTTAATATTAAGATATAAGTGATTCTTCATAATGTAACCCTTTTAGGCAGGCAAACTAATAATTAGCTGTTTTAATTTCAACTCACTGAAGTGAGACTTCTCCCAGCTTGCCCATCACACCCAATATCCTTAACAAGGACACTGGCCTTCAGCAGAAAAACCTCAAGTACACACGACTCATTTCCTCTCAACCCAAACACAGGACAGGCTCTGAAAACACGGTGGGGAATTTCCACAATTACTGTTTATAAACTTTGTCACTTCCAGATTTCACATCAGATGCATTTCCGAGCATAAACACTAGCCCCTCCTCCTCAAAAAAACACAGAAACTAAATTTCTCATTCGAATCTGAAGGAGTTGCTACTAAGAGCCATGTTTTGTAATATGTTTGATTTCTAGAATGTAATCTAGGTTTAGAATATACATCCCATATGAAGGTTAATTTCTTAAGCTGAATACTGGGATTTGCTGTTGCTCTAGTTACCTGCCATCATCCATTTAATCAACATTGGCACCACCAACAAAAATAACTTTATTCAGAAAGGAAAACATACTTAGTTTACAAGAGTATACTGTAAAGGCAGAACTGCATTATAAATTAACATTATTGTGCATTTCCCACTCAATATTAAGCTGGAGGTTTATTTGGTTTAATCTGTAATCACATGACTATATACCTTAGAAGGGCCAGAAATAGGATGCAAAAAAAATCAGAGACATGCAAGTAATGCTAATAATGGTGTCTGTAACAACAAGCAAGTCTTCTTCCAAACCTCAGCAGACACTCCCAGGGATCACAGGGTGGGAACTCTGCCTGCCCTGCCAGGGCTGTTACTGGCCATGACAGGAGGGCTCACTCTGAAGTGACACTAGAAATACACTGGTGCTACTCTTCAGCTATGAGGAGGAAGCAGGTGGTGAGAAAGGAGAAACTTCAAAGTTAATCTATTTACTCACTTACTTATAATTGCTTGGAAGTTCCCTCAGAATTAAAAAGTGGGAATCAAATCTGTTGTGACAAAGCCATAAACAAGGAAGCCTGATGGCTCCACTGCATTTATCTGGAGCACACAAACTGTAACTTGAGCTGTCAGTCAAGCACCTTTCTTATTTACTAAATTCACATTTTAACAAGTGCCCAATAAAGAGAGCAAATCACTAATGGCACAGTCTTAGGTTCAGCATGGCAATACAGCACAAGAACCTATCTGTAAAAAAACAAAACAGCAAACACACAACTCTTCAGCTAAGCAGACCGTGATTACACTGATGTGATAGACTCAATTACTTAACTGCCAGGGGGCCTAATGTTGCTCACACAGAGAGAAGCAAAATTACACATGTTCATAAAATGACTGGAATATTCAAAACACTTCTTGATACCTCAAGACCTATGATTTTATATTTTTCCAGAAGTTCATTAACAGCAGCACAAGATCTGTTGGAACAGCCAGAAGACAAATTCAGGTATATAATAAAAAAAGGATTTCTTGGCCTAAGTGCTGCAAGGACAAGTCACAGTTAAAAAAAAAAAAAGAAAAAAAAAGGTAGACAGATATTGTCACTATGCTTTCAGTTCAGCAATAATTTTTGACACATAATTTAAGATGCAAAAAGTATGCCACAGTATTGACAAGCTATTACGTAAGTTAAATGCAAAATAAAATCCCAAGTTATTTTTGATAAATCAACAGTAGTTGTGCTTCTGCAGTGCTGTTGATGACTTTACTGATATAAAGGCAGAATATTCCAGGTTTATAGTAACACTGCAGATCCTACTGCATAAGGGTTGGTGATAGGGAAAAGAAATTGTTTACATCCAGATGGGTTAGAGGCTGATTTTTAAATGTTTAAGTGCCACAGAACCCAAATTCAGAGTCACTGAGTTAGAACAGAAAGTGAAATACTGCTAAGATTTTTGACTGAAGTCCCCAAATTCCACAGCTCAGCCTCAACCTAGAGCCTTGTCCATGGGGGCTATTTTCACATGAAACAAGGAAAACTGTTACAAAAATGCCCGTAACTACATGACTGTTGCCTTTGACGCAGCTGCTGAACCTCCATCAAGATTCAGGCCACACTGACAGCCTGTTAAGGATGTCCAAGATTCACCAGCAGAACACCATTTACCCAGTAACCAAAATATTTTACAGACCAAGTTAAAACAGAGACTACAGATCTTTTGTTTGCAAGCATCTTTTGAAAGATATCTAAAATTTCTATTTCTCAGCATCCATTCATAAGCCAGGGCTACATTATATCAGGATTGTTATGCGATGGCTCTTCCACAGACCCACTTTAACTATTTCAGGAGCTATTTCTGTCAGAGACTGCCCTTCAACATTCTCACACCACCATTGACAATAACAACTCAATCCTGATGGCACCGACCAGCCTCTAACACATCCTAAAATGGAAAGACAAGATCACTGCAGACAACTCTTATTCAAATGTTGAGATACAAAATAAAATAATCAAAAAACCCCAAAATGCAAACAATAATAATTAGAAGTAAAGCAAACAAAAAATACAGACCCCTGATTCACCTCCTTCAGGATACAGAAAATCTTTAACAATAGGTTGCCTAGATGTCGACAGTGCTCCCTCCTTAAGGCTTTAGTTATTGAATATTTATACACAGCAGTGACCAACTACATCACTAAATACATTTTGATGCTTCTACAAGGAAAACTCCATCTTCTATTATTTCATGGAACCTCTTTTTATTTCAAGGTACCACAGCGGGCAGTCTCCTACTCAAAACAAAACACCAGCTATTCATAACCCATGGGGAAAGAAAACCCCAAAACAAAACAAAAAAACCCACAGCATTCATTCACACAAGCAACATTTCAGAAAGCCACTACTACTTGTGAACAAAAGGTCCTTGGCCTCTCAGTAAAATTTCCTTCTAGCACATTACTCAAAATGAGCCATTCTCCATAACTACCCCAACAGCAAATGAATCCATAATCAGAGATGAGCCAAAATGCCACAGAACCTCCGTGGAAAAGG